>JARBIX010000010.1:0-250206 GCA_029850275.1 Chrysosporium keratinophilum
GGAATTTTGTGCGCTTGCAGGTCGTTCGCGATCTTGTCGTTAATGAAAATGCTTGTGGCTCCGGAGTCCGTCAGGGCATAGATGGGTTCCGTTTGGTCTCCGCCCATCTTTCCCGCGAGTCCAGAATAAAGCATTTGCTCGCTACCCACGGCATTAACGTGTTCATATTGTAACGGGATGTCTGGGGTCGAGTATGGCTTCGGTCTGGGTTCCAAAGGGTCGGGAAGTCGGGCAAGTCTTCTACTGTGGAGGCCTCAAGCATTTGGTCAGTTAGAGCCTCCAAGCTTACTGACTCTTTTCGTTTTTTGAACCCGAATCGCCGGCCGAATTGGAACCGTTCTTGTTCCATTTCTTCTTGTTAGGGCACTTTTGGAGCCGTGGTTCTTGCTTCCGCAAATGAAGCAGGCCTTGTTACGGCGGCACCACGGTTTCCATGCCCAGGAATCCTTCCGCGGAGGGTCTTTAGAGGTGCACATTGCATTTATCTCCTCCACCTCGCCCGCAGAAAGAGCTTCCATGGCACTCAGATCCATTGGATCCGGTTCTGTTGTTGTTGTTGTCGGCGTGTAACCCTTCCGTTTCACGCCCGTGCACTCTCTTGCGTCGACCGATGTTCAATGGTTTGCAATATTTTCACGATCCTCGAGTCCGTATGGGGTTATTGCCCCACCATGTGCCATTCGCTTGAAGTTCTGTTCCAGGCCGTGCAAGGTATCTGAGTGCGTGCCTGTTCTGGAGTTTCGTAACCAGTTCGAAAGTACGCTTGATCCATTTCCGCAAAGTACGTTTGGAGTGGATTTCTGTCGTATTCCTTGCAAAACGCTTCCACGGTTCTCTCGGCGTTCAGTCGCGGAACCGTTAGTTGATCCATTTATTCAACTGCCTCCCAGTTCGTAGGAAGAACGTACCAATATTGGATTCTTTCTGTAGTTGTTCTCAGCAGCCCCACCGATCTGCAGCTTTTCCTTTGAGCCGGTAGAAGCTAGAGCCACTTTGTTCTCGGACGCGTTCCCGTCCGGGAAGAAGCTTCCCTTTTCCAGTAGGATCGGCCATGGGGATAGCCATTTGTTTGAGCCTCGTTCGTAACTGTTCCATCGTATCCTTTTGGCTTTTCGAGCTCCGACGCTTTTCTTGTCGGGGTCTTGTTCGTAGAGGTTTCGGGCGCGGTCGTGGTCCCAGTTCTGTTCGCTATGGCCTCCATATGTTGGAGTCGTTGGGTCACGTTCTGTTGCTCCCGGGTCAAGACGTCTTTTTCAAGCTGGAGAATTCTAATCTCTTTCGCATTATTATCGTCCCGGAGTCGGGTAACTTCTTCATCCGCCCATTTCTTCAACTGGTTGTAATGTTGTTCAAGATCGGACTTCTCTCCGTCGGCGGCGGCTTTTCCTTCCCGTGTCCCGATATGACGCATTTCCGCAAGGCGGGTGTTCATGATTTCCTGGAGCCGACCCAAGGTCTCCTCTCCATCCTCAGTCATTGCGAGGGAAGAGCGGATCTGTTGGACCACCTCCGTTAGGGGGTCGACAGGTTGGGGCGTGACCGATGGTGTAGGTACGGTCGGGCCAGTATCTTGACCAAGATGCGAAGACATGGTAGGATAAAGATAGGATGATAGAATAGATAATTAGACAATGCAACACGAGGTTCGATAAAGTAATTGAGGTAACACTTTCGTTGTGAGGTCGTAGTACGATTTGAGGTAAATTAGGATAACAAGAAAATTCTGATTTGTGTGCCGAACGGCAACCGTTCTGAGAGGATTCTGAATCCTCAACAGAATCAAACTGAGTTTTTTTTTTAACTAGTACACGTCCTCAAATCATAGACCAGATCAGACCGCCCCGTTGAGGAGCCACCTCAACGGGGGGCTAACTTGACATGCTACCAGATGTGATCTGAGGGCGGAATAGTTGATTTTTAAGGAACTATCTAAGGGTCAACTATCCGCTATATATATGCCACGGTCGGGGTCCGGAATAGACATAGTCCGGGGCCCGGGCGTGGTCCGTACGGGGCCCGATATAAGAGATATCGGGGTCGGACAGAGACACCAAAAACCAAAAACAAGTTGAACATATTACATAGATATACATAAGAAAACCACAGCTGTTTTCCACGCAGGATCAAAGGTCCTCCAGAAGTCTGCCTTCTTCAGAGAGACATAACCCATAGTCAAGCGCAGAAATTCATTAGATTCATGAGAGTAAGCTTTGGAAAACGGTCCAAAGACGCCAACATCAAGTGGCTGTAACCGGTGTGTAGAGTGAGGAGGAAGAACAACTAGAAGAATCTGATTTTGGTCGGCGTAATCGATAAAAGCCATGTTTACGTGAGAGTTGTGCCCATCCAGAATCAGTAGACGGTATCCCTTTCCCCTTCGTTTGCCAGTACCTCGAGAGTTCGCCTTTTCTTTCGTTTCGCGATTGAATATCTCTAACCACTTCAAGCCATACTCGTTATTACTCCACCCGTTCTCTGAGGCAGCAAAGTATGCCTTATCCTTTGCGCTATCGAAATCGGCCAGCCATGTGTCTTGGAGATCTCGAGAAAGCCCCTGGTAAATTAAGCATGGAGGAAGAAATGTTCCGTCGGCACAAATGCAAGCAAGAATTGTGATTACGATTCACGCATTCCCGATTTGCATTGCATACTATCGACACGGCCGACTAATGCTTTCGGAGAGTCACGATGCGCTTCATCTTCAGAAGAATGCCGAGTAGAAACCCTTTCTCGTCAAAGTTGTATGTATTTTCAGGGAGAATGTCATATTTTTGAAGCAAAGCTCCAAGCTGGTAAGAAACACCGTGTCAGTGGCATGTATGATCAAAGCTTATGGTATTACATGAAGAAAATAGTGAAATCACCTGCTGGAAGAAGGCCTGAAAGTAAGCAGAATTGTCTGCAATCTTCCGCTTCTGATCAAGGTTGCGTAGGTATATACTTTTGATCTGGTGCTTGTAGCGGCCACAGAACCGCCGAACCCAACAGTCTCCCACTGGCTCTTTGAGGATCTCTTCCACTAGATTTCGAACTATTCGTGGTGTAAATGCAAATCCCTTCTCAGTGCACACATCAATATGGCGAAGAAGGCACATTTCCTGTGGTGTTGGAATGTTTTTGTGGTACAATGAGGTCGCTTCTGCTCGGGAGACCTGCTTGCCTTGAAAGCGGCGTGACAAAGTGGTTGGATCAACTCCATACTTTTTTGCTGTCTCTTTATAGCTAGGAGTTTCTTGGGATTTCAAATCTTCAATCGCGGCTACAATAGCTTCCTCGTTGACCATTTTGTTGTAGTTGAAAGTTGAAGCAAATGGCGGGGTTGGGCAGAAATGTCAAAAGCGTTCGTTGACTAAACTCGTGGGGTGATCGCCTACGTTTACGGCCCGCGGCAGAAGAACCGTTCCCATTCCAGAAGACCCACGACCACCAACCCCCAGCGCAGATGACGTACGGAGACGACGACGAGCCAGGGATGGAATACGAAATTGATGGGATAACTGCGGAAGCCATGGATGAGAACGGAATCCCGATCGTGAGGGTAAAATGGACGGGTTACACACGCCAAACTTGGGAACCCCGGTCCGCTTTCGAAGCTACAGTCGTGGATACCTGGGAAAGAGCGAACCCGCCCGGCGCCCGTCCGCTACAGATAATTTCGCGAAAACCGAAGAAGCGAGTTCGCTTTAAAACAGGGGGGTAATGTAGCAGGTTGGTCCCTAAAGCTCAATCCTCCGATGTTCGATCATTTCTTTTCCCTTCCGTAAGCTGGCCCGCTTACAAAGATGCCTTGTCCCGAGTTCGGGATGGGGTGGTATCGAGATGGGACCAAGGCTGGCCTCGCCGAGACCGAGTTGGGATGAATGCTCCCAAAGCTCCCACGAGAAGGGATGTTTCTCAGAGGGATGGGAGAGAAGCCCGGCGAGATGGGATAACTCGTCCCGGCCTCACGGCTTCCCTACTTCTGTGATGAGTCCTCCAGGTCGTCTTAGTTTACCTTTGGCTCCGCAGTTTGCAGTTCTGGTACCTTTCGAGTACGAACATACAAGCTCTTGAGACCTTATACTATATAAGCACAACGCCAGCGTTCCTGGTGGTGAAGCAAAGGCTCTTTATTCTGTTCATACCGCGAATCCGTTCTACATGGCGACCGAATCCGTTCTACATGGCGACGCATTACGTCTTGCTGTTTCCTATGGGTAATCCAGGATGAGGCATTCACCGGACATAAGATGAGTATCCGCGCCTTTCATCGGTATCATCTTTACCTCAGGAACAATCAGTTTCCCATCTTCACCACAGTCATTCTCTTTTTCACCGATTCCTGGTCGATTGCCTGGGAACGAACGACCCGCCCGGAACGAACACGAACGCTGCAGGAAATATTGAGGAGATCCAAGAAGAAGGTCCGCTTTAAAACATGGGGGTAATGTAGCAGGTTGGTCCCTGGAAACCAGATCCTCCGACGTTCAATCGAAATTATGGAGATCTCCTTGAAATTCCATCAAAATATCGTTCTTGCATGGCTTCCATGAGATTGTGATCGAGGAACTAGCTATGACATGCATAATACTTCCTGTCACACTTTTCACTGAGGAGTACGCATGGGTTGTATGAACATAGATTCGCCTTTGGGCTATGTGGTATTCATGCACGCATCAGGAAATCCCTCCTCGAGAACATAAAATTTGGGACCACTTAGAAATGATACCTAAGGAATTGCGGAAAACCGAGGCAGTCAAAAGATTTTAGCACTCTTGCCCTATGATCCTGCTAAGCCTGTCAGAGACAATGGGACCCAATGGAGTGGACCCGTCGGCTCGGACTCTGCACTCTTCCAGGTCACGAATAACAGACAGGACTGCTTCTCCAGCACCACTGGCATGTGCAATCCGGCAGCAAGCCCTGTGAATTGCAAGCAATCCGGGGTCAGGAAGCGGCGTTTGGGATACACGTTGTCGAAACGTGACATTTGCTGGATATTGCGGTAGCGTTGGCATTGGTTCGTCGACGTGGCGAACAGTGTACATATTAGCGATGCCATCAGCGGGCTCAAAATAAATTTCAAGTCTGCCAAACCGTTTGTGGACATTCAGATCCATTGATATCGCGTTTTTGGGCCTGTCAACATAACGGCCACTCAGGTGTTGTGGGACACCTGGGTAGAACATCCGTAGAATCGTAAACACGTTCGTTTGCCGAATTATCTATTTTGATGAATCAGAGTGGGTTAGCCTCGGGGTTCCCAGAGTACACATTTAATATTCAAACGCAAACATTGCCGAATCTCAATACATGCTTACACTAGCGGGTGGTGCATGTTCTGCCCAGCCTAGAGCGTGTGGAATTATGTGGGCAACCTCAAGAAATGAAACTCCGCGAGTATTGGCTGCTAACGGGACCCCGTCGTCATCAGCATAATTAGCTCCATCTCGGAATAGACGCGGCTTGACTTCAGCCTCATTGAAGGCCCCTGAGATCACGCATCGGTTCCCATCCCGGGCAAGGCACTGCTGGCGTAACTGCTGAAACCTTTCAAGAGATGCCGAACTTGGAGTACCCGACCCTGGCTTTGCCATCACTGTCAAACATTAGACGCGGCTAAACGCACCTGTGAGTACTGGTACTCACTTGTATAAATGCACCGGAGGACCAAATGGTGACCTAGTTCTGCCACCCGGCGTATAACTGCCCGACGAGTGTTCCAGTGTAGAGTTGGATAATTTCTGAAATGAGTGACGGCCTGTGAAAACCGCCCATCGTCGGGAAAGGCGGGATTAGCGTCCGCATGTAATTTATCAAAAAGAAAAACAAAGGCATAACGGATGAATTGGCTTTGACCGTCCGGATAGGACGCATGGGCCAGTGACTCTTGAACAACCACACGCAAATTCACTTCCTTCTCAGAAATCTTTCGCATGGCAATATGCGGGTATTGTTGCAATTCATCCAGCCAGCTCTGTAGCTGCTGGCAAGCCTCAACGAGCTCAGCAGCACTCATTTTTATCGAGGTGTGCTTCAGGAGAATCTTACTAGAAACCAGTTTTCATAGGTGTTAAAAGGCTTTGACGTCTTGAAATCAGGAGCAAGTTAGACAGACTTAAGAACACTGCAGACAGTTCGCGATTTTGATGACCTTAAGCCTGCTAGGTGATCCGGCTCTCCCAATACACGTGATGTCCATGTATTGTAGGGATTCGCCTAGCTAGAGTAGTCGAACGCACACACATCACCTCCCCTATCAAAGCCAGCTAGTTACACCAGTATTCGCCCGCTTACTGTGGCGCCATCCAACCATTGCACGTGACCAGCCTACCTCTATAGTTGTAGCTTGATCCAGAGAGTTCAACCAACAACTGAAATTATATTTCGTTTGACTGTTTACCGCTATCATACTGGACATTCCACTGCATGGTTCTTTGTATGACTAGTTGCCCCGACCCATCATAATTCACCCGCTTGCCGCTTGTTCGGTGCGCATTGGGCCGCGACGAGATTGTCGTTTTTACCTCCCCATTATTGCTTCCAAAGAGCTTTCCGGTTGGCGTTGCAGCCTGGGCCCCGCTTTCAACGTCAATCGTAGTTGACGTTGACGGCCCTGCCGGGCTTCTGTGTTTCGAAGACGGTGTCAGCATATAAATACCTTGTTCTCCTGCGTGGATCCCGGAGTACAACCCGGGGTCTCCGCGTCCGATGGTATTGAGGACAGCACCCGAATGAAAGGGCTTGAGGAAAGGTTTGAGGGAGATGATCGACGTGGAGGCCAGCGCGTAATTCATGGCGGCGTCTGTCAGTATGTGCGGCACAATACCCATCACCATAGGATCTTCAATTCTATGCGGCGATAGATAGTAGAGACGCGTGGAAATGATAGGGATAAGACTGCGGGTTGTATTAGCCAGTATCTCGACTCACGGATGGACGGGGCGCGTACATACAAAAGACGACAACCAAAAGCAGCAAGAATCATTATTTGTTTCTGGCGTTTCATTTGAAGACCCCAAACGAGAGATATGGAAAGCAGCCAAAGCGCGATCTCAACAGTAAAGCCGAAAGCCTCTATCGCGATCCATCGGCGAAACTGTAACCAGGTCAGATATCCGAAAGTCCCAAACCACAATTGCAAAGTGCATACCAGCGTCTGAGTACCGTCCAGCACTACCCAAGGCCGCGACAGCTCACCTCGTAGCGCAACCAGAAAAACTGAAACTGCCGCCCATCCACCTGCTATGCCAGCGAGAATACGTGACACTCGGACCTGAGGTGGATGACGGGTCAGCTGGCCAATGAAGAAGGCCGTGGATACTCTCGACAAACCGATGGAGGCGATGTAGGACAGCTGGCCCATAAAAAGTGCCTAGATATCAGTTAGGCAAGCCACAATGCAGACCGGAATCGACTTTGAGCAGACGAACCTTTTCGGCGGTTGACCTGCGAGACTCTCCAATCTCAGCAAATGGACATCCATAGCCATTGCTGACGGCCCAGAAGTTCGCTCCTACATGCAGCATCGCAAAAATCTATCACCAGTCAGTCGTTGCAGCCACACTTGTGCATTTGGTCTGGCAGCTGGAGTTCATTACCGCCGCGCTCACGATTCCGGTGTCAGAATACGCCCAATTCTGCTTCCGTCCCCGCGTCACCCATATCCGGACCGCACATGCCAGAAGCGCCCAAGCAAAAAATAACGCTGTTGCAGTGCTGAGCCAGGGGCCGCGATCTATCATCCTCTGCCTGGTGGAATGCTCACTCGAACTTGGTCGCTTTGAAAGAGATATGGGCGCACGTCGTCGGCCATGCTTGGTTAATTCCAGCCTCGAGCGACATCTTCGATTTAATAGTAACACGCACTCTATGGGCGAATATGCTCAAGTCATCCCCTGATAACTAACAACTCGGAGCAAGATGGATTGGTCTGATGGATTGTCGGGTTTGATGGCCTCGAAGCTCGCAATTTTGAGTGCATCCATCTGCAGCGAATGACGAACCTTGCTTTACGCGTGTTCAGTTGACTCGGACGATGAGATCCATGCAAAAGTTCTTGCATGCGGTGCTTCGAGTGGCCACTTGAAACATCATCTATCCCCTATAGCGCCTAGTGGCCGAGGCGGACTCCGGCCCGCTCGACGGAGGTTTTTTCTTTTTTCCAATTTTTGGGTCATCGCTTGATCTTGCCGTCTTTCTCCTTCATCCGCATCATAATATCGGCGAATACCAGTCTGGTCCTTGAAGTCGCTTCGACCGTGGCGGAAATACATGCCTGTACCGAGTATCAACCATGAGGTTACCGACTGGGGAGGTGGCATAGGCGAGTTACACATCATTCTGCTGAGCCCATGAGTCCAAGGCCAAGTTGCATGCGGTTGGGGATGACGAGACCAGGGGCAATTGAAAGCCATTAGGGAGATGGCAGAGCCTTTTCATTCTTCTTGTTCTTCCGCTTCTTGGAGGTGGTGTCTTTCCTTCTGGTGGTCTTCGCTTCGTTCTTTTGATTGCATGCGAAGTGAAGCATCAAAATCATATCTTGTTGCACCATGCCTCGTTCACTCTCACTCAATCGCGGCGGTAGAACGGTCGAGATGACCCCTCCGAAGGAAGACGTTGAGGTCACTGTTGCAGATTCTGGCGCAGACACCGAGTGGAACTACGACAATGGGTTCAAATCGACCTCTGCGGATGCCGCCGACATGCGGCGGATGGGAAAGGAACAACAGCTCGTTCGACGATTTCGGGTCTTGTCAATGGCTTCCTTTGTTGCTGTAGCCACGGCCTCATGGGAGTTTACCGTCTTCAATCTGACTGCGGGCCTCGCCAACGGCGGACCGCCTTTGCTGATATACTCTATGATATGGAACTTTGCTGGATTCTGTCCCATTTATCTGAGCATGGCGGAAATGGCGAGCATGGCGCCTATCGCGGGGGCCCAGTATCATTGGGTCAGTGAGTTCGCTCCAGAAAGCCTCCAAAGAGGTCTGAGTTATATCACTGGGTAAATTCTTCTTCTCTATCCATCCTTAAGCCGATCTAATTATCTGGGCTGTATAACAGGTGGACTTCTACGCTTGCATGGCAGGCGGGAAATGCTTTGGGCGTCTTTCTCGTCGGCACGATCATTCAGATTCTGATTTCCCTCGCCGACGAGCATTACGCATTCCCTCAATGGCAAACAACACTGCTTGCGATGATGGCCGTCTGTATTGCCTTAATTGGAAACGTGTATGGTGCCAAATTCCTGCACATTTGGCAGAATGCTGTTTTCAGTGCTCACATTTTGGTCTACCTTGGATTTATCATTCCGATTTGGGTGAACGCGCCGCGGTCTACTTCTTCCCAAGTTTGGTCTGAGTTCACGTTCAAGGGAGGGTGGCCAAGCGCCGGCCTGGCCATATTTGTCGGACAGCAAACTGCCACCTTCACACAAATCGGTGTCGATACGGTAAGCCATCCTCCATCAGCGAGCTTCAAGTTTTAACCACATTTGCAATGGTACTAATCCCTTCCCAGGCTGCACACATGTCGGAGGAAGTCCGAGACGCCTCGAAAGCCATTCCAAAGGCGATGATCGGCATCTGGCTGGTGAATTCTTTTCTGGCTTTCACCTCGTTCCTCACAATTGCCTACCACCTCCCGAACATCCAGGAAGCTCTTGACGATCCTACCCTCTACCCCATTATCCACGTCCTTCGGCAGTCTATGTCGACTGAGTGGATGATGGTTTTGCTCACGCTTATTTTGTTTCTCATTATATGCTCCAACATGACCTATCTTGCAGCGGTCACTCGAGACAGCTGGGCCTTTGCGCGAGACAAAGGGCTTCCTTTTTCAAACTGGATGGCGAAAGTTGACAAGAAGCGTCACATTCCCAAAAACGCAATCATCGTCACCAGCGCCACCAGCGCCTGCCTAAGTTTGATCTATATCGGCAGTCCAGTCGCCTTCTATGCCATGACTTCGCTCATCACCGTGGCCTTGCTCCAATGTTACTCGCTCAGTATTGGCTGCATTTTATGGCGCCGCATTGCTTACCCGGAGACACTGCCACCGGCCACCTTCTCGCTGGGTAAATTTGGTGTCCCGATCAACGCAGCAGCCGTCGCTTATTCACTATGGGCCTTTTTTTGGACATTCTGGCCTACGTACAGCCCTGTGACGCCGGATAACTTCAACTGGGCCTCTGTGCTATTCATTGCAACATTAGTTGGTGCCGGGATTCACTTTGTGTTTGTGGCACGCCACAAGTACTTTGGCCCCGTCACCCATATCGAGGGCCGGAATGTGCGGGCGACAGTCAAGTAAGAAGGATGCGCGAAAAAAATCATACCATATCATGGAATAACCTTGGAGCTCAACATTAACATGGGAAACCAGGTCTAAAACCCAACGCCAGCAACCGAGAAATACATAACCGGTGGTCATTAATAGAGGGCGAGGTTTGATGCTGTGCGAATTCCGGACCACTTGCGTCGTGCAGCCAACATATTCGTACATACATACAATTAGATACATAGTAGTGGTGAATTTCGAAGTGTGCTGTACAGTAGTACATACTTCCGTTACATCAAAGCTCAGCTATAGTGAACAGGATTATGGACTGGGGGCCTTTGCTGTTACATTGAATGTGCGCTTGGAGATGCGGACATCATGCCAGTCAACAAAAGCAGGCTTCACAGAGACTAGGGTCGGGAACTCGACTGTAACTACTAGTTATCCCCTGTCCGGAGCATTGTCGAGTTTCTCTCGCTTGATATGACTTGATGTAACCTCAACCACTCTGTCGGTAACAGATGCCTTCGCAGTAAACACAAACTGGCACTGAGAACATCGTCTTTTGCACTTCAGAGTAATTGAGGGTGCACATACAGGAGTAAACATATGTCCAGATTTTCTCGACACGTTTGCAATGGCGGATAACTTTCCATCGCCACCGCCCTCGTCGACAGACTCATATTACTCCACTGCTAGCACTCCAGAATACACGCCCGAAGAGCTTGCGACTATTTTCCTAGACTTTTACAGATTTCTCACCACTCTGCACTACGATGAAGCGGATCTTAAAATCCCTTCCCCTGGAGGATGGCCGAATCTTACATCGGAATTGTGTGGTGACTCCAAAACCGAGTATGCATTCGAGGTCCTCCGCCAGCTACCCTACTTCGACAGTAGAGCATGCATACATTACAAATCGCGACTGGCAGACTATACTTCCAAACCCCATTGGCACTTTCATGATTTCAGAGACGAGGGCTTGGAATTCTGGTCTGACGACGGAGAGGTCGATCCAATCCACGTTGTCTTGATTGCGGAGGGTCACGAAAGCAACGGTCGACAGCTCTTCTTGGATACAAAGCATGGCTGTATTACCGAAGATTTGATTCGTTCGTCCACACTTGCTTCGCAGGATGTCCAGTCCTACTTTGACGGGCTCAAACAGGCGTATCGTAGCCTAGAGCTTATTCCCTGCCTGGGGAGGATCACGATCGAAGCAGACCAGGTGGATGAACAAACCCAGCAGATCAGCGAAGAGCAAGTCCGCGCCCAGACGGAAGAGTGGGGGACTGACTTGGATATCCAATATATCAGACAAGTTTATCGCCAGCACGGATGGCCTGATTCATTCCGCAGAGACGACGCGATGAAAGCCGTTGCTCACTTGTTGGAATCAATGGGGGAGCATCGCGGTGGATGGGAAGATTATTAAGAAGCTCTTGTCGCCACGCTCGACGGGGCCAGTTCATACTGATTATCTTCGGGGTATACTCCCACGATAAAGTTGAACACATCGGGTCAACTAAGGAAAGACACGATAGGACTCACGACAGGGGTCGCTTCGTGGCCGTGGAGCTAGATACTGTACAGTACATAAAGAAAGGAAACACTTGGAAGATAAGGATCTGGCGAGGGGGTCACGGCGTTTTCCGACTTTCTTTTGGGTAGTTAGTTTTTATCTGCCAGCCCTGTCCTGGACTGCTGCCCCGGCATTTGTTAGATGCGTAAACCTTGAGTATTTACAGCTATAGTTTCATATCTGGGTTTTGGGAGATTATGAGGGTATTCCTCTTTCGATTGTGATCATAGATCGGGATATAAAAGCAAAGTATCGCGACAAATCAGCAATAGGAATATCCAATGCTCTGGCAATTTCCAAGTTGAATTCATAGTTTCTCGAACGTTGGCGTACGTTTTTCTATCCCAGACATCAGTGCGGCCGGAACATCGATGGATTGCAAAGCTGCACTGTTCCAAACGCCAGTGTACCGAAGCCCTAAAATGTGAGAGTAGAATCAGTACAAGGCCCATGTCACTATGATGCGAGTATGCACGCATCCAGCAGGAGAAAAATGAATCACCCACCATCCTGAATGCTGTGATCTCTTGACCAGTTCAGCAGCTCCTTTGTTCCTTGCACAGCAACTGGGCTCTTACTCGCGATCAAGCCGGCCAGTTTAATGGCCGCATTCACTGCATCCTCCTTTCCGTCGTACACAGAGTTGACAAACCCCACTCTAAGCGCCTCCTCGGCGCCAAACATCCTCGCACTCAAGCACACTTCCTTGACCCAGCCATAGTGGCCCACGACTTTTGGAAGCCGGGAAAGGGTTCCAATGTCCGCCGCAATGCCGATGTCCACTTCCTTAACGCAAAGCTGGGTATCCTTGGAGCATATCCGCACGTCTGCCGTGCATGACAAGTCGATGGCGAGGCCGTAACTGATTCCATGCATCACGCAGATGACCGGCTTCTCGCACTTCTCCACGGCAGTTATGCAGTCCTGGAAGCTAGCGACATTGCGTCGTATCTTTGCCGCCACGCGAGCTGGGTCCGCCTCTCCCATTCCGCTCCCACCACCGAGGATGCCTTGCGATGCGGCCTTGACGTCGAGTCCGGCTGTGAAGGCGCGGGGGCCGGCACCAGAGAGAATAACTGCACGAACATTGGGGTCGGCGGACAGTTGGTCGAAGATTTGGCGTAATTCAACCCACATGCTATTTTAGGAGAGAAAGGCATGTTAGCAAAAGAGGTCCAACAGGAAAGAAAAAGGATGGGGAGCCATGTTGCCTGGCACCGAAATCACGCACTCCTCGAAAAAGGCATTTAGCTTGTCTGCCCGATTTGTCTCCACGTGCACGACATATTCTCCGGGAGACGTGATGTTGAAGTGCTTCGCATTATAGGAAGCCGCAGCAGATTCGTGGCCTGTCATTTTCGATGGATGTATGAGAAACGTAAACCGACGTGGTAGTTAATATTTGTTCTGTCTTTCGGAGCGAGTGAACTCAAGTTGACAATGGCGGTTGGCAACGATCGAAAGGAAAAGCTCAATAGTTAGTAGCAAAACGGAGGTCTTAACCGAGCCCTTTTCTTTCTGCGAGCCACATGGATTTGGCCATTATTATCTAGAACCGTGGTGAAGCCTCGTGGGTACGTTCGCAAGGTGTTTTGCGTGGAGGTGAAGCTCTGGGCGGGAGTTGGACCTCGGTTCGCTGGCTATCGGCTACACCCACTGTCTCGCTGTACGGATAAAGAAGCATCTGAAGGAGTGTCTTCTCCATCGAATCTATATTTTCTACTACTACTAGCAAGTTGCAATCAAAGGCGTATAAGACATGTATGACATGTGGTGGGCTGATTAACTTCAGGTGTAGCAAAATGTGGTCAATCGCGGATGATGGTGTTTTACGGAGTAATCTGATCATAATTATCAGAACCATTCCGTTGATGTCCATCGTCTGAATCTGAATCAGGCGGTGAATGTTCTTCACGTCGTCCTTGGCCAACGCCAAATCCTGGGACGTGAGAAGTGGATTTGCATTTTGAAAAGAGAAGAGTCAACGTCGCTAAGCCAATCTCCGACAAGTGATAGCGCCATGACTTCAACTCATGTCCCAGGATAGTCAGGGATTCATTATATGTGCCCCAATCCCACACATCCTCCTCGTCCGTTTATCCAAAGACGGTATCTCAAGACAGGCCGTCTGACACACGTTCTTTCCGTTATGGAAGAGGTCGTCGTTGAGGTTTATCCTTGACTTCACATCCGCAAAAGATATTCGACGTCCATGGTACGTCGAGCGATACGAAGGGACAAGATCGAGTGCCGCATTGTCGACAATGTCGAGAGAGCATTGTGCATTCTATACGTCCCTTACTCGGACTCCGATTCCTCTGGCTGCATCACCTTCTCGTCAAGCTCCTGGTACGTCACAACTTTGTTAGAAGGTGCCCCGATCGATCAAAGTCTGGGGTGACGGGAAAATGAGATGGGCCTACCTGACTTAGTCGCACTTTGAGGTTCTGTAGCTGACTTTCCTTCACCACAAGGTGCCTGTCATCGTCCAAATCCTCAACAATGTAGTCGTGCCTCTCTTCGTCGTATTTGAGAATGATGGCTTTGACAGACGGATCGCATTCGATCAACACCCCTGTGGATCCGGCAGATAAGTTGAAGCACTTTCAATGTGTAGATAGCAGAAGGCCATACCTTTGACTGCACGCGGCATCCTGGCAAGTGTGGCAGATGTGCCACATGAGGACGTCCCAACAACGGTGATTACAACCAGTGCTTCTCAGCTGTGGCTGCTGTGGCTGCTGTCTGCCACGAGCCATTAGTCAGCATGGGCTTTGCGATTCTGCCGCGGGGGCGGTAAAAAGGACCATTCTCCGGCAGCCCGCGCCGATCCCGGGGATCTTTTCCGGTGTTAACCATGATTGGTTAACAGAGCCCCACAAGAGGAGAGCGCCACGGATCTTCCGGAAGAAGCTTATCTACGCCGCTGCGCTTGGCGCGAAGACTGTGCTTTGAGGCGATTCAACGAAACCACAAGCTTCAATAATGATGTGACTGTGCCCCTACGGCACTTCTCTACAAGGAGTAGGCCATTAGTTGCTACATGACTAGTCTATCAGTCAGTGGAAGGAAGGTTCTCATCAAATCTTCTTTGCACACACAGCTTGCACTTATATGCACTACTGAGTAGATGTTTAATCCCCTTCATCCCCGGCCTTCCACTGCCACAGTGTCGAGACGTCCGTCTCCCGTAGAGTAGATTCTAGCCAGCTGGTTAGTTTTCCAGATCCGACAGGGTATTTATGGCTTGACTATGATCCCCTGATTGCGATTCCCTTCCATCCATCTATCCTCGAGATCTCCATCTTCCGCTTCGCCATCTCGTGAGCCTTTCATCACACAGGCATCTGATTCCCATTAATATGTATAATAGCAGCTAATCCGTCGGCCATTCAATCCGAAATAAATCAAGCCCCTTGCAGGTTGATTGTCCTTGGAGGATCAATATACTATGACACGATAAATGGGAAGGTGGATGATAAACTCCGCAGCAACGACGTCAGTGGAAACGTATGTTCCAACTGGTATGACTCTCACCTTCGCTATGTAGCACATGGTTATACTCGTCCGAGAAGGATCAAAAAGACAGGGTGGCGAGCGACAAGGCAATACCACGAAGTTCACAACTACTACCATTACTTCACCCCGGGAACCCCGGATATTTGGAGAAGATTATGGTCAGCCAGTCCGGCCAGTGGTGGTGAGCAATCATGCAGAAACTCGGCAGAACAAGTGCCCCGTTTTCTCCAGATTTTTACACTGGGCGAGGAAAACCAGTTAAATATCCTGGCGAGGAACATCACAACTCTGTCGAGCAAAGGTTCGAATGTGGTTGGCTACCTCATCGAAACCTCACGCTGACTTGCAAACGTCTTGTGAACCTGACTACATAATAAGCAGCGGAAGGTTCTCTGACTCTTGCATTCTTCGATAAACCATCTGTGGAACGAGCCGGAAAGTATATTTGAGTTTCTAAAATTTCCTGGGAAGCTCTCCAATGAGGATGCGGGAACGGAAAACCCTGACGTCAAAAAATGTAGATCGGACCTATTGTGTGCTTAAAGCCGTGAAGGATCTGTGGATTAAAAACTTGTGCATGATGAAAACGTGGAACCTTCCGTTGATCTGCCCCGGAGGCACAACCGCATGTTCTCCGCGAAACATCTCCGGCCAAGTCCACGTTTATTACCACCATCCGGTCCCGGAGTCAAAAGCTGCGTGGGAGTGGAAGTCCTTGATTCCGTCCGGTTTCGCCTTGTCGAAACGGTGGCACGGAGTGGTGTTATATAAACATATACCGCTCTAACGGTTGATCGCACGCCGTTCTCTCTTCTCCACTGCATATTTACAAAACGCCTGCAAAACAGCAGGCATACTCACAGCAGGCCTTCGACAAAATGGCAGCTGTAGCGCAGATGGAGTCGAAGACCAGTCAGGACATGGGCCGCAATGCCTTTGTCGACGGGTTGGTGGATGAAGAGAAGGACACCGAGAGCGTCAAGTCACTGGCCGCCTACGGTGCAGGAAATAACGATCCTTTTGGCGATGAAGAGTTCGCAGAAGTAAAATATAAAGTGATGAGTTGGTGGTAAGAATGCCCAATCGACATTATCGAGATATGACGCTGACAGCTTCTTCTTATTCATAGGCAATGCGGAATGAGTATGCATACCATAGCAATTCGATTTAGAACTTGTGATTAACGTGTCAAATCATCGCAGTCATGATCGCCGAAACAATCTCGCTTGGAATCCTCTCGCTGCCCTCAGCGGTGGCCACTCTGGGTCTCGTACCTGCTATCATCCTCATCGTTGGGATGGGGATGCTGGCAACATACACCGGATACGTCATCGGTCAGTTCAAAATGCGATATCCGCACGTCCACAACATGGCAGACGCCGGAGAAATCCTACTTGGCCGCACCGGACGGGAGATCCTTGGAGGAGCACAAATCCTGTTCCTCGTTTTCGTCATGGGTAGCCATGTCCTCACGTTTAGCGTGATGATGAACGTCCTCACGGAGCATGGAACATGTAGCATCGTGTTTGGTGTGATGGGGATGATTATCTCTCTCGTTCTAACCCTGCCGAGGACGCTGAAGAATGTATCGTGGTTGTCAATATCCTGTATGCGACCCTCCTTTCATGAGTTAGTGACCCGCGGACAAAGCTGATAACTCCAAATAGCCTTCGTCAGTATCTTTGCTGCCATGATGATCACTATGGTCGCGATCGGTATCCAGCATCCCGGGAAGCATGTCGACGCGGCAACTCAGACGAGCTTTTACCGTGCTTTTATCTCAGTCACAAACATCACTTTCGCCTATGGTATGCCTTCTTGTGTGCCGCGTAATTCAGACTCAAGAAGCACTAACGTTCCATAGCCGGCCATGTTGCTTTCTTTGGCTTTATTTCGGAGATGAAAAATCCCAAAGATTATGGCAAAGCTCTATACCTGCTCCAGATCACAAATACCATTCTATATACAGTTTCCGCGGTGGTGATTTATCGGTTTGCAGGGAGAGACGTTGCCTCGCCAGCTTTGGGTTCGACCGGCCCGGTTATAAGGAAGATTGCCTATGGAATTGCAATGCCGACAGTGAGTGGTCCTTTATATGGTCGTATCTGGTGGTCGCTAACAGTATTCAGATCGTGATTGCCGGAGTTATCAATGGCCACGTTGCTGTGAAGTACATCTATGTGCGAATGTTCCGCAAAACCGACCACATGTCGAAACGGAATTTTCTTTCAATTGGGACCTGGGTCGGATTGACGATCCTTCTGTGGGTGATTGCCTGGATTATTGCAGAGGCAATTCCGGTGTTCAATAACCTATTGAGTCTGATCGTAAGTTTTCCCTGTCATTTTGGCAGAAACACAGAGGCTAACCGGAAATTCTCAGAGTGCCCTATTTGCCAGCTGGTTTACATGTGAGTCGCTATTTTGAAGATCCAACTTGCGATATTACGCTTCAACACACGTACTGACAAAAAGCACAAATAGATGGTCTGAGTGGAATATTCTGGCTGTATATGAATTATGGCAAATACACCGTGTCGAAGAAAAAGATTTTTCTTACCATGGTCAATATTTTCGTGTTTAGCGTTGGTGCTGTGATTGTAAGAACCCCATTCCATGAACTGTTCTGCAGAAGCTAACACGACGGCCATGTAGTGCGGAGCTGGCCTCTATGTCTCGGGGCGGGCAATCCACGAGGGTTCCGGCGGGTCTGCGTTCTCGTGTGCGAACAATGCCTGAGGCAAGATACCTGGCCAAGCGGTCGTTGCATTGCTGTTCGGTCTGATGGCGTTTGCCCGAATTGGATTTTCATCAGTCTGCCTTTTAGAGTTTGAGGCGGTTTAGCGTTATTGCAGCTTTTGTTTTCAGATACCTTGCATAGTTTCAGTGTATATCAAATCAGCTCTTTCTGCAAACTTTGTGATCGTGAGAATCGTTTCATTCAACGTCGTCAGTCGCAAACTCCCAACGCCATTCCACGATTACGCATATCAGCTGCAGCATGAGTCCTGCAATAAAATCGTGGCACACGTCGAGCAATGCAATGAACTGCAGCGGTTAACGCCTTAGACGGAAACACAAGCAATATCAATTAGCCGTCGTCTATGGTTGTCGTGAGAGGGTGGAAGAAAGATAGACATGAGATGAGGTTGCAGATGAACTAACTTAGTCATGCATCGGCAGGAGTCTTGAACCTTAACCTTAATTCGACCTCCACTCATCCACCATTTATGCCATCAGGCCATCAATTTCCTGAACCACAATTCATCGACTCTTGTCATCGATATTTACCGTCTTCGGGCTTTGAGTAAGTAATGGCGCAAATCACAAACGCAACTGTGAGACCAGCTCTGCGCGGTGAGGCCAATTCCTTTGACAAAGGCGGGCAGACGGCCGGTGGCCGAGTGGGCTGGCTTCAAGTCATGGCGTTGCGTGGTTAAAGTTTTCCATGAACCCTCCACAATCCACGGTCCACCAGACCCTCTGCGGAGCGAGATAAAAACAAGCGAGGCAATAATAAAAATTGGGGTCGAGCTTCTGGCCATCCAGGCAATTGAAGATGCCACTCGAGATTTTCATTCCTTTGAAAGCGTTGAGGTATACAGTACTAACGCAAAAGTCCTTCGACCCCCGCCAATTTTTGAGCGACCCAAATCAACCCTCTGATTTCAAAACCCAACCACTCCATCAGTCCTTGTAGAAATTATTTGATTACATGGAATTGTATGGAGAAATGCTCAATAAGCATAATACAAAAATATTAAGTCGAGGCATTAGTTCAGTAACGAGTATACCATCCCTCTGCTGCGATCACCGCATTTACCCTCGTATCCATACTCTTGACTAGCGACCGCAAGTACTCCTCATCAATACTTTCCCATGCTTCTTCAATCGCCTTAAATAATGCCTTTTGAACCTCTGTAACGTTCCTAGGCATTTCAAGGAGCTCCGGGTGTTGCACATAGATCAATTCCTTCATCTTCGACCAGCAGTTCTCAATGGGGTTCAGGTCGGGGGACCTCGCTGGCCATTCCATGCTTGTTATGCCCATTTCCACCAGCCAATTTTTGATTATTCGGGCGGAATGGATAGAGGCGTTATCCTGCATGAAGATCATGCCCGGTTCCCATAGAGTAGGAATGGTTTCCTGGAGCAGGGCAAGGTAAGACCTTGAGGACACCCCCCTGTTCTTAGCCTCTTCGTCGAACTGGCATTCGAGAATCGGTCCTCGCTCGGTTCCCATAAAACAACCCCATACCATAAGCCTTATCTCTTTACCATTCTTCTTCGGGTCGATCATGTTCTTATCCCACTTTTGTTGTGGTGTTCGGAAGGTCCAAACGCGTTGTCTGCCGGAACCGCGTTCCACGGAACACTCATCGCTCCATATAACCTTAGACCACTCCTCAAATGTCCAATCTTTGTATTTAATAGCCCATTCCAAGCGTCGTCTGGCATGCTCTTCCGTTAGCTCAGGTCTTTTTCGCACGACCCAGTTCGTTATTCCATGTTTTTTAAGGATTCTGTAATAGGTGTCGTGAGAGAGGCCCAAATTCAGTTCCGCCTCTAGTTTTCGGTAGGTAAACTTCGGGTTCAAGCGAGCAATACGTAGAATCATTCGTTCATCTCTAGGAGAGTATTTACTCGGGCGGCCGGATCGAGGAAGGGACTTTTGTTGATTGCGAGCGTGGTCTAAGTTGACAGCATTGTGGACGGACCCGCGGTGACAACTGAGGACTTTGGCAATTCGCGTGGGTCCCAGGCCCCCCTGGTACATTCCAACGGCCATTGCCCGGTGATAGGGGGAGATCTCCTTCCCATCTCGCCTATTTCCAGAGATGGTGCCTAAAACTGTGCGGGAAGACATTTTTTGATGGACTTAAATGATGGTTGTTGATTTCGGGATGCGTTGTGAAAACGCGAAAAATAAGGTTCAGTCGAAGGACTTTTGCGGAGTAGCTGTATTCATACAGATTGTGTGCCATGTATGTTTGTATTCGAGGAATGCAACGAGGTTTGGGGCAAACGATCAACCGGTAAGCGCTTTTGAACAGTAGGTACACATGTGGCCGTCAACTTTTGCCCCCGGTCATACCCCCAAAATGCAGTGAGTGGACCGACAGAAATTTTGCTCAGATAACATGGGATAAAAAAAAAAAAGAAATTACCTAAAAAGGACGGAAATGCAAACAAAAGATGAGAGAAAATGGGGTATTATTAGATACAAATATGAACGCTGGTAGTAAGGAAATCCCAACAGAAAAGGCATGCGATCTAAAAGTGAGGAGTGTTCAAAGCCATCAACATGAGTAATCCGGCGATCAAACCCGCGCAAGGAAGGGTCAGAACCCAACCGCCAAAGATCCATCCGAGCTGGCGCCAGTTGACGGCACCAAGGTCATAATTCATCAAGGCTGTTCCGACAGTCGCACCAGTGAGACACTGAGTGGTGCTAACCGGAAGACCGAGTCTGGAAGCGAGGAGGACAGTGACGGCGGCACCCAATTCCATCGAGAAACCACGAGTAGGCGACATCTGAGTGATGCGGTTGCCGAGAGCACGGATGATGTGGAATCCAAAGAACCAGAAACCGGCACCTAGGAGGAAACCAGCAATGATAAGAATCCAGATGGGAGTGTTGGTCTTGCTTTCGACAACGCCGGATTTGTAGGTTTCAAAAGCACCCACCCAGGGGCCGACCGCGTTGGCGACATCATTGGAACCGTGAGCAATGGACATGACCATGGCGCTGGCGACTTGGGCATAAGTCCACAGATGTTCTACGCGATTGTCGTAGCGAGCAGCGCGAGCGTGCGTGGCGGCCAGGGTTTCTGAGGAGTGGCTGACGCAGTCGCGAGTCACACCCTGCAAGAGGAGGAATTTGGCGTAGGACATGATGCGGAGAGGATGGAACGGGGAGAGGTGTCGATAAGGGGCTAAAAATCGTTCTTCCGGCTCGAGGTGCTGCTTGGCCGCAAGAGGACTTTCAGCAGGAGTCGAAGGGCCTTTTTCGAGGCTGGCTGGGTCAGCAGCTTCGCCGTTCTCCTTTTTCAGGTCGTCTGGAGTGAGCGCTTGACCGGCATGGGAGTTTTCATAGTAATCGGCGACGATTTCTCCATCAGCAGGGGCTGGCCAGTAGAGCCATGGGTCGTCTTTCCACAGCAATGGGCCGAGAGGAATGTGGCGGGCGCGGAGACGGGCATCTCCCTTGACCAAACGGCGGTGGAAGTAAGGCATGAAGAAGGTATAAGCAATGGCCAGACAGCCGAAGAAGACTCCGAGGATGATGCCACACATCTTGCCCACGCCGAACTCCTCAAAGGACTGACCGCTAGGGATCTCCACGATAATGAAGAGGGCCAAGATGGCAGCAGTGAGGGCAAGATAGAAGGGAATCATGCGAAGACCCCATTTGAGCGGGTCGGAGCGGTTGTGGACAGAGTATTTGATGGTTCCAAAGATCATGGCCGAGAAGGCAGCGGCAATGAGAGGCGCGATACCCCACGAGGCGGCAATCTGCGAGACGGAACCATCCTCCCAGGCCCATTTGACGGAGGCCTGGGACGCGAAGCCGACTCCCATGAGGGCACCGACGACGGTCTGGGTGGTCGAGACGGGGAATCCATAGGCGGTCGCAAGGATCAGCCAAAAGGCACTGCCGACCTCAGCGCAGCCCATACCCAGGATGAAGGTAGCGGGCGAGGGCTTGAACTTGTTGATGTCGATGATTCCGTTTTTGATGGTTTTGGTGACACGAGCACCGAGGGCGACGGCACCGACGAATTCGGTGATCATGGCGAGGAAGCCGACCTGCGGCATGGTGAGGGTGCGTGCGGCCACAGAGGTGGCATAGGAATTGGCGACATCGTTGGCACCGTTACCGAACGAACTGGCACAGAAGGCGATGGAGATGATCGCAATGATCCAGTCGTACTGCGAAAGGACGGCCATTGTGAAGACTCTCTCTCACGGTATCTCAACAGAAGCAAGAGAAGTGCCTTGACCTCAATTGAGAGGAGAGAGAACAGAGAAGTGAAGGTTGGTTGATGGGATGAAAAGCGAGTGAACAGGCGGACCAGGGAGTGATTCTTATACATGAGCGCGCACGGCAGCGGCGACTGGACGGAGCGTGGTTTCTTTTCTGGGATTTCGCCTCGTGGAAGGCAGGCACAACCAACGAGCGCTTCTGCCCGGCGGACGTGGGTTGAGAGCCAAGTCCCGCCGCCGCGTGCCAAGCTCGCATCCCTAACGCCAAGCGGCTCCACCATGGAGCGGGCCCGGGCGTGTCTGGACCGCGCGGGAGCCAATGGGAAGGCTGATACAAAGCACGTTCCAGAT
This sequence comes from Chrysosporium keratinophilum, assembly GCA_029850275.1. Lineage (NCBI taxonomy): Eukaryota > Fungi > Ascomycota > Eurotiomycetes > Onygenales > Onygenaceae > Chrysosporium > Chrysosporium keratinophilum. Next base: position 22,699 of record JARBIX010000010.1, read on the forward strand.
CGATTGCGCGACGGCTTCTTCGCGCCTGCTGAGTTTTCGCGTGCTGATTGGGGAATGGCGACACACGACCAAAAACTGCCTTGCGCGCACCCAATTTTGCAGCGAGCGGATTGTTTCCTTCGCTTCGTGCGTGTTTCCCGTCAACGTGCGGTCGCGGGCTGCTCTCTGTCGCTCTGCACGCTCCCCACGTGCCCTGTTGCCATCGTCGATGAGCCCTATCTGCGCTCCACCCGGCCCCGAGAGACTGGCAAGGCAGCCTGCCCATCTCCTTCCCCGGCCAGCGAGAAGCTCAACACGCATGACCCGAGCGTGCTTAGTGCAGGAGTCGCTTCCAAATCGTATCGCGTCCGGTCTCACTGCAACCCGACCTGCAGTGCCGGTCTGATACGCGAGAGGCCATGGCAGGATGGCGTCTGATACGGTCATTTCCGAGGAAACACCTGCGAGCCTGTCAACCGACGAAACCGTGCAAACACTCTGCTTCTCGACTTTTTTGAGTTCTGCGTAGGTTAAAGCTTGAATGGTTAAATCTTTGACGCCGGGATTCTCCGTCAGCTGCTATCAATAGCCATCCCCGGCCATCAAGCAGCACTGGGGAGAATGTCATGCATGGCGGAGGAGCCAGGATTGTACTGTACAGTACAACACCGTAAACCGTTCGAAAGCCATATCCCTGGGGGCACCCGTAAACGAGGTCGTCTTCGATTCAATGCTGTCCACCTCTGCCGAGTCCCGATCCCTTCAGCTTGATGCCCACTCAAGACCGCCTTGGTCTTCGTTTCCCGTTTTCGAGCGTCAGTCCTGATTTCGGCACACACACGCAGAAAAGAAGACCGTGGTGATACCAGACGACCGGCTTGGCGGGGTTGATTCAGCGACGCGCAATGATCGGCCACCCTGAGGCGAACAGAGATTTATGTCGGTTTCAACAATCTGCCTGCCTGGCAATCAACATCGTCGCCATCCCTGCCGGCGTGGAAGTTGGACGAGAGACAACGCCATGCACGATCTAACTAGTTAGTGTGCACAAAGCTTCAATCCAGCATTAATTCACGATCAATGCTTGGCTTGCTTACAGGAATCTGGGGTGCTTGGCTTCTGGAACGATGAACTGCAGATTTGCTTGAGTGACATCTTCGTAAATCTGTCTTTCACTCAATGTTCGATTTCGTGACAATATACCAGACTCACTCCATGGTGATTGCAGTCAATGATGGACCTGAGCTGCACTCTGTCCCCTGCTGAACACACAACACTCCCTTGCTTCTTTGCTTGATTTCTTGGGATTTGACACCGAAGACTCAATGGGTGTCATCCAACCAAGTGCCCCTGATGAGGAGAAACACTGTTGCCTTGATAGTCTGTTATATCGTGAAGTCCCCTCAACATTCAGACATGCGGCTAATTCACGTATACCTTTAGTCTCATGCAAACGAGCACTGGTCTTTCCGGATTCAAAGTTGATGGCGGCTCTTCCTACTCGTGGCAACGCAACAAGCTTTGACAATTGCCCGACCGCTAGCCGCGGGAGATGTGTCTGTACAGTACAGACTACTGTTCTTGCAACTGAGGACTATTCCTTGCTAGGGACGCGCAGTCTGTGCAATATCTCAAATCACCGGCCACGCAAGCGAGCATTGTTGGATCTTGTTGCAATGCCAACGTTTCTCGCAACCATTGTCTTCAAAGCCGAGGAGTGACTTTCGACTCTTGCCTCCGGGTCGGACAGTGCCGATACTTGTGAGAGGCAGGATGGTTCCTGGCCTGACCCCTGTACGACTTTGGAGCCGTGTGGGCGAGCCTATGTTGTACAACATGGCGAGTATTGATACAGCGATGCGGCCGGCATCTGCTGACCACTTGCATACTATTCCTGCTAGAAATCTCCGGTTTTTCCGGTGTGGGCATCCCGTGGTGTCTGCGGCTACCCGGTGTCCCTTGCCTCTCGGCTCCCGTCCGACTCAAAACCGGCCGATAAAAGGCCCTTGCTTTGAGATACAGCTTGTAATTGGTGTATCTAGGCTGCTAATGTTGGCATTGAGAAAATCGGTGGCCAGTTTTTCAGGGGTCATAATTTGTCAACGCTGAAGCGAAACTCGCAACAGGCGGGCAGGTCAGGTCAGGTCAACTGGTAGGCTACAAGAACGCTTAGCCTCAGGGCGAGGTGGGAATGGCTAGAGTTGGGTATAGCAGGTTTAGACCGTGCGTCTCTTCCTTGATTGAGCCAGTGTATCATGTGGCTAGCCACGAGACGCTGTCTCCGATGGAGGACCCGACTGCGACTTAGCGGAATTTGTCATGCTTGAAGTCCCCTTCCGTGAAAGGGGGCAAGAGATATTCTTTCAGGGATGCTTGAGTTTCTTGCACGTCTCGCCTCTGAACCAATGTGCACGATGAAATGTGATATTCGGAATCGTGGGTCAGTCAGGCCATAGTCGATTATCACACGATATCCCAATCTCATACGCCTTGAAAGGCTATTTTAAGATCCCCTGAGGTGGATTTGGGGGTTTCGCGGGGTAGCATCATCCGGTTTGATGTCCTGAAGTTATACGATGAAATACGTCGGCCTCAGACAAGATTCCCCTGAGTTTGCGTTTGTCGGTTGGATCTCGATGGAGGAGGGCTTTATCAAGTAAGTCCGCTGGATAAGAAGCATATGCGAATATGGAAATTGAGAGACAGCGCTTTTCGTCCGCCCGGCCGTACTTAAGCCACTGTCAAGCTCGCCCAATACTCCTCAGAGACTCTCAGTGCCGGTTCAACAAAGACGATTGCTCGACCAGTCGATGATGCTGGATGATTAGAATGATCGTAGAGTGAGGGAAACTTACCTGGTATTGGGTAGAAAACTGAACCCAAGGGAGTGGGTGGTGGAATGGCTTTCGAGATCGATTTGTAATACCTCGGATTTTGACGAATTTGCGTTCCAAGGCGAACAGAAAAGTGAACAACTCACATGCACATTCCTCTGCTGCTAACCCGTTCTAATGCTCATGGCATTGGAGGTTATTCTCTTTTGTGTAGCCAGGCGGCTAAATTCGATTTTCCCACAGAACCGCCCTTGGCAGCGGCTCACCCGCGGAGGCAAGCCCCCGCCCCTCACTTTGGCAGTTAACTAATTAACGTATGTAACAGTTGGGCTGATGTTGTTGATGAGCTTCAGGTGTGCTGTAGTACTGTAACTATCACTATCACCACCATCACTGATTATTTGCACAATGCGCTCCTTGATGAAACTAATACGGCCCACGGCGCCTAGCATCAAATCCAGCACCAGACTGCTAAAGCGAAATGAAGTTGACCAGAATGCAGTTCCCGCCCCCCCAGCAGATAAGCTGTTCTCCACGGCTGGAGATTATGGGCTCCGAACATTATCTGAAAGTGCTGATGACATTATCGAGTAAGCGATCTACCATACCTCGCTGGCTAAAAGGAATCTTGTATGTACATACTAACGAGCAAAACCAGCATTGTTTTCGTTCATGGTCTGACCGGTAATCGCGAATCCACTTGGACCAACAAGTCGGCCGGGGTATTATGGCCTAGAGATTTACTCCCGAAAGATCTCCCAAAGGCGCGAATCATCACGTTTGGCTACGATGCCGACATTCGACCGCGTATTACAGTACCTGACCTCACATTGAGATGTCATGGGATGGCTTTGGCTGTGGATGTGGCAATGCGAAGGAAGGACACAGATTCTGTAAGATCTTTTCGTGGTGCAGTTCACGACATGCTTAACCTTTTCAGTGAAAGAAACCAGGGCTTTCGACGACGCAAAGACATTGTCTCTGCGTGTATATTTGACTTTGGATGTTTCGAAATCCCACGCAAGCCAGAGCAGCGATAAAGAGCTGACTTATATGACAGAATCTCCGCCCTTTGATCTTCGTTGCGCACAGCCTTGGTGGATTGGTTGTTGAGCAGGCGAGTGATACGTCAAGATATTTCCAGACATGCGTCCACTAATACAACAAGGCAGGCGCTTCTTGTCTCCCGCAGCGGGCCCGAGTCGTTTATTAAGGACTTGCTTGACAGCACCGTGGCGATTATGTTTATGGGCACTCCTCACTTCGGGGCAAATCTTGCAAAGTGGACACGTCGAATTGCAGAACCTACAAGTCTACTTAAAACAAACCCTAATCTCATAAAGGTTCTACAGCCAGACTCTGAGGTGCTCGCTTCAATTCAGCAAGACTTTCATAGCATGCTTCACGACCGAAAGAAAAACGCCGGCAAAAAACCTCGAAATATTTTGTTTCTATGAGGAAATTGGATACGCTGGGCTTGGTCGGGTATTCAGTCGCATTAATACCTCTTTTTGCAATCGAAGTTGACTGCTAAGCTCTTGTAGATAGTACCGAAGAATTCGGCGGTGCTCGCGGCGTATCCCAACAAGGGCATTCAAGGAACGCACAGAGAAATGACAAAATTCAAATCGTCCAAGGACACCGGTTATGTTCTAGTGCTTGAACGGCTTTCGCTCTGGTATAAGATGGCTGGAGAGAATAAAGATGCATGGAGGCAAAAGAAGGACGCCGCGGAAAGGCAACATTTGCGCCTTATTCGGCCTGCTCGCGGCGCTAAAGGCGATTGGAAAGCAATTTCGTACGGTGGCCCTGTGTTCAATGGCCCCATCACTGGTCACAATGTGATCAATGGAACGCAAGTCACCGGCGGTACGGTCAACTTCAACTTCTCATGACAAAGGAATGGTAAGAGACAATCTGTTTTACCACCCTCTGTGTACTTTGCGATCATTTGAGCAACGACTTTGTACATAATAACCAACATCAGCGGGAGACATTGGGGCGTGTGCGGATAACTAATCACACTATAATCCAGGTACAAAATGACCTAAACTCGGAACCCTCAGTCAGTGGTTCGCTCTACAGTACACTGCCCTCCGAGATACTCTCGCTGTGCCTCTGCGAGCGCACGAGCAAGGGCCTTCTCCCAAACCGTACGGAGCGCGGCTCCACCATCGAGAATTTAGACGACATTGCCATTGTCCGACTGGTCACGAGTAGAGAAGCAATTCATCAGGTGGTGTGAACTGTTTCGACCCGGTAAGAAGCTCAACTTCCACTCAGACTCGTATTTCCGATTGATTGACCATTAGCAAGTCTCTAGTCCCAGGGATGTAAAAATTATAGTAGCTGTCTAATGAATAGCCGCAACCTGCGGAGTAAACCTTTTGGCGACTCGCTGAAAATAGAATTTTGGAAAGTGTTTGATTTGGCGCCGAACACATCACGGCCTGAGCCCATCGATCATTGGACACCTTGCAAAGCCTGTCGAGAGCCAAGATGCAAGGTAAGCGCCCTCACAATTACCCTTCAAGTCCCCATAAGAGCACAATCAGCACTGCGCTGTGGGAACTCTTGCTTGCTCTTCCCATCCCACAGTCTTATATATGGATGAAAAGTACGGAGCAGTACCACTCACAGCAAAGATGCAGGGCGCGATCGAGTTCCACGAGCCGCTCAGCGGCCACAACGTCATTGCGGCCCCACAATGCTTGGCCGGCGGAACCATGAACTTCAATTTTGGCAACTCGCCAACACGGGGTAAACAACACACTCAGTGTATGATACCAATAGTATTGACCATATTCGCAAACAGGCACATCGGCTCAAAAACATTTGTTCACCGTTCCTTTTGCCCCAGACCGCGACTTTGTCGACCGTCCCGAGATCCTCGCTTGGATCCGCGATCAGTGCGCGGGACCGGGGGCTCGGGCCGCGCTGGTCGGGCTCGGAGGTATAGGGTAAGTCAACATTCCCTTCTTAGATGCCACAGCTCTAAGTGACGAAGAAAGTCGCAGCTCGCTATCCAGTACGCCCATAAGATTCGTGATGAGTTGCCGCAAATATCCGTTTTGTGGGTGCACGCCAGCACCAAAATCCGGTTCGAAGAGGCGTTCAGAAGCATTGCAAACATGCTCAAACTTGCTGAGCGAAACAATCCAAAGATCAACGTTCTGCAGCTGGTCAATAACTGGCTGAGCGATGAGGCAAATGGGAAGTGGTTGATGATTGTCGACAATGCAGACGACATTGACGTATTCTATCCAAAGCGAATGTGCACGACGGACGAATCGGCAACACCAGTGTCAAAATCGCTCGCGACCTATCTCCCTCAGAGCCGTAACGGGTCAATCCTAATCACATCTCGAAGTAAAGATGCGGCAGCTAGGCTAGCAGGAGGGCATAACAAAATCAAGGAAGTTTTTGCAATGGACGAAAGCCAGGCCCTCGATCTCTTTCGAAACAAGCTACAATGCGATTCAAAACAGGAAGGTGGCGCTGAGCTTCTCCGTGCTCTCGACTATATACCGCTTGCCATCGACCAAGCGACAGCATTTATCAACCGGCGAGGCCAAATGACGGCGTCTGGCTTTCTCGACGAATTTCGACGAAATGATAAAAAAGGAGTGAAACTTTTGAATGTGGATTCAGGAGACCTTCGGCGGCCTGAAAATGCCCTAAACTCCGTTTTGTTGACATGGCAGATGTCGTTTGAGCGTATCCGCGAGCAAAGGCGCTCGGCTACAGACCTGCTATCGCTTTTAAGCGTCTTTAACCCACAAGGAATCCCAGAGTGGATCCTTAGACGGCACAGCGAGAGCACAGTAAAAGCGGGCGATAAGGACGAGGCCAATAGCGCGTTTGATGAAGACCTTGACATCCTACTCGCATACTCTCTTATAAAACCAACGACAGAGAAGGGTGTATGGGAGATGCATGGTCTAGTGCAGCTTTGCACGAGGGTGTGGCTTTCGACGTTCAGCGACGCACATAAATGGAGAAAAACTTTTCTAAAGCTGACGGCAAGAGAGTTCCCTGACGCCAAATTCGAGAACTGGGCCAAATGTCAGCAGCTGCTTCCGCATGTTGAATTTCTATATCAGTTCGAGCCGTCAGACGATGATTCCCTGCAGGATTGGGCCAGAATCGTCAGCTACGCAGCGCGGTACATGCTGACGGCCCAGGGGAAGTATGACGAAGCGGAAAAACTGATCCAGCGAGTGCAAGAAGTGTGCGAAAGGACCCTGGGTGTACAACACCCCGATACACTGGCGAGCATCGGCAACCTGGCGCTGGGGCTGCGATACCAGGGGAAGTACAACCAAGCGGAGAAATTGAACCGGCGCGCGCTGGAAGGATGCGAAAAAGCTTTCGGTATACAGCACCCCGATACGCTGGCGAGTGTGGGAAACCTGGCGTTGGTGCTACAGTACCAGGGAAAGTACGATGAGGCGGAGGAGTTGATTCGGCGAGCGTTAGAAGGGTACGAGAAGGAGCTGGGTGTGCAGCACCCCAATACACTCACAAGCGTGAGCAATCTGGCGTCGGTGCTGCAGCATCAGGGGAAGTACGACGAAGCTGTGAAGCTGAACCAGCGAACATTGCATTGGAGAGAGAAGGAGTTGGGTGTGCAGCACCCCGATACCTTGATGAGCGTGAGCAACCTGGCGTTAGTGCTGCAGTGTCAGGGGAAATACGACGAAGCAGAGGAGCTAAACAGACGAGCACTGGAAGGGTATGAGAAGGAGCTGGGTATACAACATCCTAACACGCTGACGAGTGTGAGCAACCTGGCGTCAGTGTTGCAGTATCAACAAAAATATGATGAGGCAGAGAAGCTAAACAGGCGAGCACTGGAATGGAGAGAAAAAGAACTGGGTGCTCAGCACCCTGATACGCTGATGAGCGTGAGCAACCTGGCATTGGTGCTGCAATATCAGGAGAAATACGAGGAAGCAGAGGAGCTGAACAGGCGAGCGCTGGACGGGTACGAGAAGGGACTGGGCATACTACACCCTAATACCCTGACGACTGTTTACTGTCTTGGTCACCTTCTGCACAAACAGAAGCGGTATATCGAGGCGTCGGATTTTTATCAGAGAGCCTGCGACGGCTACAAACAGCAGCTTGGTCCTGAGCACCCGACATATATCGCGTGTCTCAATCACTTCACAGTTATGCAACAGGAGGCAGAGCAAGAAGAACTACTAGGAAGAAGGATGCTGATCAGCAACTTCAGACAGCCAAATGGAGAGACGCCCAGCATTCAAACTGCGTCAGCGTCAGCGTCAGCGTCAGCGTCTACAAGCAGCAAGCACAAGAGCAAAGCGGGGTCTTTCTTCATCCGCTTAACGGCAAGGATGCGCAGGAAGGATTCATAATGATATAATTCCATCTTATCGCCTCTGCGAGTGATTTCTTGCACAGGTTAGAATCTACCTGGTATCTCCCATCTCCCGCACGGAGGAACCGTTTACCAAGAGGAAGTGGGATTCCGATCCCGTTAGCGAATTTTATGCAAAAAGAAATAGAGAGCTGAGGATTTTGAGTCGCGTAGACCGACCAAAACAGTCTTGTCCAGCAAGAGCTGCAGGGACCAAACGTATAAACCTCTTTTGTATTATAAGTAGGTCTTTGCCTCGGATCCTCTGCTGGTATCGTTCTGCTAATACTTGACAGCAAATGTGGCCTGTGATGATTTCACCTCATGCCGTCCAGATATACGACTCCATTGTCATGAAATTCAATGCTGTTTAACAGGGACATGTAACTTGCTCAATTGATCACATCAGTTGGCTTCAAGTATGTTATTTAGGTTGTTGTTTCTGACAGAAGTTGCACAATCTTTTTATGGTCTCCTATAGATGCAGCCCGAAGAAAACTTCCATACCTCTGACCTTATATATTATTTATCAAGTAGCCGGTCCTCCTGGATACTCCAAAGATGGCTTTATGCTATGATGCCGTTGAGTGGGAAAGTTACTGGTTTCGAGAGCAAACTGCTCCAGAATATTGTGAAGATCGACAGTAGTCATTGTGGTATGCTCTTGCGCATGTGCTTGGAGCCAGTGCGAGAATGTCCTAAAAAGGAACGCTGAGATTCCAGCCTCTTACTTCCAGGGAACACCGCAAAAACCGTCGTCGGAAGTGTTTGATATTGTTGCTGAGACAATGTATTCGTAAAATGTGACGTCCACTTTTACTCGTTCCAATTCCAATGACCCTGGTTGTACCACGATTATGGTTATCAAAGTGTTACCCTGAGTGAAAAATGAAGGCCTCAGACCTGAAGCTCGGGCGTTTTTGTACATCGATAGTAATGTGTATCAGGAAGTTCCCCCTGATGGATTCGTAATCGGGAATCTATGGGGTAATATAAAGCAACGAGCTACCTAGTCTAAAACGTAAGGTCCTGATGGGGTCAGTGAGAAAGTCTACGTCTCTTCTATATTCTCCGTGGCTGGAAATTTCGTCGCGCTCGTAAAACACGGTAGTGATGTTTCAGGCCGTACTCGAGTATGCAGATATTACCTTAACGACCGGCCTTCTGGTCTTCTTGAGATCAAAAACTTGCGCATGGTCCAGCTGTTCATACCAAATGACTTCGAGCCCGGATCCTACCCAGGGTCTTTTCTTCCATGCACTTTTCGCTTTGTCGCTGCGGGCTTGCAGCATGTTTGTGGGCGCTGCTGTAGTTCCTTCGGCCAAAGCACCCATGAGATACTCTCCCACAGCTTCAGTGTCCACAATCAGATCCTTGCCACTCAGCACAACGGTAACCTTTCTCCCTTCTTGGTTGTTGTCTGCACTCAGTCCAAGGTCTTCCTTCCAAATGATATTTTCACTCCAGCAGAATCTCCTCGCCAATGTGTGCACAACTCCGAGGTCCGTACTCCCAAAATACCATAACTGGTATTCGTTCGCCCGCACAGGTTGGCGGACTGTAAAGTTGTATGCAACGTCTGGCAGATGGAGCAGGAATGCAATTGGGTCAATGAAAACAGTAGGTCCCACAAGAGAAGCGGTAAGAGACGATTTAAGGAGATGAGCAGCGATGATAGATCCATAAGAGTGAGAGACAAGCACGAACCGGCTCCAGCCATGATGCCGGACTATCTGCAAAATTTCATGAACCATGACATTCTTTTTTAGCGCTGAGTGAGTTATCCGAGAGCTCACGGGCATAATCTCTAAGGCGATGATTCCAATGTCGCCGTCTTTGTGGCCCGACTCCGCAGCGAGATCTTGGAGGAATTTGGTATAGGGATAGAGTCCAACGCCAATCCCGTGTATGAACAGCACAGGTAGGCGGCTCTTGGATGTATGCGGACGGTGCCAATACGTGAGATGCTTTGCAGGTGACTTGTAGGGCGAAAAAATCGTCAGAGGACGGAATGGGAATAGGGTAAAGAAGCGCCAAAAGGAGCTGCGGTGGAGATGGAAGCCAATGTACAGCATTTTTGAATACGTCAATGTGTCGACTACAGAGATACACTAAGCAAATAAAATCAGTATCCAAAGCTTTGAAAGCACCAAGAAGGGGATAGCTTACCGTGTACCACAGTAGACTGCGATGCAAACCGCTGGCTTCGTGTAATAACTTCCCCAGACTCTTCACGTTAGCTCTTCCCGGTGGGAGGTTCAGTCCAAAGAGCGTCTCTATGTCACTGGCGTAGGCTTCGACCTCAGGCTCATGGTGCTCCTGAGACTGCTCAGGATGGAAAAACGCCCATCTAATAAAGTCCTTGAGATTTTCGCGCTTGATGTGTTCGCTCGTAGAAAGCATGCACCAGCCCGTCAGGAACTTCTCTGGGTTCGACATATGGGTCTTGCAGTACCGAAACAGTTTCTTCCGTTCCTCATGGGACATTGGCTCATGATAAATCGGTGACTGTTGGAGGCGGTACCTGATGGGCAAGAAGACCAGAATGAAAAAGACAGCCTCCGCGATGAGCCATATTTCGATGGCAAATGAGAGACGATAACCGCGGATGGACGGCGGGAGAAATGGCTGGAGTATTAACTGGAGGCAGCACAAGATGCTGGCGGGGACAATGTTGTGGAGGAACAAGATGCAAGCCCGGATGAAGATGTATTCGGCGGGCGAGGTTCCAATCATCGTGACCTCTATTCTTTGCGGACTCCCACAAGCAATATCAGAGCGTTTATGCTGCCTTGGACTGTACCTATCTCAGCAAGCTCAGACGGCAAGATTCGGGAGGTTTGGTGCTGGACCGGGTGGGATTAGTATATACTATATAGTGATACATTTAAAGTTTCAGCTACTAAGGGCCTAGCCGCGATGGATAATGGTTGACATAATGTGAGGTGGACCCCCGCCCTTATTGGCTGACCACCGAGTTCACTGAGATAAGCTTGGACGGAGTAAAGACTTCGCTCAACGGTTTGCATCATAGACTCACATGCCACAATGCTTAGCTGAGCTTAGCAGGGAGACTTTGACTATTTTGGCCACACGGCCATAGCGCAGATTTCACGAGAAATGCCAGCCCTATATATTGACCGTATCGCCCACCTGCTTCTCTCTTTGTTACTTCCCTTCCTCCAACTTTGCAACGTCAACTTATCCAGGGGAGTCATTTCCTCTTGCTGCATACGACACAAGCGTGCTTGTCTCTCACTCTTATGGATCAATGTTCCTGATCCACTTAACCCTGTCACAATGGTGATTACGCATACCAGCCAGGTTGTATTTGCCGGACCAGTGATACGTCGAGGCGGTATTCCTATTCGAGTAAGGTCCAGGAACTCGTCTTCGGAAGGCGATGAAGCCCCAATGGAGCTACCTATCGACAACAAGCCCAGAACCCCAATTATTCAGGAAGATCTTCGCGTCGGCGGGCCACAATTGGTTCGTTTACCTGCGTCTTCGGTTTCAGTGACTCCCGGTGACGAAATCATCGAAATTTACAATTCAACTCTCCGCCCCATGATTCTAAATGAAGTGAAACAAGCACGTCTTGAGTTTGTTTCGTTGTCAGTTGCCAGACAGAAGTACCTCAAATCCGATGACAAGCCGATTCTGATTATTATACTCACTGCTAAACGCGACGAGTCAAATACTTGGATGGAAGTTTGCCGAAGATTACTAAATCAATGCAATGTCCTTGCTCCCAATCGGGGACTTAATATCGAAATCAGACACCCAAGAGCGAACTCGCCGGTGAGGTCGTTTCCCGTCACCTCTGATGAAAAGATCGTGCGACAATGGCCAGATATCCGGGAACGGATCTTAGGATGTGTAGGAGGCTTGCCGTGGTCTGCCTTAGAGGTTGTTCGACGTGGGAGAGTGGGAGAAGACACCCCAATCACTATTGTCTTCACAATCCCCGAATCTTGTACACCGAAATTGGAAGAGGCGTGGATGAGCATGCGAGATCAAGTCACAAGAATCCTGGACGATACCGGTTTTCCTGAGATTGCATTTGAGGTTGGGCGAGGCGAAATATACAGAGGTCTTTAGCAGTTAAGTTCGAACGAAGTCTAAAACGTTAGTTATCAGCCATCAGCGCTGGCTAGAGAAACCTTATCAATAGTTATTAGCGTAATTGAATTTCTTGGCTCAACATCGTGTTAGAGATTTCTTCGTCCCCGTCCCGGAGACAAAATGACGGGACTCTTCCAGACAGGCAACAGCACAGTTGTGCCATCCCATGCGGGTTTTTTCTAATGTTTCTCTTTTAGCTCCTTCAGTCTTTCGGATATGTACATGCAGTCTCTGTATGTAGGTACTCGAACTCAGAACTCAATCTCCGACCGCCGACATTTCCTCAAATAATCATGGACGCCGCCACTTGCAGTGCTGCGACGAAGCAGTCACCTCGTTGGGTGGTTTTAAACAACATCACCCAAAATTCAACCTGGATGATCTTGCAACGGAATCCAGAAAGTTGAGCGGGTAAGGATGGGTACTGATATTGACTTATTCACAGGGTTGCTATGGCTGAGTCTCGGAACCCACGGCTGCGGCGGTCAACTAAGTTGATCTTCACACAGCAATGCGGCTGATCGTCACATGGGTTGGGCCAAGGGCAGTGCGTCTGGAGGCCTACCACTGAGAATGTCGATGATTCCCCTGGTCCGATTTGACCGCGATGATGCGGGTGTCTGGCGAGACTCTCTATACCCCTTTGACAGGAAACTGGACTTTGGCCTTGCACATTCCTTACTTCAAAATACACTTTAGCAAAATGCTAAGAAAGCTTTTCCAAAGAGCTACTGGCTACAAACAATCACAAGTCAGTCATCCTTAACATCAGTAGATGAATCTTCATGCTGCAAGCGGAAATATTGAGTTACTTCAACGCTCAGGAAGTGTCAATATGAAATCTCCGTTAATCACAGCCACGCCCGGTTTGCTCGGAGATATCAAGGACAGTGAGGCTGTAAATTCAAAATCAGAGGCGTGTCTGAGTTTATCAACGCAAGTTCCGGAACAATCATCAATATTGATACGGTCTTGAAATGGCAAGATTGGCACCAAGCAGCGGATTCCTGGTTAATGGATAATGGGCCAACTAGCTTCCGCGAGCTACCCCACGTGCCTTGCTAACGTAACATCTCTCCGCCATGATCCAGGGCACCTTCCAGAGTGAAGATCTATGGAACCATGGAACGGGCAGTAGTGAATGATGCCGCCAATCAACAGGCCCGAACCGCCCTCGCTTAGCACTAGCGCGGATGACTCGGTCTATATAATCTTCGTTGTGACCCTTTTCCTTTTCCTTCTCTCTCTGAGTTCATTCCATCATCAACATTCAATGGTTCACTTATTGAGTCATGCTTTATACTGCTAGTAGGCACGGTAAGCGGACTTTTGCGTCCCGGATGGCAGTCCAAAACGGCGACTGATCCAACGATACCCGGGTACACTTTTGTCAGACATACTGGATTGGTGCGACGTTCTCGCTCCCAATAGGGAGATAAAAATCGGAATCAGAGACCCAAGAGCAAATACACCTGTGAGGTCGTTCACTGGAGCAGGTATGGATAAGAATGCAAGATGCAGTCACGAAGATTCTGGATACTGCTGGATTCCCCGATATTGCCTTCGAGGTCGGAAGAGGCCAGATATACCCATACAACGTAATTGGCGCAGATGTCTTAGGCGAAAGAAATTGGGACAAGGCCGTACGTTCTAACGGCTGTCCAGGGGTCTGGGGTGATACGAAATCAGCAGTCACCGTCGGCGGTTTTGCTGTACTCGACTTTCCTGAAAGACTCTCACAAGTTTACGGCCTTACATGCTTCTATTGTGTATTGAGTATCGATAACTCGGAAGCACCTCCCTTCTGGCAACGGAGAGATAACACTAGCTTGATGGTCATTCTAACATCAAAACCTACATAGCTCTCAGCTTTTGAGGCTAATCTATACGGCCATTTCAAAATGAAAGAGCATCGATGCGTCGTGAGCACTTCTGACTTCGAGGTTGGCCAGAGCATCTATAAAATCGACCGTTCAACAAGATTCACACCTGGTGTGATAAACGCGATCGCCACGACAAAACTCCGGTCTTGGTTTATTAGGCGACCAGGGAGAAGTCAAAATGCATGAAGGACTATGCTGTTTACGCTAACGGGAGCGGAACCGTTTTTTCAGATCCTGGAGACTTGGGAGCGTTCGTGTTGAATCAAGTCGGGGACTGCGTCGCACTTGTTTTCGCGGGAAACGGGCTGACGGAGGCCTCATATGTCACGCCCATCGACTCAGTTTTCGAAGATATTCAGACAATCACGGGGGCGACGAACGTTGGAATTTTCGGCGCCACAAACCAAACACCGTCTGGTACCGATCCTTGATTGTGAATTGTTTCCAAGTTTACTGTTGCGCATATGCTTAGTGCTTAAAGAAACACTCCTCGGATTTAACAAAACGCCCTCTAACCGTAAGCGGTATACTAGGGCTTCGATACAGACACCGCACAGAGTATTGTGAGCTGTCATCCCAATATCTCTAGACCGATGGTCCGATGCCTCCATCACGCCTACAATACATCTCAGTTTTACGATCTCCGTCAAACGGCCATCATCTACACAGCTACTCCTGGATCTGCTACTCTCATGGGCGGGAGTATAGAGTTTAATGGTACTTAACTAGTCAACTTAGCTTCTTAGCCCGGGCAGTTGGCTTTAAACGATCTTGATTGTTTTCGATTCTCACGTTCGCACATATTGCTACAGACCATCCAATTTTACGGTTGATAAATTAGCACCAAGTTATATTATTAATAAATTAGCTCTCATTGAATCCTTGTATTCGTAGCAAGTTTGGAGAGTACTTAAAGCAAACAGTATAGCTATTGTTGGCGTCCCATGTAACCATGGAGATGCAGACGGCCGCTTCGTAGAAGTATTGACGAGGCGGCATCAGCTGGAGATGGGCTTACTAGTCTCATCGAGTGAGGCTGATTGCAAATGGATTCGGACTCGATGGCGATTGAAGATTCCAACGCAACCCCAGCTTCAGCGTTGACGAACAGAAGCAAGCTGCTGCGAAGAGGCATGCTTGTTCGTAGCGTTGTTAGTAATAAGAATTCGGAAAGATATTCTTATGATTACCATGATTGGAAGCATCAAACGAGGTATTTCAATCCCTCGAAGTGCCTTGAAATTCTCGAGGGGGTGGGTGGAGGATGCGAGGAGGTGAAAAGATGGAGGGAGGGAATTGAGGAGTGAGTGAGGTGCTTGGGAGTCGTGGTTGGACCTCCATCAAATGAGGTGGCTTTTTACGCTTGAAGAATACACCACTTTACTAGGCAATCGCTAACATTTCTAAGTAGCTTTCAAGATTGTAAGGACTTAAGGGTCCCTGAAATCGAACTTTTCCTACATAAATTCGAACATCAACGCTATTAGCATACAGACTTATTCTTTGCACCAATCAAGAGCTCTGATTAGCCGCTTTGTTGATGGTATCACGACTATTAATATTAAGTCCAACTTCCTCTCTCACTCCCAATCCAAAGAACCAACAGACTTTCTGACAATGGAGGAGGACCACAAAGCTCGAGAACGGAGCGATGCGTGGTTCATTGTCTGGACGCGAATATTGGACCGGTACAACACCGAACGAGAATCGGCCAAATTTGCTGCAATACACTGCCGCCGGAAGCCAACCGATTCTACTGTCTTTTCGCAAGGGCCGTTCAACCGATGCTACCGAGTCAAATTTCTAGAGGGCCACGATGTTATTGTGCGTTATCCCGCCGTTGGCCGGTCGATGTTCCGACATGAGAAATTGATCGATGAAATCGCCGTGATGAACTATCTCCGCCAGAGGACCTCGATTCCTGTTCCCAAAGTATGGGGCAATGGAACGTTTGGCGGCGGGCCATACATGGTCCTGGATTTTGTGGAGAGCAAACCTCTTTCTGACTATCTCCGGGCTTCAAACGACCCAAAGGTTTTGCCCACCCTGAAACTCGACCTTGACGATGCGATCCTCCGACGGGCGTATTGTGCAATGGCTGGTGTTTTGCACGAGCTTTCAAAATGCCGCTTCCCAGAAATCGGAGCTCTTGTTCAAGAAGAAGATTCAGGGACGTGGTCAATCAAGAAACGCGCAATAATTCAACCTGAATGAGTTAGTCGGACTGGCAAATTCCCCCCGCAGTATGCTTGCGGCACAGAGCACTTTTGAGACCGCGAACGAATTCTTCCTATCCCTGGCCGCTGACCACCTGCGGAATCTCGAAATGCAACAATACGACGCAGTCACTGATGAAGCTGGCTGTAAGAAAAAATACATCGCCCGTTGCCTGTTCCGCAAAATTGCCGGACAGTTCTTTACGACCTACAACGAGGGTCCCTTTATGCTGTTCTGCGAGGACCTGCGCCCTTCGAATCTCCTCGTCGATTCAGATTTTAACATCTCTGGTGTAGTGGACTTGGAATACTGTTATTCAGCTCCGGTTGAATTTGCTCTTTGTTCCCCGTGGTGGTTGTTGCTGGCTCGCCCCGAAACCTGGGAGGCAGGGTTCGATGATTTTTTGGATCATTATATTCCGCGCCAGAAGCTTTTCTTGGAGGTTCTGCGTTCCTGCGAACAAAAGTCAATTTCCAACGGTGTGGACCTGGAATCTCCCCGACCCTCCGACTACATTGCTCAGTCGCTTGAAAATGGCACTTTCTGGTTCTTCCTGGCGGCAACCTATGCTTGGATGCTTGACGATGCCTATTGGAAATTTATCCATCCTACTATGGCGAGTTAGGGGCGATTGAAGATTTAGTAAAGCTGCTGAGCCCAGAGGAGAAAGATGGGATTGACGAATTTGTCAAAATCAAGATGCAGACAGCCAATAGCGGAAATTTGGTCCAACACGAAGACATGGCGACGCTGGCAAAGGCTTGATGGTTTTATTCTACTTGATAAGTTATTACCAATGCGTGCCACTCAAGCTTGCGACATCATGGCTTCGTCCTTGATTGTATCTTAGAAGGCAGCGTCGAAAAAGGTATTCAAGTTGGCCCAAAGGTCGGCGAAGTGCCAACCGCGACAACGACAAAAGAAGTCTCGAAAGAACTTCAGGGGCTGCTTCCATCATCGATGAAGGGATGGATAATGGTCACGATAATCGGGATCATGGTAAGCCAGAATTAACCTGCCAGGAACTACTAGCTGGACTGGCGTCCATGTTACGGAGACGGACGTCTGACAAAGGGACAGGATTAACTCGCAAGCTCTTCATAAAAATAATTACATCCATTATCATTCTCTTTGTTTTAGCAGCGCTATTCAACCAAGAATCCGTCGCCCTAGAGCCAGCCTGAATCGAGTCAACCGCGACTGCCGGGCCCTGATATCCGGCGTACTAATTCAATCTCGTCCTCGCCACCATATTGAAAATCGATATTCGCCCAGTGAGTTGTGTAACGAATGTCGCTCTACCGACCTGCTGACCAGATAGACTTATATACCGTGCTCAAGTGTATCAAGCATCACTTTCGGTATACCAGAAATTCTGGTACATAATTAAGAAGCCTCCCACAATACATCCGTCCCACCCAATACATCACACATCCAACTACCCACATAGTCCAGACTATCCATTTACCGCTTGCTGGGTTTAGGTCTGGAACCAACAGCAAAGAAAAGACAACGGAGAGGATTCCTTGGAGATACGGTCAGACGTGGCATCTCTGACCAGATGTCAGCAACCATTCAAATCATGGGATAGTATGGAATATCAAGGATGTCATACCGTTGCATACGGCGAAAATTGGTTGATCCCCTCAAATAGTCGATCGGCGAGTCCGCGGTGACCGAGATGATGATAAAATTCGTTACGGCTGTACCGGTATAGACAATCCGCGCGTAAGGGTTTGAATCTGATCATAACAGGTTCTCAATTGATACCCTGGTAGTAGGAAATGAAACGCCAAATAAATGCGTTGACCTCGGTGCTTGTCGCAGATGGATGCGGAAAGTTGGCCGAGATTCCAAGGGAGTAGACATTTTTTCAATGCGGTTCAACTCAAAATCAAGTTTCATAAAGGAGGAAGCGAATTGTTTATCAGAATGCAGGCCGCGGGAGCACAAGTAACTGGCTGGGAGACGGTTACTGAGAGACGGTCGCCGGACCGGGGTCGCAAGGTGGGAGAGACATCATTCCATGAGCGTCCGTCGCGGTTTCCGTCTTCGCAACATCATTCCCTCTGGCAGTGTAGACGAAGAACTGTCGATTAGGATAAGCGCGTCTTTCTCTTTACGGGTATTTGAGGAATCAACCGGGGCGGGAAGCCACCACGAAACAAGAGTACGACATGTCCGAGCAAGTAGTGGATGTGCCTACGATAGGAAGACAGTTTGAGTCGATCGAAAGCCCGTAAAGCTGTTGAGCGCTGAAGAAACCAGAAGGCGGCACCAAATTTTGCAGAACGTAAGATATGACGACTAGTCAAGGTGAGTTGGTGCAATGCTGATACCAAAGTCCTGACGGGGGCTGAGAGGCTCCATTTTGTGTCGACGGCTTTCTTTCCCTTGCAAAAGGGGATTTGGGAGGTCATACCCGTCCAGCGCCAAAAGGGTAAGGTTTCGGTTACCTTCCCAGACAAAACTAAAAGCACAGACGGACATGAGCAGGTCTAGCTTCACGGTGAACAGAGGCTTTCCTATCATAGTGCAGACCCTATCACGAAAAAGAATCAGCTCCCTGGCCCAAAGGGAGCTGCCCTTGTACCATTGGCGCAGCAATAGCTAGACATGCTTGTGTTTCCGTTTCTAGACAGTCCCTTTGAAGTGTAATGAATGGGTAAACCCCGGCTAAAAGACGACAAAGTGGAGCATAGGTTGACGAAAAAGGCTTGTGAAGTCAAAGTGTAACCTTTGTTTCTCAGAGGACAAGCGAGACAGCAGTGAACCTGAACTGAATACATCAAAAACAGCCTTTCTCCGAATCCTCGTGAAGTCTTCACGTCTGACTTGCCCACAATTCGTTCTTCATCAAGCATCATTACCTAATAGAGCTCTACCCTGATGAATAGGTTGCAGGACAATTGGCATCGTAAGTCGTTGGATTGACGAAAGACGGCAGCGGATTGTTATTATATCCCAGGAGGGCCAATGTTCTCGCTAATTACAAGCGCTGCAGTTAGTGGTCCAGCATTGGTTCTTAACAGAGTAAGTCTGCTTACCATCCTTGTTATGAACAGGCCATCCACGGTTTTTCAATCCAGTCCACGGCTCAGCCGCAAATGTAGCCCATGCCTTTTGCATGAATCTCTTCAGTGTCATTTGAGCTAATGATTCTCGGTCTCCAGTAACCCCCAAAGAATTGCCAAAAATCATGTGCAGATCGACGCCATGATAGGAACGGCTATTAGGGAATAGACGGGTATTCTCCCAGTCCGCAAAGTAACGATATCTCCACACAGGGATATTGTGTTCGGTCCTGTAGTCAGCTTCCTTCATGGTCGGACACCCGAACACGTCCGTGACAAACTGCGCCCACTGTTCGTCGGTGAGAACGTTGCCTCGGGCCCAGGCAGAGATGTTATAAAATCCGGATTCGTGGTCTGTGTGGCCAGCAATCATGGGCTACGATGGTTTGTTAGCATGTATTTATCAACGAACATCCGTGTAACTTACAATTCGAGCAAAGCTACCTTGCGAAGCCAATGTATCATAATCGTCAAAGATAACATCGCAATCCGGAGATGGCTGGAACACCGGCTGGGAGCGGGCAACGCTGGTGTTGGGCGGTGGAGGTACCTTAACAGCGGCTGTTTTGAGCTCTTCCGCGCTCTTACTTCTCATACAATCCAACACATCTCCTTCAGAACCGCAGCCAACAAGGGAAGAGGCATTGTACCAGTGCCTCGAGGCTGTCTCCCTTGTATTCAGGGGGAAACTAAAAACCGTGCCGGAATGAGCGATGAGACCGGCCACAATGGGGTCTTGCTTGTATGCATATGCATACGCATCTACAGAGAGGCCACCAGATGAATGGCCAAAGATAGTAATCCTTTCTGGATTTCCGCCAAAGGCTTTGATTATCACGCAGCCATTCGACAGCCAGTCGCTGGTCCCTCAGGCCTAGGTTCTGGGCTTGACCAGGCGCACCAGGAAAGCCAAAGATGCCGAGACGATAGTTGACAGTAACAACCACGACATCTTCCGCGCCTGAGAAGAATTGGCCGTCGTAGAAGGGTGTGTTGGTATTTCCGGTTGTAAACCCTATGAAAATATCGTCAGCAAAGGACCGCAGAATTTCCATTAAACAAGGAAGCCATACGCCCTCCATAAAAGAAAACCAGTACTGGCTTTTTTCGGTCGGCCGTGCTCTTTGTCCAGACATTCAGGGTCAGGCAATCTTCGCTCTGCGCATTCCCACGTCCACCAGTGAATGCCGTAAAGATTTCGGCAAAGTTGTGAGTGGCATCTGGAAAAGGCACCAGCTTGGATGGCGTAAACACACAGTCACTGCGACAACAGTCAAATTGTGCGACCTCACATCCTTATTCATGCCAACAGGACTGGACTCAGAACTTACGCTGACTAGGGCCAAGCAGTTCGTTAGCTGAGGTGTTTGCAGGTTACAAAACTCTGACTTACAAAATCGGACGCAACGAACGGTTTGTCGCCAGTATACGGCTGCGGTGGTTCAAATCGGAGTTCGCCAACGGGGGGCTGGGCATACGGGATCCCAAGGAACTCTTTGACACCTGAAGCTGCTTTGGCCCGATGGCCGGTAATCAGGCCAATTGTTGTTTCGACAGTGAAAGTATTCGCCAGGCCAGCCCGTAGCTGGAAGGCCGTGGCCACCAAAAACCAATCTAATAGCTTCATTGCGAGTGGATGTTCTGATCACTCTGAGTGTTAAGAGATGTGGTTTTAACAATGCTTACAGATTGATGATTTCTTTTTTCGCTTCACACAAGTGACCATGAAGCGCGACGCGAATTCCAGATCGAAATGCTCGCTGGACTGCAGGGTGCTATTTATTGTCTCACATCCCTGCTCTCTACCTCCATGGTTAAGTCCATATCGCCCGCGGGGTCGGGTTTCCTACTGCGATTTTCAGACGACTGCCAGATTCTCTTGCCTGAACATTTTATTCACTTTGGGTGAGCTTTAGCTAACTTGGTGTAACCCTAACGATGCATTTCTCTGTGGAATCGGATTCGCGGATCGCTTTTGCGCTTGAGTTCTGCCCTTGAAGACACACAACCAAATCTAAGTAAGGTACTGAACGCCCAAGGCCCCAGGCGAGGTTAATAGCTTGCTTGTTAAGTTCCAATGCGTTGGAATTAAAGTACATCATGATGAATTCAGCATCAGAATATCTGAACCCGAGCCTCTCATTTCGTACACTAATCCTGAACAAAAGAACTCGAATCAGACGTGTTAACTTGGGAAAAGGAGAGCCCATGTCTACTCACTTGTTTGACTTCTACAGTATTTGATAAGAAGTCCCCAGAAATTGCTCCAGACTGATCCTCCAAATACTTTGAAATGACGTCCTCCTTGGGCAAACGCCAGACGGACTGCCACCAACCCTTTGCTTGAATCGAGTATGTGCGTCCAGACGACAAATTCGCATCTTTTAGAACGACATGTGCCGTCACTGATCCCTTTGGCTGAATTTCAACGAGGTGCTCTGGCAACGGAGGGAGCTGTCTCATGAACATGATGGTATCCATCGGAAGTAGGTCACCCGTCTCGCTATCATGTATCCCAAACACACCCAGTATGACGGCCGACTCATCGAGCGGGGTGTTCCAGGTCAGCACGGTAACGGGAGTATCCGCATCATCGTTATGAACCGTGATGTCGAGCTCGCAGGGCTGGCCGGTGCTCACGGCTTCGCGGGTTGCGGCGATGGAAACTCGTAGGGGAAACGAAGGAGGAGACTGCGCAGAGGCCATGATTGGGGAGAGGTGGTTCTTTGACAAGGCAAAATACAGTCCCAGTGCAACAAGGCCCAGTGGGAACAGACGAGTTAGTAGATTTCCGAAGCCGGACATTGACATCTAGTTGATGATCTGATATTCTCCAAAGTCCTGGACACACAGTGAGTGACGTGAGATGACTCTTGCTGAAATCAGCTCATCTTCTTTTGAAGGGCAAGAAAGAAACCCTGCTGTTGCTCCTTGGCAGGCGAAAGGATTGCATTCATCATCGTTGTTCAAGTTGCCTTTGAAGTTGACAGGGTTGATGGCAGACGATTGTGGATGGGCAAGGATGGCCTGTCCTCGTCCTCGGGGCAAACGTTGTGACGCTTGAGCGGATTTGTCACCCAAACGAAACTCACGCTGGCACTCGGTGGTCTCCGAGGACGACGACTTCATTATTACACATACCAACATCAAAAGAACGTTGAAGTCTGCCAGTTCATCACCATGAGTGAGAGTAACTGTTACGTTGTCTGATTATCAGGATTATCTACGCTGATCATAATCTTGTTCTCCCGAGCTCTGAAGCGATGGAGGTCAACTCCACCCACAGGAATGACCGTGGACCGTCCTACGCAAAAGGACTTGGAGACGTGACATGATAGGAGAACATATCAATGACACCCTGCAACTGTTCCACCTACGCTACCTTGCACGAGCACTGAAGTACACAATTTTACACCACCAGGGATTTCAGGCGCCGGGTCGAACATGCTAAGCATCCCCAACAAAACAACACACAATCCGCATATCGTCTTTCTTCCTTGTCATCTCCAGACAATAGTCATGAAGCTTGTGCCTTCTTGCAGTGCATCAAATGGATGTGTTCAATCCCGGCTGAAGCGTGTTTCCCCGCGACCCCCGCCGATTTTCTTCTTGCACTGCGAGTCAACCGCGATCGACTTTCCTGTTGAAGGAAATCTCAAACTACCAAAGTGCTTCTGATCTGTTTCTATCTACCTGTCGCAATGGGCCTATTTACAACCTGTTTGGCAGAGTCGCCCATGGTCTCCTGTTCCGCCACAAGCGGATGTCATTCTACATTTTCCCTACGGAGTAATCCCTTCTTGACGACAATGTCTCGCTCGGCGCTTCGGGGCTTACATGGATACCACTAGTTTTGATGCGTCCTGGTCGATCTTCGGTCACTTATGCGAGTAATCCATGTGCTTCCTTTCTCAGGAACATGATGAATCCAAACATGACAGACTTTCGAAAAATATGGGGCCCAATATTAGGTCAGGAGCAAATTGAACGTAGCACGTGTTGTGCATGATTAACGCTGCAGACTCTATGCTACTTCTACGAGGTCGGTTCTGTGAGCTGGACCAGAGACTTTTCATTTTCACATTTGCTGATGCGGGCTGCAAGGGTGTTGTATATGCTCTTTACCATCTCGCAGTCGTCACGACAAAATCTCCTCTGAGCCTGGTCCGACCTTGTTCAAGATGCCATCACCAAAGCTCATATACGCATGACAAAATGGACAGACATAATATGACATGGATGATAGAAAGCCGAAACAGCATCTTATTACTAACAAAAAGTCCCGAGCCTCGTGGAGATTTTGATTAATAACGCTTTGAAGATCGGGTTATTTTGTGAGCAAGAAATTCTAGCTCGAAGTGAATCGGCATTGGTGAATTTGAAGCTGATTGGAGTAGGCGCTCCGGAGATCTTCTACGGGCATTTCTTTTCGTCGCGGTTGGCACCAAACGAGCGGAGAAATAGTCCACTCGAACGACGAGGAATGACATAGCCAAAAAAGCTTCGATGTCGGCCAAGACAACTAGGTCAAGGGTGGCCCGGTAAGGCTGGGTGAATCCACCGACTCCCCATATAGAACGGACACCATCTCACGAGTCATCATAGACCTCAACATGTTCAATTGAAAATTTGCTACAGTATATAACTCACATGGCCTCCACTCGGATGTGCAGCGTGCACTCTTTTACGCGCATCTTGTGCCGATCAACAGTGACCATGCTGTCCAATCCGGTGGCCTAGATATTTCAGTCGAACATTAATCCTTTGAAATTGGCATGACCCATGGCTATTTCACGTGTCTGATGAGCTGACTCTGGGGACTCCGCGTGCCCCATTGCGAGGTTCTGCAAGCACATAGCTGATCTTCTGTTTGGGGTTGATATTATGATTTTCTCGATTTTCCTGGAGTCGGCTTCTCCCCCTCGCCGTGGACCAATGATTCCCCCGGAGGATTCATGCAGGTGCTCCTGCCTCGCGTTCTCCAAACAGATATTCAATGATGTTCAAACAGATCTAACCCGCTCCTTTTTTTAGGATCCAAGCATGGGCATATGCCATTTCTACATGGAGTTGTTTCAGATGGGCCTCCTTCCGCAGACGAGTGAATGTCTGTTCCTTCTTTACCAATGTTGGCGCATATATGCACCTGGAGCATGTATGGGTGTATATGTACACATAAATATACTAGGCTGTGTCTCAAAACTTGCACTCTTTCAATGCAAACTTCATTTTCATCCATACATATATTTTTATCAAAGAGCCCGGTTGAAGGGCTAGCGCCTTGCTCAGTCATTTATTCCTGCGACCAGATGTCAATGATGTCAATTGCCAGATAGTACAAATTGCGAGTTGCACCTGTGAAATAATAATACTATTGCAACATCGACGCGGCTGCAGGGAATGCCCTCGTCATATGCGAACATCAATCCTTTGGGTTGAAAGATTTCTCAACCTTGATACCGGTCTTCTTTCCTAACCAGATTGCAATTATCTTTCCGGGGTCCTAAAGATCTACGAGAACCATGGCTGTTACAACAGATCTTCTGGCGTTGATGGAGGAACCGTCCTCCGGCATATGGCAACAGAAAAACATATAAACCCTTCGGAGCATCAGGATTTATCTCTTTTTCCACTCTTTTCCAGTGCATAGATCAATCAGTTCTTCAACCCTACTCTTTTGGACCTTGCTGTTTTAAGTTGGCAGCCTATTCGTTGTCCATACTTGGTTCCCTATTTCGTTTGTTTACTATGTTGATGTTCTCGATTGTCACGGCCCTGGCGGCCTTAGCCACCCCAGTCTTTCCTTATGCCATTTCGCATTTACCTCGCACGGAGGCAGGATTGGATATCCAACTCACGGCTGTTGGAAACACCCGTATCAAGGCCGTGATCACCAATACGGCTGATCGACATTTGAACCTGTTGAAGTTCAACAACTTTCTGGATGACGGTCCGACTCACAAGGTTGGGATTTTCCAGGATGGTAAAGCTGTTACTAGACACGCTAATTGACCGTTGCTAATGGGGTATAAACAAGGTAAACCGGTCAAGTTTGAGGGAATGCTCCGACGCATCCAAACGTCCAACCTCCCACGGAGCGTCTTCGTTCCTATTGGCCCTGGCGAGAGCATTGAGAAAGAATTCGACATTGCTTCCACTGCTGATCTCGCAGGTGGCGGTTCCTTCAGTGTCGCGTCTCAAGGTGTTATCCCCTTTGCGGAGGGAAACGGAACCACTCTCACTGGCGCTGCGGCGTTCAAGACCAACAACCTGGCCCTTGACATTGATGGCGCTGTTGCTGCTACAGTCTCCAAGGCCATCCAGCCCTTAAGCCGACGTACCGAGGTCGATGGTTCCTGCTCTGGCGAACGCAAGGCTGCACTTCTGAAAGCCCTGAAGGGCTCTGCAAGCCTTGCTTCATCCGCCGCCAAAGCTGCCCGGAGCAACTCCAAAAAGGTTCAAGAATATTTTCTCCAGGACGATCAGGAAACTGTCGGCGCTGTCGTTGCTCGCCTCCAAGCTATTGCCCGCGAATCCGACTCGACCAGTAGTGGAGCCACTCGTTACTATTGCGACGACACTCAGAACCGCTGCGAGCCGGGGGTTCTGGCTTACACTCTTCCTTCGCAAAACACCGTCACCAACTGCCCAAGCTTCTATGATCTTCCGTCCATCTCCAGGGAGTGCCATGCGCAGTGCCAGGCTAGTACTGTTCTCCACGAACTCACCCATAACCCGGGCGTTTATGAGCCCTTCTGCGAAGACCATGCGTATGGATATGACTCCATCAGACGTCTTTCTCCTCGTCAGGCTCTCAACAATGCTGATAGCTTCTCTCTTTTCGCCAATGGTAAGTTTAGAAATCGAACGATGACTCTTGGGGATTCAAACGCTGATTTGTACTCCAGCTATCTACGCGGGATGTTAAGCATTCCCTGCCAATTACGCTTTCGAGACTTGATTGAAGGAGCTCGGGCGGCTTGGGGAAGAAACTCAGAGCTCAGTTATTTCCATTTGACAATTGAAAATATTCTGCAATTGTACTGTACATATATAGATAGTACCTGATTTTCGTTGCTGCCATTTGTACCACGACGAACAAAAAATCCCGATAAGCTAAGAAACAGGAATATGAGTCGGCGCGTTTCTATGTATCCGATCCCCGAATTGATGCCACTCGAATCAATCGTGAAAGACATACTGTGTATGATTGGTAAGGAGGGGACAATGTATTTCCGGGGTGACATTCGTTCACACGTCGTCGTCCCCGTGGTTGTGTTTTAATATCAAGGAAAGGTAACGGTC
Organism: Chrysosporium keratinophilum; assembly: GCA_029850275.1. NCBI lineage: Eukaryota > Fungi > Ascomycota > Eurotiomycetes > Onygenales > Onygenaceae > Chrysosporium > Chrysosporium keratinophilum. Next base: position 49,499 of record JARBIX010000010.1, read on the forward strand.
TCCTCATGGTGTGGAGGCCCTGACTGCTCTAAGGCCGTTTCTGGAGTGAATTATGTAGAAGATCATTGTGCGGGCAAGGCTATATGCTCTCATAAAAGATAAGAGAGACTGCTAAGTGACTTGCGGTCGTAGATATTTGCTGGAGTGTCGATAGCTTTTGCCGGTGCCAAGTGATGGCATCACGTGACATTTTCTGATCTTGATGATTCCGACGTCGAGCGGAGGTGTTGAATTGACGACCCCATCCCGCAAACATCGTACGTACACACATGCGCTTCTCCTATCGCTGTTCGCTCTGCGAGATATCACTGACCATCTCATAGCGTACGATTGGTAAAAGGTCAGGCAACATGAGGCCAACCAGAGTGTTACGCGCCGCGAAAGCTACCGGAACCGTTGTTCCTGTCAGCCAGGTACTTTGCTCTCTAGCCCGGCCCTCGACTCTGCCCACAGCATACTGATTCAGCGGACACAGAAATACACTCTTCAATCCTACGGTATATGGGAAAGACTGCGACGACTCCTTTCCGTTGACCCAGATCGGTCCAATGGTGTTCCCATCAACGCCCAGTTCCGAAATCCCACACCCGGAGCACTCCCACCGCAATCATATTCCGACCCCGTAACCCTTCCCGCCGGCGACATCGCAGATAACCCGTACTGGAAGCGAGATGTTCGGAGAAATTATCCACAACCCAGTGTGCTGAGCCAAGCCGATGTTGTCGGGCTCCTCACGGTGGGAAGCAAGGCCGAGCCAAATGAACAGGCGCTTCTTGCTGGGGATGCTGGCAAGCAGCAGCTAGTCGAGATTAAGCAGCAGGGTGAAGAACGTGGTCTGGCTTCATTCTATGCAGAGAACAAGACCGGTGTTGCCCGCGCCTTGGGACCTAATGGACTTCCCCCATTCCCCGTCAACCTGAACCGCGACGCCAAATACCCCAAGTGCGAAGAACAGTCATATCCCTCCAGGTAAGAGTTGAGAGCTGAATATTGGATAATGATTCAATGTCTAAATTTTCTCCAGGTATCCATGCCGAAGTTTCGTATGAACGAATATCATGACAACCCGTCTTTGCTACTGAATGCCTTGGCTCTAGAATGTACTGTACAGAAAGATTCGCTATTAAAACGCTTCCTAGCATCCAATTTCATAAGTTCTTACAATGTTCATCCAGGTTTATGCTACTTGTTCAACTGGCTCCTCTGGTCGACACTTTGGGTATCAAGGATCAGCCGAAACAAAGAGCTATCAAGGGTTACAGTTGACAATTGGCCGTACCGCTCTTACCACCCATGTATATATCTCTAAACTGAATAATAGCACAGGCGACTATTACTTTTATATCACGGCTCGGACAATCGATGTTGACTCTCAAATAAAGCTGATCCTGTTGCAGCTAATGTCGAGGACGACACACAACAGGAAAGGCTTTCCCGCGGCTTGGTCGTCCCGCTTATCGTCGATGCTCAGGGCAGACACAAACGACGACGGCGACGAGCCCGATTCATCCGCCCGAATTCGGCGATATGTTTGCTTCTCCACCACGCTCAACATGCCAGTCCATTCCATATTGCGAGTCTCAGTCTCCACTCTCCAGCCAGCTCTCCTTGATATCCATGACGCTAGTTTCCAGGATGAAGCTCTGGCCCGAATTCTTCGCATTGCCGATGCCCTTGGGCAGCAGTTTTAGCATGGCCGAGGGGATCTTGGACTGCTTCAGGTGCAGACAAGTCGTGTGCAGGCGCTGGATGTCACGGTCGACATAGAGCTCAATGTCATAGGAGGTGAGCACATGGCGAGAGTACGGGTTTGAGTAGCGGAGGAAAAAGGGGGAGGCTGTAGTCGTAATTGAAGGTGTTCTCAAAGAATTTCATCGAGACATCAACACTTTCTCCTATGGACAGCCTCATGAGAGCAAGAGAGACTTGAGGGCGTGATGGAGGGGGTGCGGACGATGTCATGAGCTGTCAATTGGACGCAAGTGCTGTGGCATGGGATGATTTTAGTGTCCTTCTTCCTCTTCGTCTATCTCTCGGTCCGTCGAGAAGTGCCTTTTGGAGCTGTTACAATACTCCAACCATAGGATTTACCGTAATTGAGCCATCTCAAAACGCTCTAATATGAAGTCATCAATCTCCCTCATGACCCTGCAGATGATCTTCACGATTCCCGCCCGTCCGGACGCCGACGACGTCACAAGGTTATACGGTCCGAAGCACCCACGACTCCATACCGTAGTTAGTCAACTCACCCGGACAAAGTATTCCCGAATCGCACGTGGGAATTGAAACGTCGGGCGTGGCCGTGTTGCACTGCATTTTACTCTTTTATTTTTCCCCGCCAAAACACATGGCGTCAAGCATCTTCCGCTTCGAATACTGCCCTGGCGCCTGAATACCCAATACCAATACTCTTGATATTCAACTGTATTCTTTCTCAGTACTTTTATTCTCTTTGAACTATTGCGATGTCTGATGGTTAAGGGGGTTTGGAATAACAGCCGTGCGGCTCCGTCTCATATGGTGTTGTCAGCAACCTTTATGGCAGAATTGCAATATGACCTCCCCTTGCAACCATCGAGTTTTAAAGAAACTCTCATTCTCTCTGAGCCCACAGCTTAAGCCCGTAGTGGTGTAATCATGAGAACTAGCAGCGTCTTCCTGATGATCAGAATCGTGCTGCGACGCTTTCCCAGCCCACCCCTTCTTTTGCGATGGGAGACCTGAATGATGGACGTTACAGCTTGCTGGAGGGTGGTGACAGCAAATATCCTCCAATGCGCTGTATCTGTCACCAAAGCCCAATGTCAGAATGACCGCGTGGGGATGCCACGTTTATGTGACTGGATGAGTGTCGTCTGGCATCATGAGCACGTCAGGGTTGAAGAGTTGGCTCTGCATGGCAGAAAGGATCCTCTTGCGCTGAAATAAAAGGGCCATATATCCGGGGATACTGATAAGATATTGGCTGCATGATACCGTCTGAGCTTGCAAGCTGTGTTCAATTATTTGAAACGATTGCATTAGACAAGATGGCCTTGTTCAAAAATATCCTTCCTTTTCTCGGGCTTGTGAGCTCGGCATTTGCTGGTTTCGACACTGGCTCTTCGAACAATCTTGCTGTGTATTGGGGTATGTATACAATGGTTGCCACTGCTGCATCATTTCCTAATTATTCTTGCTAACACGATAATGGTATAGGGCAAAACTCGTATGGTCAAGGTTCTGGCAATCTCACACAGCAGCGATTAGGCTATTATTGTGATAGTGCGTAACAACCACAATTTTCATATCTGTATAGTTATCAGCTCACTAACTAAACAGGTTGCTAGACACAAACATCGATGTATGAAATCGCTCAGACGTGCGATATGCCGGATTAAAAACTTATCTTTTCCTAGGTCTTTCTCGTCTCTTTTGTCACTATGATAAATGGCGTCGGCGGAGCGCCACAAGTCAATTTTGCCAACCAGGGCAACAACTGTACCACGTTCCCCAACACGGATTTGCTAAATTGCCCACATATTGGGTAAGTTGGAAACTGCGAAGGGTGTGTCGAATGGACCTCAAGCTGACTTGGCTCGCGGATTAGCGCTGACATCGCCGAATGTCAGCGCAAAGGAAAAACCATTCTCCTATCAATTGGAGGAGCGACCTACAGTGAAGGGGGGTTCCGGTCCGAAGAGACGGCTATCGCAGGTGCGGACTTGATTTGGGAAACGTTTGGTCCGAAAAAAGATGGCTCCTCGCGACCACGCCCTTTTGGCGATGCTGTGGTAGATGGTTTTGATTTTGATTTCGAAGCAACAGTCTTAAACATGGTTCCTTTCGCAAATAGGCTGAGGAGCTTGATGGCTGCCGATACTTCGAGAAAATACTATCTGACAGCGGCTCCGCAGTGCCCGTACCCAGATTGGTATAACAAAGACATGCTTGAGGGCAATGTCGACTTTGACGCTGTTTTCATCCAGTTTTACAACAACTACTGCGGTCTCAATGCATTCCGGCCAGGCGGAGAACAGCAGAATTTCAACCTCAACGTCTGGGACAACTGGGCCAAAACGGTTTCAAAAAACAAGAAAGTCAAAGTATTTGTTGGCGCTCCAGCAAATACGGGTGCTGCTGGCTCCGGATATGTTGATGCATCGAAACTTGGGCAGGTTATCGAGTACTCTAAGCAGTTTTCCAGTTTTGGCGGCGTCATGCTCTGGGATGCTAGCCAGGGATATGCGAATGGCAACTTTATTAGTGCTGTCAAAGCTGCGTTGGGTGGACCATCTCGCTGATTCGCATCCTTTGCGTGTGAATGAACTTCCACCAGGAGATGGTGGCCAGCATGTGGTTTTGAATTTGCGCACCGGTGTGGAGTGGTTCCTGGAAGGGTGATGAGCAAGCTTGATATTTAAACAATCTTGATCATGCGAAATGGATATATGATGTATATAGCAGCTATGGTCATTGTTGATATTTGCTTCATCTGAGGTTTTTGAAGTTGCCGCAAAGCTGTCACGTGCCAGGAAACCCTAACTAGTTAGTTAACGTGATCCGACAGCCAACGAGCGGCGGCACTCAACGATCACACATACAAATTGGCAAAAATAGCAACTTTCGAGTTCCAATTTCTCAACCACCAAAACCCTAGAAATATTGCATATATATAATATATAGAATATCTCCAAAGTTGTCTAATATAATGAGAAAATATTCGAGAAAAATTGGAATTGAGCGTGCAATCATGGCTGTTGGATTTGTGCTTTAACCCATACAAATTTAGCACACGTATTCTGATTACGGTATTGTAACTTACTCAGATTTGAATATTTTTGCATGAAATTTTGATAGATTGAATTCATTAGAATGACCATTATATATTACATCTTTGCTACGTAGTTGAGGTCCTGGTTGTTGAGAAAATGTTGTCTAAAGAATCAGTGCTCGTTAAGTGCCGGCGCTCGTTGGCTGTCGGATCACGTTAACTAGTTAAATTCCCGATCGAGTCAAGTGGTAACTTATCTTGACGTCCAACTTCTACCTCAGCTTCAACGTTGATGCATCATAATCGCAGTGACACACTTTGATTGGGGGAAAAAATGGATTCATACTCAGGACCAGTTGAACATGAACGATTCAGGTGATAGCGATTCAAACCGCATCAATGCATCCAACCACCGCTCGTCTCACGATAGCAACCTCACACCGTTTCTCGATCCTGAAGCGCGGCCCTATCTGCTGCCAACGAGATGGTGGCTTGCAAGCACCGCAATCCCACTCCTAGCAGTGCGTTCTAACATTGGCCCGTCGAGCTTCAGCATTGCTGTCATGCCTTGACCTCGTCACTTTGCTTCAAATGAGAGCTCTTCTGATATGAGGGTTATTCAGGGAACGTTTGGCCCAGTTGCAAATGCCTTTAGCATTTGTGCCCTTGCGCAGCATTGGCGGTCTGAATCAACGAGCCATGGGACTATTACTGTTAAGGACCCTACTTGGTGTCTCTCCCCCCCCCATGTCTTCCCAAGTAACAGTGTTTTGTACTTCACACAACTCTCCGACTCTAGTGTGTCTAATATGACTGTTGGCGGCATTTACAGGGCAGTTGCCATGAACGCCGTGTCCCTAGGCTTCGCGCTGGTATCCAATCTTTCACTCTTGCTGAATATGGCAAAACGACTACGCTTTTCCATCGCTCAACCGATCACGGTTGGTGGCTGGTATATTGCTTCCGTACTGTTGATATGCTTAACGGCCATCTATCCTCGAAACGCAGATACGCGAAACCGAGATGTGACTCAAGCATACTACTATGCAATCATGGCTGCCGCTCTCTACTTTTTTATTTCGTCACTTATGCTCGTGACGATTTACGGGGCTCGTACTCATCGTTATAGCCGGGACTTTAATCTCACAAACAGTCAGCGCTCGCTGATGTTGCAGAGCATTATATATATGCTGTATCTACTTCTCGGTGCTCTCGTGTATGCCCACATCGAAGACTGGGACTATTTGGACGCAGTCTATTGGGCGGACTTCACCCTCCTTACTGACGGCATCGGCGACATTACACCTACAACTCACTTAGGTCGAAGTCTATTATTTCCCTACGCGGTTGGAGGCATTCTTACTCTTTCGCTTCTTATACAATCGATCCGGTCGTTAATGCTGGAGCGGGGCAGGAAGAAGATCATTGCAAGGACAACTGAAAAGCTTCGAGTCGCCGTTGCAAAAAGGCTTGCTTTAGGAAATATGGGGCGATGGCCTTTGTTTTGTCGGATGCCCCAGGATTTAAACGTGTCAGACGACCAAAGGAAAAGGGAAGAATTTTACCTGATGCGCCGAATACATTCGATGGCAGCAATTTATACCCGGTGGTACTCGCTTTTATTTTCTCTTTTAGCTTGGATGTGTTTGTGGCTCCTGGGGGCACTTGCTTTCTGCATATCGGAACGTCAAACCAAGTGGAGCTATTTTGAGTCCCTGTATTTCGCATATACCTCGCTCCTAACTATCGGCTATGGAGACTTCGCGCCTGGGGCAAGGTGGTCGAGGCCATTTTTTGTTCTGTGGTCCCTGCTTGCCATTCCAACGACCACAATTCTGTTCTCGGCTTTTGGAGACACACTAACTAAGTTATTCCACGACGCTGCCATTTACGTAGGTGAGTTGACGATCTTGCCTGGAGAAGCAAGTTTCAAGGCCCAATTGCAAGTCATTTTCAAACAACTTGTTCAATGTTTTCGGCATCCGCTGCACCAAACCCTAAGCCCAACTTCTGTCCGCAAAATCGAGAGCGATGAAGCCACAGCGACCCATTATGCAAAGGAACTGGCAGAGCTGAAGCGGGGCCAAAACGATTCGTTGCGAAGCCGGCGTCGGCGGCAATATTTAATGAGTCGTGAGATGCGCAAGCTTTCCAGTGATCTAGGGCAGTCTCCCCCCAAACAATATACATACGAAGAATGGTGTTTCTATCTGCACCTCGTCAAAAGATTGGATTCCTGTTGCATATTTTCCAACATGCCTTCTGAGGAATCTGGGCAGAATGGTACACTCCAGGTTGGCCTCAGGGCTCTGAAGCCACGATACCGTGTAAAGCAATGGAGCTGGATTGGCAGACACACTCCTCTCATGGGCAACAAAGATGAGTCAGAATGGCTTTTTGATTCTTTGTTGTCATCGCTGGAACTGGAGCTTAAAACCGAATTCGAAGATTCCGAGAACCACGTTTTCGAAAATGCCAGGGATCTCTAGGAAGCGCCGCCTGCAGTGTACAAATTGAGGACCGAATATTCACTTTTCGAATCTGTCGATTTCGCAGTGATTAGCCGCGGGAGCTCTATGAGGCCGTCATGGGTTTTACCGTCACCATGCTCGTCAGCGCACTCAGGAATCAAGGTCTCCTGTAAAATTGTCCGCAAACGTCCTCAGCCCCCGGTCAAGTTCTTTTTGATCACCAAGAGAATTATTTCTTAGATCAACTGGATCTCGGCGTGTGCGAAACCCTGTGAGGATTTTAGAACCTCGCATCCAGGAATATTCCAGTGAGTTGCTGAACAAAGAGTGATAGGATCTAACATTCACTTCATTGATTTCTAGGCTCTTTGGGATCGCAATCGCACTGCTTTGGCTGTCTTTTTTCCATGCTACATTCATATTTATCTTGCCAGTTTTGCGACTTCAGATCATCGTTCTATTGTTTCTAGCCACGACTTCAGCCTGGTTTAGTTGAAAGAAACAATGGGGTTTGTGCTTCCCTTCATTACCAGGGACTCATATAAGCTCTCCGCCTCCCCAGACATATTTACCGTTGCCAAAAGGTCCTTTCCTGTGCTCGCCAAGACTGGGTCTAAGTCCTCTTCTGCGGCTCTGGTAGTCCTTATCTTGCTCTGTGCACTCTTGGTTTTAGCTCTATTCGTTGGCATATTCCGTATCGCTCGGCCCCATGGATGTGGAAAGGGTGATTGTCCAACTTCCATCGACAAAACAGAAAAAGACATTGAAGCCGGTACTACAACTGCAGATGTTGACGAGACACTAAGATCCAGTCTTGGTTCACCCCTTTTCCACGACGATGACGCGCAAACGGCCACGAGCCTTCTGATTCCTATAGGGATTGAGACTCCCCGGCCTTATGAACTGCCTTTCGAATCCGGTAATCCTACGATTTCCTCGCCCGCACCGCCTCATTTAAATTTTGGTGAACATCACCTTGATTTGGATGTGGTCACGCTCAGCCAGCAATCAGTGGACAATACTGCACGTCAATCGTTGGTATCAAACGTAAGGTCATCAGTGTCGTCAATTATTGAAAGATATAGACGAATGCATGACGACAGTTCTGAATACTCTGACTGCAGTGTTGGGACAGCACGCCCTGAGCGAAATGCGAAAGATGCGCAGGATATGCCGGATATGCCGGATTGTTACAGAGATTCTGGCACGTCGCAAAATTCATACACATCCTTAAACCAGAATGATGATAGCATCTTTTGGGGTGGACAAGGGAGTCAGCTACCCATGCGTGAAGTAACCTCTTTAAACGTGGTCCCGAATTTTAGCCGCCCTGTTTCGCAGCAAACTGGTTATCACGAAGGGACTAGTTCTCGTGGAGTGTCTCCCATTATGCAGAATATGGAGAGCACTTCCCGTTCTCCTGAATTTCGCATGCAGCGTAACTTGTTCATCAGTGACGAGGGCCGGCCATCATCGTCAAGCGGGCTGAACAAAGGGAAGGCCCCTATGCGGCAGGACTCGGTGGAAGTGCCTCCTCTCACAATTAGGAAGATGTTCTCTGCACCTGAAAATGCGACCATAGGCCACCTTTCCCCGGATACTTTCACATCAATATCGCGACCTGAAAGAATAGGGGGCTACGGAGGATTCTCACGGGAGGAAGCTGTCGCCGCACAGAATCTATCAACCTGGAGAAGCCATGATCAGTTTGGCAGTATGGCAGGTCCTTCACGGATTCGAGGGTATGATCCGAACGAATACAGTGCTCGGGACCTTTCTCAAGCCCATGATCACTTACAAGGACTGCGGCATGCAGAACAACAAAGCAACCAGGGCCCCTCCATGCCACCCTATTCCGAAATACCAATAGGGCTTACAACAAGCGACGTGAGCTCAAACACAATCCGCTTCCCATTGCGCACCAACTCCATGGTAAGCGGTGGGAGCAGCGTGACCCCCGAACTTTACGATCCCTGGCCACCAGCAACGCGGCTAAACCCCGACGTTGAATTCAGACAACTTCACAACGCAAGCCGTCCGGCAATTCACACCAAACCTAGAGCCAATACAGATTCTGTGCATCTGGGCCTGGCGCCACCCCGCGAAAGTGCGAATTTCGAATGGGAGGAAAAACGGAAGCCACCGCAGGGCCAAGACGCTGCAACGCCGGCCCGCCCGAGCCCCGAGCACAGTAATAACATCATGTCTTCGGATAGTAGTGGTTTGCTAGCCGAGTCCCTATCCAGTACTGTTCCGACGGATGAAAAGGGAAAATCATCACGAAGGAGAAAACGGTATCGGCTGCATCATCTGGTCAAAAAGATGCTTTATTGACCTTTTGCCTGATGGGTGTGGTTTTAGTATAAGCTGTATGTTTGGTGATTTATGATTTATGACTTACGGTGTTATATATGTGCTTTCCTGGCGTCATCCTTTGGTATATCCTTTGCCATGTACTGCATTAGTATAGATTTCAACGACTACCACGACGGCGGGAAGGGGTAAGATCTGATGACTCCGCTTCGGAATGCTTTGCGACGTTTGCGAGTTGATAACTGCTAGCGAGTTTTGTTTGGTGATTATACAGTGATATACATCGACATTTGGAACATATTAGTTAAACGCACTGTAATTTGGTGTCATTCCCTGAAATGGGAGCAGCATAACAACTCCTCTGTTATTCATATTGCTGTCGACTGTCAATATTCTTGAATCCCATGAGGCAGATAATTGCGTGGTAACTTGGGCTTTCGTAGCACGCGCTGTTTCCTAAGTGCGGAACTACCTGATAACTACCTGCTGATCCCCCCGGTTGACCCCCCGCTCAAGTCTTCAGGCGATATGGGCAAGAATCATGTGGCGTAAACGAGGTGCTGAGAGCGGACGTTTGGTCCATATCACATATATACCTATGTGCGTGACTCCGCCCCGGAGCATTATTGACTGAAGAACTTCGTGTACCCCCTTCGGCGGCCTCCCTGTGAAGGGCAGCAAGCCGCGTTTTGATGTTGTTGCAAAGCAAGCATCCATATGGAAAGTGACAACGCCATATGTCTGCAGCGACGACTTATTTTCTCTTCTCTAGACTGCCATTTTGACTTGAATCTTTTCATCAAGGCCGTATAGCGTTTTCGCATCCTTCAGCCAGTGGTACAGACAGCTGCCGCAGCCACTCATTGCCCCAAATGGATTGATTTCCACCAGCAGCAGGTCATCAGTTGGTGCCAGTACAACATCAAAAGAAAACCCTTCTTCTTGCATAGTTTTAAGTATCGATTCATCCTTCAACAAACTTGCATGCTGCATAATCTGGGCATGAATGTCTTTGGCGCTCTGAACTATCCGGAAAGCGATTTCCTGCAGCTGCTCTGGATGATCAACAGGAAAGGGACCCGTCCAACGATACTGCGAAATGCATGAGATTTCCCCATCCGGAGGTGGGCAGAATACGCGAAACTCCCGTTGCGGGTCCATCACCTTGTTGTACGGAACAAGAAAGATTTTAGGCTTATAATCCACATAATCTTCCAGATCGTCGAGTAGTGCACGTCTTGCCCTTGCTGAAGTGCACAGGGACCTAATGATATCGTCAAGTGAGCGGACCGGTGTATTCCCAAGTTCCCCGTCCTTGGTGCTGCAAAAGTCGAGACGGAGAAACCATTCCCTTTCTGCAAATGCAAATATGGAGTCTGTCGGTGTACCACCCTTTGTCTGTTTTGGGAACTGACTGACGAGTTCCTGCACTGTGGCTCGATCCAGCTGTCCGCGAGCACACCACACCATATAAGTGTCGACGATTTCCTGTGTCAGAAATCTGGGTATCTCGAAAACATGCCAGTCTGTGACGCCATGGAGGTCCATGATCAACGAGACCCAGTGTTGGTATAACCCGGTATACAGTGTAGGTTTCTTGTGCTTCATGTCTGGGATGTGGCGGGCAATTTCATCGTGGGAATGGGCGTGGGTGTTGAACTGGTCGGTTTCTGTCCAATTCTCCCTGGCTTTCTCGATGGCTGCCTGAACGTCACTGAAGGGGACAACTTTGAGCTCCATTGTGGATGCCATGTGGAAAATGTAGTTATGGAATCACAACTTATGCAGTAACTGCTTCTCCAGGTCCAGGGGTCAATCGTGAAATCCAATAGTTGGGGGAGAATTGTTGCAGCGTCAACAGCGTAAAAAAAAGGCGTTTTCAATGATGGCATGACAACGTTGTTAAGTTGATGGAAGGAACAGCAGCGATCTCCCGGGTAACTAGATATTAGCCCCCAGCGCGATATCAACACTTCATGACTCATGCTCGCTGCAGCCTCCCGATCTTGATCAATCTCGTAGCCTAGCAGCTAAGTCAGGGCGGTATGCACTCCGTAGTGTATCTAGGTATTCCATAAAGAAGACAGAATTGTGAAGATATATTTTGAACTGGGTTTTGAATGCTGAGCACCATGGAGTCACACATCTATTTAGAGGATAATTATCATACGTTTTATTCATCTCGCTTTGTACGGGGTAACTCAAGGGTATAATGGTCTATTTCATCAACATTCATCATCATGGTAATAAAGCATTCATAAAATCGTCCACCGAAAACATCAATAATTCAAGAAACCACCACCATGCGCGAGAAACATTCCGATAACTGGGCTCCTATAAATGCAATGAAAAAAGAAAGGGGAAAGGAAAATGAGATTACATGGAAAACGGTCTCCCTCCAGGCGGCGGCGAAACAAACATCTCTCCTCTCTCCGGTCTTCTCAGCCGGTCAACTCCAAGATGCTCTTTCCCGTCTAGGCCTTGGTAGACGCCAAATGCATAGAGCGCTGTTTCGCCCTCACCCGGAGGCGGGATGATTGTCCGCGTGACGAGGTCAGTCTTGGACTTTGGTTCGCGGAATATCTTATCTGCGAGTAGTGGACTTTTATAAAGGAAGCTGATGACGTCTGCATATGTGCAAAGTCTGTGAGGTAGATATCTCTTCCGACGGGGCCAGAGGACGATAAAAGATAATGCGTAGATAGCCACAAATGCCATAAGGGTGTAGTAGGCGGGCAGATAGGTTGAGATCCGGATTTCGCTGTAAGCAGAGTACCAGCGGGCCATGAACACACCGCCGGCAAGGACAGGGATGGCCATGGAGAGAACACTGATCAGGGAGATGTATGCGACTTTGTAGTGGCCGTTGGTGAAGGCGACGAGGGTGACTTCAAAAGGTAGACAAGAGTTGTAGCCTGAGAGGAGGCTAGTTTCAGCAGAGGTCCCATCGGGAGAGGAGAGGGAGGAAAATGGCTGAATGGCGCGGAAGTAGACATCGATAGGCTGCCAGGCGAGGAAAAGGAGGTTTCCAATCATGGCGGGGATAAAGCTATAGAGGAAATTTGATGGAGAGAAACCCGCGTCGGTGGTGACGGTTGAGAGGAGGGGGAGGAAGCCATTTCGGATCGACCGCTTGACAAAGCTCACAACGATGAATGCGACGAGCAACACGAGCGCGACGACAATCCAGCCAACGACAAAGGTATCCTTTAAAAACCAAGGAGCCCATCGGAATCGAACAAAGGGTGAATGGAGGTTCCGTTCAAAAGAATTCTTGCCATTGAGCTGCTGTCGTTCCACGTCAACTTCCTCTGTCACAGTTTCTTTCACTCGACCTTTCTCGCTCCGAGTGTTGCGTAATTCCGGGAGGGGGTGCGCAGGTGTATTGTCTTCGCCGAGGGCGTAGAAAATGTCCGGCTTTTCGGAACTTTGCCAGTAACCCAAGCGTAACGAGCGCGGAGGAATGTGATCTTCAACGTGTGAGGAAATCTCCGTCTCATCAAAGTCGGGGAGGATATTCGATTTCTGAATGAGCGGAATAATATCGGCAAGACAGACGGGATCCCATTGCAGTCCGGTGACTCCCGAGTTAAAGCGGACCATGATCGCCGTCAGCGCGATAGTCAGAACCGCGTAGAGAGCAACCAACGCCCAACCAATCGGACGGACCGTAGTCCACCGAAATTCGCCTGGCTCAACGCTACTGTACCATTTGGGTTGAAACAGGCAGCTCTGGAGCGGAACGGCAATAAAGTTGGTAACCCAAATGATCAAAAGACAACCGCCAACCAATGGTTCGCCATGTCGGAAATGGGATAGATCTGGGAAAACGAAGTTTCTCGGAAGCATGGACAACTTTTGTAGGACCGGCTTGTTGGTCGTCCGCGCAAGCATGCAAAAGGGTGCAATGCGGTACACGGCGGCCTGGACGACAAAAACCCAAATAACGATCAACATTGCGAGTAGCTGCGGCAGAAACTCAAAGACGAAATATCTCGACCCGCCGAAGCTGTCATAAGCCCACAGACCGCCGTGTTTCTCGGACCGTATATTACAAAAGATTAACGCGGCGACCATGGATATGCATAGAAGGATAAGCGGAGAAAGGAACAAAGGGCGCAGGATGTAGGGCAAGGCGTTCAAGGTGGTATATCGATATCCTTCTTCGGGTGGCTGGGCAGCAATTAACACTTCTAAATGACTGATTAGAGCTATGCACATAAGGACAATTCGAGGTGGTTCTCCTACCATTGGGATCGTCCAGGACTCTATCTGAGTCTTCTTGTTCCTGTTGTTCGGATGGCTGTCCTGATTGGGGGGTATAGTATCCAAGCCCTTCATCTGGCACAATTCGTTCAACAGGATAATCTTCCAGGTCGGCGACGGTTCCCCGGCGACCCTCTCCCCGCACTTCCTCATCGCGCGTCAATTGATCAATGGCAAAGCGAATATATGGAGTGTCATCAGTGCCTGGAGTGGGAGTAGCGATATCTGTTCGTCCAGGAGCACCGGAGGCAGGCCCGCGGGGTTGGGGTTCGGACCGTGCTGCAGTTTGATCGCGGGCGGCGCCGTTCGCCATGGTTCCCGCTGGAGACGCAGCTCGAGATGGAGGTGTCTGGTAGCGGATTACCGTGACCTTGCTGCGCTCTGAGTTGACAGAACCATCGGAAAACGAGTAATAGTCGGAGGAGGCCGCGATGGACTGCTGCGATGGGGTGTGAACAAGCTGGGGTCTATTTCCTTCATCCATGATGAGCAATGTCAGTCGAGCTCTGTCCCACAGTCTTTCTTGTGCTGCAAAGCGACTCATGCCAAGGGGAAAAAGGAAATAGAAAGCAACAAATGGTATTTAAACTCACTGTCAACGGTTTTCAAAGTGGCAGTTCCACTGGCGACCATGATGGTCCTTCAAAGAGCGGAGGGAGTGAAAGAGAGGTGGAGTGAATGGATCGCAAAAGGGAAGAAAAAGATCCCAGAGAGCTGGCCGGATCCAAAGTGGGACGGCCATTATTAATGCCTGCAGCCATGGTTTCTGCTCTCGATTGCACTGGTTTGGGGTGGTTGGGCGAGGAGCTTTGTGATGATGTGCTGGATCGCGGGAGGTTGGGAGAGCGCAAAGAGTTGCAAAAGTCCAAGTCCATCCCAGCCACCACCGCTCGCCGTGGCACACGATGATTCGCACGGGCAGCAAGAGCTCTGCCAGAACCTCAAGGATGCCAGGCAATTCCCAGCCCTGTTTCAACAAGAAAGAAGATATTATGGACGAAATCGCCCTGGATCAAGCACTTTGTTCGTGTTTCATTGTTGGATGCCCAATAATCGTGCCTCGACGCTTCGTTGATTCCAGGGCGATTTTACTTGCTCAAAGATACTGTGCCTGCAGAGTAGTACTTACAGCTACTCCTTGCCCTGTCCGTACGGAGTACAGAGTCCTTGAATCAGAAATTGGCTCATATTAATCCCTTCAGATTACATACCGTGGTGCCTACTCTGCACGTTCTAGATCTTGAACCTCGAACCATGTTCAGCGCTTAACCAGGGCTTGATAGTACTATGTAGAGCACCATTTACAGTACACTGCACGGCGGTTGTTGCGGCACAGCGGGAGCACCCGCATCACTGGCGCATCACTGGCATAGTCCAAGTGACAATGCCTTAGTCACGTCCAGAGCTCATTGTTCTCTATTTACCTTAGCCCCTTTTCACAATGGGTCGTTGGCGCTTTCATCAAAAATGGATTATGGACTTGTTTGATGACTTTTTGCTCTGGTGTCCTGATGGAACCGAGTGGAGGATTGGCAAACAACTGTCCGAAAGAGCCAGTTTTGCCCCAGAGGACATCACTGGGACAGGACGGGCGTGGGCAGAGGGCCTCGCCGTTTATAATTGCCGACTGATCACGGGTGGGACGGATGCGACGGTTGCGAAGGAAGCTATCGTCAAAGTCCGACTGCAGTAAGTGGTGAATGTGTACTTGTCACATATCATGCCAACCCTAAACTACTATCTGCATACGCTCTTGACTGACCCCGAGACAGAGTGCCGTCAGAATACCCTGCCAGTCTCAACCCAGAGGTCCGCCGAAAGTTGGCTCTGAGAGACCCCCTTGACTGGACTCTGCAAGAACTCGCTTCGTTGAGACACTTCAAGGAAAAGGGCTGCAAAGTGACCCCCAAACTGCTCTGCGTCAAGCGTTCACTGCAAGAATGGGATCATATGCCTGTGCCGGACGGCTATGTGGTGTTTATACTGATGGAGAAGGTCCCCGGCATCCCGCTGGTTAATTTCTGGACGTACGACTTTGACAAACGTGAGAAGATCAGGGCTGCATTTCGAGAGAGCTTGACGTAAGGTTTCTCCGGCGCCTTTGGTCCAATACGTGAGCTAACTCGGCACTGCCCAGGGAGCTGTTTCGCTATCACGCTTGCCCGGTCGACGCGCACCTCGGAAATATCATCTATGACGAGGCGAACAATAAATGGTAAGTTAGAACTTCCAACCTCGGTTTTGTCGACTGACTGGTTTCAATGTTGTTCCTGCAGCTGGTTCGTGGATTACGAGCACATTCTTGTGAGGGAAGGAAGGAGGCCCAGGACCTTCGCGGAAAACGAATATTTTCGCTGGGGTCTGGCGTACCGCGGGGCGAGTACGAATGATTGGTAGCGTTTTGGTTTATCTCGCATCAATGTTAGCTTTTCCCTTTATTAATGATTCAGCTACCGAGATATGTAGTACAGACACTTTCTATTCTCAAATCCTGCTGTTTTTCTTGCTTTCAAGTTTTCTTGCTGGGCTAATTTCGTTTATATAATACCATGTATGCGCAGTTCTCCAAAGAGACTGTGCCCTGTTTATGCATGTTCTCGAATTGATCTATGTTTCTGTTTGCCCTGGTGGGAAGCAGGTGTAGACTTGAAGCCGTAGAGTTCAATATCAGCTACGGCAGTTTACTACGTATAGTGGACGCACGGTCGTGGGCATTGGGCAACGAGTTAATGTTATGTAATCCGCACCAATATTAACCCGACACCGATGGCATGAGCATTAGGTAATCATCAGCTCCGGTGACCCAACGATCTCTCGGTCGTCGCTCAGCTACATCAATTGCTCGACAAAAGCTGAGAGTCAATTGTTTATCAAGCATCGCGGTTATAACCAACATTCTCTTTTCTTCTCTGCAAATGACCAATCGTCATGTCTCACTACGCCCCTAGCAATCGGCCGCCCTATCGTACCGATGATAGGAATGGCCGCATGTATGATGACCGCTCTCGCTCTCGCTCCTACTCACCGCACCTTGCACGCGGTCGAGACCAAACACACGACTCACCAGGCGGTACACGCTCTCCTCCGCATGGTAAAAGCTAACTTTACGCAATGGGATTCAAGTGGACAGTGACTCTCTCTCTTTGGAGCTTGTGCTGATTTCTGAATCTTTGCTGTGTCAAAAAGATCACATTCGAAACATGTCCCCACGCTGGCCCGCCGCGGAGAGAAGACAGCACAACGATCTCGACGGGCCAAGAGAACCACGCTCCGACCATCGAGGCAGAGAGCGTGATGATCACCGTCGCTCGCCGCCCTCTCCGCGTGCGTGGCGGGGCCGCTCGGGATACAGAGACCGCGATCGCGAGGGCTATCGCTCTCCAACATACCGCAGTCGTAGCAGGAGCTATAGTCCCAGTCGATCTCGAAGCCGAAGCAGGCGCCAACGTCCGCCGCACTATGGCATTGAAAGTCGAGAGATCATGATGGAAGGCTTGCCCGTGGACATGAATGAAGACGACGTTCGACTACCTCTCCCCTCTCTCCTTTACCCATACATTTGCTCCCTTTGCAAAGAAGCATCTCCATGTTAAATGCTTGCTGGTTGCCTTTCAAGCGATCGAGCTTTTTGTTCTTTTGGGTTGACAATATGCTAAGATATGCATGTCGCCGGGGCTGTTTTCCGGTCGATGTTTTTCAATACAGATCTCCAGTGAACTTAAACAACATTATCGTGTCGATGATCTCGAGGATGTTCGCGTCATTAGAGATCGCCAGACAAGTGAGCTCGCCCCAGACGTGATATCCCGCCTATATTTGAAGCAAGCAACTAACTGGAGCCGAAAAAAGAACTCTCGCGCCAGCTGGGCTTTCTTCGCTTTCCATCATTGGAAGCTTCCCGTGAATTCTTGGAACGGAACTTTCCCACCATCTACCTGTATGGGAACAGCGCTTCGCATACTGATAACCGCGGTGTCAAAGTTAGAATTGCCTATAGCCGGGAAAGGGAAGACCGTAACCGTGTCAGAGCCGAAGGCGAATGGGCTTGCAAAATTGTAAGTAATCCCTGTACTCGTGGTTGGGATTCTTGGGCTCATTTTCTCTCAGTGCACAATGGTAAATTATGCTACGCGCCAAAGATGCGTCCGCTGTCAAGCGGTCCGCACTGGTAGGTCCACCGTTTTCCTTTCCTGATCATGGCCCCTTCTAAACATCGCAGATTTCACAGAGGTTCCAGCAGCTGGCGCAGAGTTGGGCCAACGTGTCGTCAACACGGGCGATAACGATGTATCACCGGACGGCACCCCGTCGCAATTTTTACTGTTCCGAGGCCTTGAGCCAAGTGTAACTGAGGAGATCCTGGCCAAAGGGGTTGCTAAACTTTACAAGCCCTCAACAAATTCTCATTCCCAAGCAGTTACCGCCGCAGCCAAAAAAGGCGCAAAGGTGGCATCAACCACTGGCGATTCCAACTTGGGCGCACGAGACGGATCTATACGCCGAGTCTTGTTAGTGAGAGACAGACGAAGCAATGAAAGTTGGAGGTACGGCTTTGCCGAATTTGCGACAGTCGAGGTACGAAAGAAATGCCAGTGAGATATAAAAGATTTTGCTGACTTCTTGTAGGATGCTCAAGCTGCCTTGACTCGCCACAATTCTTTCGAAATGTTTACGATATCTTCGAAGCCAGTACTAGCAAGCTATATCCATGCTGGCGTATTCGTTCCAGTTTTGAATCCCACCGCCAGTACAGAGCGGTTCACCTTTAGTCCTTTGGGCAATTCCTCAATGAAATTGGCCTACTGGGATGAGGGGGCGTATGTGACCGAGTTGAAGGTCTCGTCAAAGAAACTCGATGTCAAGACCAAAGCCAAGGACGCAGGAGCATCGAAAAATCCAAAGACCTCAAAGGATGGCGAAAAGGTCAAGAAACGGAAAGCAGAAAGCAGCGTTGCCCCTGTAATCAAAAAGATGGCGGTGCCCTCGCATCTGCAGTTCTGGAGTGATCGCCATGCGGAGCTGCATGGCATCCAGCGCAACCAAGACGAAAATGAAACTAAAGGTGGTGAGGTCCAAACAGCGAGTACAAATACTGCCGGAAACAGCAATGTTGCTTCATCCGCATCTCCTCCGCCTTCACAGTCTTATGCTGATCCGGTCCGCAACTGTTGTTATCTCTGCATGCGACAATTCAAAACTGCCGCCGAGGTCAATCGACACGAACGGCTGAGTCAGCTCCACCGTGACAACCTGCAGAATGAAGAACTAAAGGCTAAAGCGATGGCGAAGCTTGCAAAGAAACGAGACGACCAGGCAGATCAGGCCCAGCAATCCACAGCGGGGTACCGTGACCGAGCGCGAGAGCGACGGAAAGTATTCGGTCCATCCACCAAACCCAAAGAGAAGAAAGTCGAACAGGAAGAGGAAGCAGTTGTGACGCCGGCCGTGTCGAAGGGGGCATCGCTGCTGGGTAAGATGGGGTGGTCCGCGGGCACTGGCCTCGGAGCTCAAGGTACGGGTATGACCGCCCCTGTGACGACCGAGCTGTATGCCCAGGGTGTCGGGTTAGGCGCGCAGGGCTCGAAGATTGGGGACGCAGTGGAAGAAGCGGGGCGAAATACGCGTGGGAGATATGATGAGTTTCTGGAGAAGACAAGGGATCTTGCGAGGGAGAGGTACGAGAAGATGAAGGGATCGAAGCATTGAGCCATCTTGGTCTTTAGCCAGTTGAGCTTTTTGGGTCTGTTGATCCAGTAAAGCGACGTGGGCGATTTGTACTATTAGATGATTGTTAGCCCGTGTACGAACACGTGGAGTTCTGGAGTTGGGATGTTTTGTCATTCTAGAGCCAGCAAAGTCCACGCATCAATTGACAATATGACATGATTTCAAAGTTGTCCTCTGCTGGGTGAATCAGTCTTGAGTTGTGATTATCATTGTACAGTACATACAAGTCGCATGCAACTACGGAATAGTTCAGATTGAAATAGAGTCAGTATTTGATTTCGAAGAAAGGCCAAGTCCCATTTTATTTAAGGGTGGAAATTGAGGTTTTTGCATATAATACACTGTTGAATCGATTGGGTATTTTGGTAGTTCGCAGAATAGTATCCCGGGTTCGTAAGAACTGTCAGCGAGCATGAAGGCGCAGTTTTCGACACATGTTCATCAACACGCTGGCAAGAGGCCAACAGAACAAACGCTCTCTGGTCCCCCCCCGGTTAGCAGCGAGCTGGCTGCCCGGCATGAATCGCGTAAGCCCACAGAGCTCACTCCGGCCCCATCTCACAATAAACGCACGCTGTCCAAGACCGACAGACGAAGAGAGTAGAATGATATCTCTTCCTATCTTTCCTTCCCCCTCTCATTACTCCACGACTTATCCAACCCACTCTCCCCCTTCTTCTCCTTATCCGACTTCCTATTCAGCACCGTCACCACCCACTCCTCCAACTCCTCCTCAACCTGCTGCTCACTCCGACCCGAGCCGTCCACACCCAGCCCGCCACGCACTTTTCTGCGCAGGTCGTCGAGCGTGTTGATGTCGAAGGCGTACATGGCGGAGCCGACGCCGATCATGGTCAGGCTGGCGACGTTGATGGTGGCAATGTTGAGGGCCTCGAGGGCTTCCATGGCGCCGTTGATGGGGGGTTTGTGGTTTGTGGCGCTGGTGTAGTAGGGTGGGAGGGTGGCGAGGCGGCGGCGGGAGAGGGAGCGGCGGGTGATGAGGGCGGAGAGGAGGAAGAAGGCGGAGCCGCCGATGAGGAGTTTGGTGGAGTTGTTGAGGCGGAAGGATTGTTGGGGTTTGTGTTGCGGCTGTTCTTGCTGCTGCTGCTGCTGCTGCTGCTGCTGGGGCAGCTTTTGCTGTTGGTCGGGGGTGGTGTCGGGCATGGTGACGGGGAGGATGGCGGACATTGGGTTAGGAGGGAGGGATTGGGTCAATTGGGAGAATCAAATGGAGTCAATGCTCGTAGCTAGTCCTCCATTAGGGATATTGAGCATGAACAAACAGCATGACCAGCCCAAGAGAAGAGATGAGGTTGAACAGAGAGAAGAGGTAGAGAACAGACGGCGGGATTAGTCATCACTCGCTCCTCCGCTTGTGCACGCTCGACTCTCGAGGCATCAACAAGAACCCAACTTGAACTGAATGTGGACAGAACAGAATCGATACTAACTACAGAACAGGAGCGAAGAGGACCTCTATTGTACTCCATACGGCTCAAGGATTCACACCCTTTGGTCTCGTCAACCTCCATGCCTCTGCCTTGCCATATTCGTCCTCGAACTCCTCGATCATCTCAAATCCGCACTTCCGCAATACTCCATAACTCCGCTCATTCCCTGTGGCCGTATAGGCATACAGCTCGTCCTTCATGCCTGCGCTCAGTTTCACAGCTTCGTAACCCTCCCACCACGCCTTGTTCGATGCCTGGAGGGCCTCCGTGGCATACCCCTTGCCCCAGACATCAGGGTGCACGATATATCCCAACTCCATGCGGTCGTCGCGCCTGTTGTATCCGATGATCCCGTAGACACGATTTGGATTAGATATCTCCAAGATTGCCAGGCCCAAGTTGCATTCCTCGTTCCACCGGCACATATTTTTCAGTGTCGCGTGGACGTCGGGATCGGTCAGTTTGAACAGGCTGTTTGACCACAGTCAGTATATCGTGGATGTTCTGTGTCTGCCATGGCAGAGAGGATAAATATGTATCCCTCGTACTGCGTACCTCCAGACCATAACCTCGCTCCGTGATCTCATGTCATATAAATCGTCCGCATCATCTTCACGCAGGGGCCGCACTATTAGCCGTTCTGTTCTGATTTCTGGCCCTTCTTTTGGATTAAACCGCACTGCTTCCGGTGCTTCTCCCATGGTTTAGAGACCGTAAATATCAGGGTATTTTTGTGAAGACTCAGCGCCCTCAGTTCCGAGTTGAACGTTTTTACTTTTAACACAGCGGGGCTTCAACCATTTTTCAAGTCTGTATTCATGACTCCTCGCGCTGTGGGACGCGACGCCTCGTCAAGCTTCTCGTATTCCCAGACTCTGGCGCGTTGGGCTCGGAGTTCGTTTCTCGGAATAAATTGCGTCAAGTAAGGTTGGTTGCCTGCTGGATTACTACATACAGTAATTGTAATCCGCGAAATCGAGGCGAGGCTCAGGCAGCAGTTATCTTTTGATCCTCTCAAGCTCGGAATGCATCCCAGCTTGATACGATGGTCTCAGGATGGTCGAACATTTGGACCTTGGGAACTGACTATGACCATGCTAGCAGTGCAGAAACGACATCTCATCATCCAGAAATGGATGAAATCCTCCATCTTGCTCGTCATGGCTCAGTTTAAGCAATCCTTGCTCACCTCTGCAAATGCAAACAGCACACCAGTTCGACTGGGAATAGAGAAAAGAGCAGACCAGTTTTCCATATTAACACTGGTTGTTGCCTTTGCTATTCGTGAAGTCATATAGGACTTCTTATCTTCTTGCTGGCGCGGTTCACTCCCTGGACTCAGGTTGCGACTACATACACCATGGACGCCGACTCAGCACGCCAGGGAACTCGCCTCTTCCCGTCTTCACGGCCAAAAGGGCCCATATCAGTCCCGTTGTCGATCCTAGATGCGACTGTCGCGCGGTTTTCAAACACCGGGGCGATATGGCTTTTTGATCCTGCAGAATCAGACCCGACGCCTACCCATCTTACTCTTCTACAGGAACGACTGAAGGCTTCATTCGTCTCGACTTTGAATGCGTTTCCGCAATGGGCGGGCCAGTTACAATGGGCTCCGGTTCGCCCAAGGGAAAGCCATGTACATCGCTTCGGCCGGCCCATGGTGGTCTACGGTTGTGAATCGGATCCGGGGGTGGAGTGGACCACGGTCAATCACCATCGATCGAACGAGTCTCTCTGCCCTCCACACCAGGAGAGAGTGCAGAAAGATGGGGGCGTTTGGATGGCGACGGGGTTTCCCCAGACTATGCTTTTGCCCAAATCGCCGTTAGCACTGCATAATCTCCGCGACTACAAAGGCCTGCCATGCATGGCTGTGCAGATCAACTTGTTTGCTGACGGTGGATATGCTATCGGCGTCAAGATAGCTCACCCGTTGGCAGATGCCCAATCGTTGATGATCTTTATGCATCTGTGGGCAGCAGAATGCCGGCAGAAGTATGACAGCTCATATCAAACCTCGCTCGCTGGTCCGGTTTTCGATCCTCAGTTACTGGATTGCCGTGCTGCTGGTAACATTGATGGCCTAGGTCCAGACCCGGCTCTCACATCCATCGCTCGAGATCTCCCTCTACACCGATTCGATTGGTGGGAAACCTCGGCCCCGGCGTATCCCTCATTCGCCCTCTCCGTTACGGCGGCTTCCAAACCTGAGCCTCAAGATTCAGCTGTCAGCTTTTCGCCTAGCACCACCCCGCCGTGGGAGACCTGGAATTTTAACCTACCAGTTTTGCATGCCCAGATTCATTTTACAGATGCAGAGCTATGTCGCTTACGCGAGCTAGCCAGAAATGACTCCAACGGCCGGGCGGATATTTCTCGACTGGACGCACTCCTCTCATACATTTGGAAGCTCGTCAACAGGGCACGCGGACTGAGTGAGACAGACGAGGAGGTTTATCTGAACGTTACACTCGGTGCGCGGACGCGAGTGGCACCAGCACTCCCGGAAACATTCATCGGCTCACCAATCTTCCTTGCCCACGTAGGCTCAACCGGATCAGCTGTCAGCGCGGCGACGACCGGTGCGCTCGCTGCAAATTTGCGAACGACAATGCTGCAGTTTACGCCGGACAAAGTGAGCGCTATGCTTCACGATGCGGCTCACGAGGTCTCGCCGCAGCGGTTATGGCAAGCCTTTCTGGGGCGGAGGCATACCCTGGTGACATCTTGGATGCGGTTGGGAGTTTACGAGGTGGACTTTGAAGGGGCGGGGAAGAATCCCCGGTACGTGCAGCCGGTGATGCCAGAGCTTGATGGCTGCGTGCAGGTCATGGATTCGGCAGAGGGAGGGATCGATGTGAGTTTGCACTTGGAAGAGAGTGCGATGAAGAAGCTTGTGAAGGACCCGTCTTTGCTGCAGAGATCGTGAGGCGACATGAAGGGAATGGAAGGATGGAGGTGGGAAAAAAATCAACATCTCAAAGCTAAGTGTTCGGCTTCCCGTTACCATTCCCATTTCTTCCTCGACCAGCGCAGCCACATCCCCTTCCTCGTTTATCACCACGATAGGGGCTATCTGTATATACCATCTGTGTTCATTCACGATAGACCGAAGACTAGACATTGTCACTAGCATATAGGTATCACTATGATATATGTTCTCACTGTTTGAAGCATTCTAGTTCAAAATGATATCCTAAGATCAAGTAAAGCCGTTTATAACTTCTCACTCGGCGCCTGAAGGAAAAACCCCATCGCCTCCGTACACACAATCTTCTTCTTCGCCCACTCCAGCGGCTGGGCAGCAGCCTTCTCATCCCCCAACCCTTCTTCCTGCAACACCTGCGCCCTCAACCAAAACTTCCTCCCAACCTTTGCAATGCACCAAATCTTCAACACCGCCAGCCCAGGCACATACACCGGATGTCTAAACCGCAGATCTAGTTGTAATGTATATACCCTGCCCCATTCCGCCGCCTCGTCAAATACATAGCCCGGAATATGCATTGCAATCACCACCGACATCATCTCATCGATCAACGTCGAAATCACGCCGCCATGCGCTGTGTTGGGATGGCTACTGATTCCTGGATTGCCAAACTGGAAGAGCACGATTAGATCGGGCGGAGTGGTGGTCAGTTTGGGCCATTTAGCCGGCGGAGCTGGTAGAGATGGAGGTTTTGTGGGCGCTGGGGAGGGGTTGAGGCGCTGTAGGGAGAGGCAGTGGGGGATTGTGTCTGGCGTGGCTATTGTTTCGGCCACAAAGGCATCTTCGCCAAGTGGTTTTTTGATGCGTGCGGAGGTTTCGATGGCCTTGTAGGCTGTGTTGGAGATAAAGGAGGCTGTCCATGGGTTCGATTGAAAGGCGGAAAGGGTGTCTGGTGGGATTGGGTACGGTTTTTCTTTGGCCGCGGCGGAGCGGGACGGGGAGTCTGCGTTCTTTGCCATTCTTGAAGGGTTGACAATATTCAATCATCGGCTAATTGGGATCATGTACTGGTATTTAGAGCCGTTGCTGCGGTATCTACTGTCATCGCAGGGTGAAGATGGTCTTGAATGGCCACTCCGTTCCCAATGCCTCGCCAGTGTGTTGCTACGTCCTGGGGTCATATAGCAAGATTGTGACAATCCCATGAACATTGCTCACGGTCAGCTCACCCCAGGCCGCAGCCGCGATCCCGGATGAATTTGACAGGTTGTGCGTGGAAGCGGTGAATCGAGCAGTCCTCCGGCCGAAGACCCCTGGCTATGCGAACCAGCAGAAGGGCTCGTTGTCACAGGGCAGGGTTGTTGTTGACAGAGGGACGCTGAGATGTTGCACAGCGAAACACTTCAGTTATTTCCGTGGCTGCAATCTTCCACGACGAGAGGTTCTTCTGGCAGCTTTTTGATAGCAAACGACGTAGCTAGATCCCGAGGCCACTGCAGCTCAGCATGGTGCCACTGCATCAATCCCGTCGGTTCTACCTCCTCAGTCACCCTCGCTCCGCATCGAACCTACTCGTTCGCATGCTGGGTCTCGACCAGCAACCCAATGTCGCCAAACACTGGCTCAATGGCTATTTCTTTCTCAACACATTCTCGATGATCGACGAAATGGGAATTCGGTCCAGACATCCCGAAGATTGGACCGATGACCAGCGCAGCAAAGTACGTCGGAGTTACCAGGAGTCCTTTGACAAACTCGAAGAATACCTGTGCCAGGCAGACAAGGACAATCAGATTGCCTTTGTCAAAGAGCACAGCTGTTTTCTCTTGGACCCAGTTCACCTGTCCCAGACCTATTTCGACGCAGAGGGTGACCCCGAAGCTGGATGGATCCTGGATATGCCGGAGAGATATGGTACTAAAGTGACCAAATCGGAAGGAAATAACACACTGTTTTCAGATCAGTTTCTCGAGACTTGGAGGCCGATTTTCCTCATTAGGCATCCTGCCTTGATGTTCCCATCCTTGTATCGGGCAATGAAGGACGTCATGACGATGGCGGGTTTGCCGATGGATGAGAATGCAAAGAAGAACTTTCAGCTCCATTTCAACCTGTTGCCCCAACGTTCCATTTACGATTGGTACTCAAAACATTTGGGAAAGGCGGGCGATGCGGACGCCTGGCCGATCATTCTGGACGCCGATGATTTGATCAATGCTCCGGAGACACTAGTCAAACTCAGCGACATGATGGGCTTGGATAGAGAGAGTTTGCGGTTTACATGGGAACAAAAAATCCTCTCGTGTGGTGATCTACACGGCGAGAGAGAAAAGAGGATGCTGTCCACGATATCTGATTCCACCGGGATTATCAAGTCCAAGGCTGCTAATAACTTGGATATCGACGTCGAAGCCAAGAAGTGGAGAGAAGAATTTGGTGAAGAGATTGCAACAATTATTGAAGGATATGTCAGAAAGATGATGCCAGACTATGAATACTTGCTGGAAAGAAGGCTGAGGGCTGTCCAAGAATAGAGCGGTAAAGTGTTATCCAGGGGATTATTCAACATAAAGTTTGGAGCTCAGAGCAGTATTCCGGATCAAAGATCGAGATACAGTCTACTACGTTTTCTATACCGCTTTGGTTGAGCAGCCATGTTGTCAAATACGGGCATGTAGCGAGAAGTCGGGCACTGTGCTGTACGTGCAGTCCGCATGCACGATATCTGTATGTATGTACAGAGCAGCCATGAACAAGATGCTCAACGTGAACTGCGCTGTACGGAAATCTAGACATCAAGAATACTGATGGCGACTGAGCCCACCAGGGTTCACCGAGCCAAAGCAAACACAATGAGCTTTTCTCGGCGCATCAGACACAACCACGACAAGTACGGAAGTGTCCGCCTTTCGTACGAGCCTCAAGTCTTCATTAGCCGGAGCAAGGGCTGCACGTAGGTTTTGGAAAAAGGATGTTACTGAAAAGATGCACCAAGGCCGGAAAGCTGATGGCTCTGGTAGCCGCGATGGTGGATGTGTGCCGTACACGTACGCGAGCAACGGAACACATTCCGCTACCAGCCGTATGATAATGCTTGTGCTTTTCAGAAAGTCTGCCAACGGAATCCAGAAAGCAGCAAGTATCAGGCATATTTATGATTTGTATGGAAATCATCGTAGAGCATCTCCACCAAGTGCGTATGTCCGAGTTTCTGGCCAAGCACCCTAGCTGATTTGCCATAAATCGAGAAATCGAAAGATCCGGCCGTCTAGAGACTCTAGCACGTAGCTTCCTAGAAATATAGGAATCTAGGAATAAAACAATCTGACGACTAAGGCTACCTAGCAGGTAGCATGTTCCATCAAGGCTCAGCCATTGAAAAATCTGACATTCAGACTCGGGAATGAGACTGAATGTGAAGGAAGTAAATTGAGAAGAACCAAAGGTAGTACGTTTGTCTAAATTCTGCAGACAGGCAACAAGACCTCTCTAAAAGCACTGGCCAGCTTCTCGTCCTCTGTGACTGTGTCCTCGATTCATATACGTCTAGGAGCTCGTGGACGTTGATTGGAATCAACAATCCAGACGAAATGCAGCTGGACAGCGGTGAACTCGGGGGAACGTAGTCCCGAAGGCTTACAAAAGATCCGATTTTTCCGGTGGAGATAAGATAAGATCAAGTGCCGAGCCCGATTACGTAATACATGTCCTTCAAGGCGAAGATCGTCGAACAAAGGCAACCTCGCTCGGCACAGCATCAGACACGGTCACGACAAGTAACTGTCTGCTGGTCACGGAGAAAACATCTCAATATTGAGAATTCAGCCTATCGTTCTGATTTAGACAAGAGAAACAACGAGAAAAGCCCCGTCCGCTCTGCTGATCCGTCAGCAAGCCACTATCAAGTCACGCTGAATATACTGTAGGCATTACTATTGCACGGCATCCAGCACAAGGGCTCAGCCGTTGTTACACGATAAGAAGCCGCAAACCAAAGGCCCGGCGCGGTTTTTCGCCAAAACCCCTGCTCTGCTTTCAACCAAACGAGCCCAGATCTTCCCACGGCCCATGGACCATGGGAAAAGTGAAGTGCACTGTGCATTTCTCGGGGGTCGAAAAATGCATCGCATCACTCCTGCAACTGCAGACCACCGATCACGATCACAGTCTGACAGGTGACTAGTTTTTATTTTCGTCCTTCTTCTCCTCAGCTACACATTTCGGCCCCAGGAAAAAAAAACCGTGTTCGGATCCTCCTTGCCACGAAATCTCGTTTAACAAACATCAACATACTACTACTACATAGAACGACGCAGAAGGTGATTGAGCATATCTATCAGCAATCGACAAGGACCCCCGGCATATGAACATGGATCAACGTCTAAAAATTCCGGCGAGCAACATTATCCCAGATTAGGGAAGTGGAAACGGACCGTAGAAAATCCCAGCAAATATTTCTCTCTCTCGCAGCCTAGCCTGTTGTTTGCTACGGGGTCCGTTTTCCTTCAAGGGAACTTGAAGTTTCCAGTGAGATGGTTGTTTTCCCTGCAGCGCAACATTGGCTGATGTCTGCCACGTTGAGAATCGTGGGATTCTTGCTGGGCCGATTTTCTAAATATTCCACTCTACTTGCTTGGCTTGATCATGGGCCAAGGGGCCAAGTGGTGAGTTCTGAATATTTTATCGGAGGTTTAATAAGATGATAAAAGGTGATTTATTAGTTCAATGTTGGTCGGGAACGGGATACGCAGGGCTGTCCTTTTTACGTTCCATAGTCGAATGACTCGTGGACAGACCAAGCTGGGTGTTCGCCTGCTTGGACTGTTGTCGTTGCACGATCGAGCAACGGCAACTCAAAAAAAGAAAGAAAAAAAATAAGGATTAGCGCTTGATACGGCCACGGTTGTCTCGAATTGATTGCCACACAGAAAAACTGTCTGAGTAAAGAGTTATTATGGCTAACCGATGATTCACCGGATATTTCTTCTGTTGCACCTTGGAGCGAAAGTATGCGACGGAACATGACTTCGTCCAGAATCGGAAAAAGGGCCAAAAAAAGAAACCACCTCGCTCTCCCCGGAGCACCACTACACCTACAGGATTTTAACACGGTTATTAGTCACCTTCACGAACGAGATTTTGGGCAAACACTGTGGCAATACGAGGCCCAAGCCGGATTTCTTCGCTTCCAAAATGTCGCTGGTGATGCCACAGAAGAAGGCTGACAGACCAAGGTCGATCACCAGCCGATCAGGGCGAATGGCGTTCCTGCACGCTAGAGGCAAAGGAGAAGATAAGCATAAATCGCATCATCCGACACTAACATGTCTCCTCCGTACTGCTCGCAAACTTGAGCCTTCTCTCGCAGAAATAATAATATACGGGCGTCAAAGTTTTCGAGGCCTATTGGTAAGTTATTTGCTCTGCAGAGGAGATGCTACCAATACTACAATTAAGCGAAATTGACGGAGACTACATACTACTCCGATGGCCTGAGTGCATATCGAGGGCTCGCCCTCGGTCCATGGTAGCCAGGGTTGAAGAGCCCGACCAATGTTCAGGTGAGTTATGTATGTCGGTACTCCGTACATACATGCAAACCATGACCATGAGACCATCCGAACAACTGGTGGGCAAGGCTTGATCCAAATTTAGGTACATAGTGACATGTCCTAGTCGGAGTATCCGTACATACAGTCCATGCATAACTACTAGCATGCATTCATGCATACATACATACATCCAGCCCCGATGCGAGGGAAGCTCTGGAAAGCATGTAACATGATCATTATTATTACTGCACAACGCACCCATAGGGCCAGCCCCCCGAGGTCCTTTTCTTTTTTTCCTTCTCGTCTTTATCGACTACTACCCTGCAAATCACTCTTGACGTGTGTCACCGTCGCGTGGGATTCGGAAGAATTCGATTGGCGAGCCTTGGGGTGTTTTCTTTCTCGCTCTATCTATCCGAAGTGATATTAACATGTGGTAGAGTAGCAGTAGTAGTGATGGAACCAAAACGTTGTCGCTGAAAAAGGAAATGCTTGACGAATGAAATGGGATGATCCCCGGGTGGACAGGACATGACAAACTTTTTTTGGATTTCATCATTTATTATCCGAACTAGCTAGTTAGTGTTTGGTATCATCGTACAGAAAAATTGTCAAGGAGACTGGTGTGCACTGGTAAGGCCCTCTTTCTCTGCTCTGCTGGGAGGGGGGAGGGCGAAAAGGGTAGCAAAAGAAAAGCAAAAGAAAAACGAGATGAGCGGGGGTGCAAAGTGAACAGAGCAGGTTGTGAGACTGAGTCAGAATACTGCTTTCCAGAATTATCTCCTGATAGTGAAAAAAAAAGAGGTTGTTCTCAAACCAATATATGCAGTGTAGCGCTTTTGTATCTATGAAGCCCTTTTGTGTCTCGAGCATACCCAAATTTTGCGCCATGAAACAACAAAACCTCGTGCCAACCATGACGAAATAAGAAAAATAATGTCATAACTCATAAATCGAAGGACAGTGATGATTAAGTAGGCGGGATTAATACAGAACCTGGCCGGCAGGAGCCGCATGATAATGCGACGAGAGACGCAGAAAGCGTGATTTGTCGATGGGCTGAGAAGTTTGTGAGCGGCAGGCGGAAGTGTGAAGGGTGAATGGCTTTTTTGAAGGTTGTGTCGAGGTTAGAGGAGTCTGATTTGCCGGGTGGATAGGGTGCTGGCGCTGTTGCTGATGCGGTCCATGTATTTCCATAGAGGAGTATTCTGGCTTCCCGTGTATGAGTATGGTGCATTGCCAACTATAAGAATGGGATGGATGCTCACCGTTTGGGCAGGTTCTTTTCTTTCGACAGTCGCTGTCTCTGATTTGGACTGCCGTGAAAAGGACCCGAATCGCAAATTTCCAGAAGGTGAAGGGGATTTTAGTTTTGGATTTGACGTCGAAGGGCGAAGAATGCCAGGAGGAGATAATTGAGAGAACCCGGATTTCAATGTTCCAGGGGCAGGTGAAGAGCTGTCGGAAGATTCAACGGCGCCCATTTTGCTGGCTTGACTCGCCAGCTTGGATAATTCAATCTGATAATTCATCGCATCGTTGTTATTCATAATTTCCTTGCCATTGACCACGTAGCAGACGCAAAATGACATGGTCTTGTTCTTCATCGCCTGCTCATCGTCCAGGCTGATTGTAAATCCAAACGACCCGAACCCTTTGCTGCGATGGTTGCCAAAGTACTCTGCGGCAGTTTCCGACGCCGTCTTCCAATCGTCTAGCGTAAATCGCACTTTGACGTGCTGTGCAAAGGAGATGTTGGAAATGGCCAGCGTGCCAGTGAGGTTCTTCTGGTCCGAAATGTAGACTTGCTCAACGCGCACTGGCGCATTGTCCGGTCGGTTTGCTGACTGGGAAATCAGATCCATCACGCAGGTCGAGTCGTGCAGCAGCGGCGGGGAGTCTTTGCTGAGGGCCTTGAGCGGGTTATAGACCCCATTGGTACGTTTCACAGCGGATATGCGTGCAGCTATGAGACAGGGCTGTTCGTCCTTTTTGAAGTAACACACTGACTCCAGGTGGGCTTCGAAATGGACGGATTTGGTGGATTTGGGCTTGTTTGTTTTCTGGCCGCCGAGGGGCGCAAGGGCAGACTTGATGAATCTGGCAGACATTTTCTGGACGGAACGAGAGAGCAGCTTTGCACCAGCGGCGGCGAGATCATCATCTCTGTAGTTTGGGAGTGTGAAGGATCTGGAGGCAGCCATGATGGCCGAGTTCCATGCTGAACGGACAACAGAGGAGTAGGCAGCACGGGGTATGTATGATGATCACCCAGCACGGAAGATATAGATAGTACAGAGGATGTGCAGGATGGGGATTCTTGGGAATATACGACGAGGGGAGGACAGGCGGGGAGTCGTCCAGATTAAAAGCCAAAGCATGAAGAAGATCGAGTGCCGATCAGGGAGTCCGTCAAGTCAACCATGTGGCCGCGATGCTACAGAAACGAGCCCAGCACGCAGAACCAGGTGCTTTGAGTGGCCGGAGACTGCATGGAGAATACGATGCAAAGACACCTTACCTCCGGTTAGCGTGCAAACAACGAAGAAGAACGACTCTGATCGGAAAAGAAATATGATATTAATGGGAGCTGGACGGTGGACGGCCCCAGTCGCCGATGAGAAGTCTGGATCTGAGCTGTGACTGTCCCAGTTACAAATCTTCTCTCATCTGGTTCTTCACAGTTCAACTTTTTTTTTCTACGAGACGATACTTGCGAGACCGACAAGCAGCAAGCCAGAGAAGCGCCACCCGCTCTGGTGCCTGTACTCCCGTATTCAAGAGCCTATTTTCAAGAGACAAGCCCGCAGCAGGCCAGCAGCAGCAGCAGCAACCTCCCCGTGGAACGGAACCAACAGCGTCCCAGAATAGCGACAACCACCACCCTGGCCATTGTCCGCAAAGCCCCGAACGCATCCCTGGCACGTAACTAGGGATTGACGCCACCTGGTCCAAGGCCAAGCAGCCCAGCCCGGAACAAGCTGACAGCATGCTGAGACATGTCGACTGGGATGATGCAGGCTCGACCGTCGGCTGGACTGTGCCGCTCTTCTTCTCCTTTCTAGGGGTCGATCGTGCTCGGCTGGGGCCGCTGGCTGGCGTCAGAGGCGTCTCGCAGCGCGGTGTGATTCTGCTGCTACGGAGAAATACTACTGCTAGACTCCCGCCGGTTCTAGCATTCTAGCCCTGCAGCGAATTATTGTGGTGGAAATCTCTTCACCGTCAGTTGAAGACCTAATGCCGTGCAGCATGATCTTCAACCGGTGGCTTTTCTGGGTTTGAACGGTGTCTCTCAGGAGTGAGACTCAAATCAGACTAATTACTGGTTCGTATAAATGGACCAGAAACACCCAGAAATCAAGATGGAGACTGCTTGGAAACTCTTCGTCTTACAAGATTCAATCGAGATGACACCCTGATATCACTGATACAAGTATCATGATCTCGATGGGCCAACCTACGACACGGCGCTGCATGAACAGGAAAAACGCCAATTCCGAGGTACATACAACATTGCTTTTCAAGCCAGAGTTGGTTCCCCAGAAAACACATCCAATAGACTCGTCGTTGTGCAAGTCAATCAAGTGAGAAGCTTTCAGCCATTGACGTAAGTCTCGTTTCTTAAACCAGATTGTGAGCCGTGTCTGCTACGATTTGAGTCCTGGGCAGCTTGTCCGTCGAGTGCAATCGCTGACGGTAGGACAGACTGAATCTGCACAGCATTAAACTGGAAGCTTCAGGTCGCATGGCCTTGTCTGTCTTATTGAATGAAATGTTTTCCTCACATCTCGAAAAACTTTGAAGATGTATTCACTTCAAGGCTACCACCAACAGGTTCCTCAACCCGCAGGCTTCCATGACGACCATCAGATGCTAGATAATCAACACAGCAACCGTCTGAACATCTCCCCTTTCCCTTCTTCTGTGTTTGAACCCCTGGAACCCATCCCGTTGAATTGATTCCATCCTCATCCCCAATAGGACCATGCTACGTACGTTCTCTGATATCCCTCCCCCACGGGTGACGGGACGGCCAAGAAAAACGTTTTTATCAAGGCTGCAATCAGGAGAGCCCCTGCATCACCACCATGCGCCTGGTGCATGATTCTTCTCGCGTGCCTCCTGCCCGTTGGTTCCTGGGACTCACCGAAGCCGGTTTTTACCTCCCTGGCCGCCTCTTACGTCTCGCACGTTGATGCTGGTATATATGCATGTGCCATATATACAGCAGAAAAATAAAAAATAAAAAAAGGCAACCTCAACGACGGCAGATTTGAGATTTGTCTTGATTTATTTTGCTTTGTTTTCTGTTCTGCAGCTGTCGTGGCCCGTTTCCCGCGGCCCGCTGGGATTCTGAAGATGGCCAGCGTGGGCGGGAAGCGTGGGAAATGGAGTGCAGATGACGGGTGATTGAGGGAGAGATCAACATGCTACCACGAGGGCTTGGGATGGCGTTCTCGTGGATAGGAAGACATGCATCTCGGCCGTGTTCTTCCAAGTATAGGAGCGCGAATGAAGCGTTAGTAGCCGCTGCTACTTTTCCTTCTCTAAACGGGAACCTGTTGATCCCCCTGATTACTCTTCCCTTTACCATTCGTTCTTCGCTTCTTTCTCGTCTTCTAGACTAGCCTGGAGTTATGAATCAAGTATAGTTCAATACCGAGTAACTATTCGTTGAGAGCTCGAGTATCACTCCCTGGGCCCAAGATGCCTTGCGAAATAAGCGGACAGTTTGCCAACAGGCTTCTCCGCAGGAAATGCCCATGAATAAGTATTCATGAATGCTTCAATCTCGCTATCCATTTCCACAATCACTGCTTGTTTTTGTGCTAGGGCATTCTCGTCATCCTCCTCGTCGACCTGAATTCTGCGCTCTAGTTCCACTTCGCCCACGACGTGGCCAAAATCAGTTCGATCAAACACGACATCGAACTTTTCATCCACCTTCCACATCTCCCGGTACGTCGTGAAACGGGCAATCTGCGAAAGCCCAAAATCCCCATTTTCCACTGATGCCACAACTCCGCCATCATTCATGCGTTTTTGGATCATTCGCGCAATGTCAACTGGCTTCGTGAACTCTTCGAATTGAGAGTTGTTGAATGAACCTTGCTTGACGTCTGGCCGAACTTTGGCCTGCCAGTGACCATCACGCTTGCGCAACCAAATGCCATTTGCCGACAGCTGATTGTCGCGGTCAAAGTATACATCTTCGAATGTCCGGTTGCCTAGATGCTTCAGACGACGAAACGGCGGCGTGCCACTGTTTGCGCGGAACCGTTTGGTGGATTTGGCACTGGGGTGGAATTTGCGTTCTACTTCGATGACGGACCGCCGTAAGCGCCCTAGGGTTGGCGCCCGCATGCTGGAGACGTTCTGTTATTATCCCTTTTTTTGGGTGCAGTAGATTCGTTTGTAACCCGATGGAACTCAACGCGGCCTCGGAAGACACACTGTGCACACAATTATGATCAGCTTTGCTTGTTGACGATCCAAAAAGTATTAGTAAATACTCACATGCCACTGTAACTCGCTTGAGACCAGACTACATGGCAGAGGAGAAACATCTTGCGTGTGGGCCTAATTGCTTGATACGATGGTGTTTGATGCAACTTTTCAACGGGAGTTTTCCACACCATCTCGCCTTCAGCTGCAGTGTTTACATTCTGTACCTCGTTAGTTAGGCCTCATCCAATGGTAGTGCCCGCGCGACGCGAATTTGGATTTCTTTGTACCACTCCTCGATATGACTGGGGCCTGGAGGCTAGAAAATAGTGTGTGGCGCGTTTTATTCATGAATAATATTTACTTAACTTTGATCTTCTACACTTTTTCATTATATGTCCGCATCCGTGTGAAGCCTCTCATGCGATGTAAACTGCATGGGTGGAGAGAATACATATTCAGCTCAGAAGATTCCACTGGGCGAATACCTAACGCGATATCTCTATCTCGGTTTGGTGTGATAATGCATCATATAAAATGCCAATCGGTTGATGGGCACGGGCATGTCTGGTGTATGCGTATACTACTGTGCTTTGATGTCTATCCTCAGATAGAACGAGGAGCGAAGAGCTTTCCCGAGTTTTGCTTTGACGCGAACTACAAGTCGGGGTAGAAATAGATGCCAGATGCCAGATCCCCGGTCGACGGTGTCATGGTATGGGTCATGGTAAGGGGTGGTTAGAAAAATAGAGCCGCCTATCGATTTCAATCGGATATAAGGGCATACGGCATGGAAGCCTTGGATCATGAAGTACATGGATGTCTAGTTTCATGTTCTTAGCCTAAAGCAGTACTGCCTACAAGGCTGCAACGCTCTGGTAGATCCATCTTTCATCATGCATTTTAATAAAGGCATCAAGCTGATGCAGTGGTATCAACAAAACTCGCGCCTCAACTATTCCTACGACAATAAACAGCGGCCCTACTGCTCAATCCTCGGTCGCCAGAGACGACACATCTCCACCGCCTAGTCGTATAAATCAACCGGAGTCGTATGATCCCTCTTCAACGCACTCGGAGCCGAGACCTTGATGGCACTCTCCACCCTGGACAGTGTGATATCGTACCCCTTCGCGTCACACCACGCTTTCACCATTTTCACCGCATTCTTAATCTCCCGCCCATTCAGCTGCCACATCGCCAACTCTTTGAGATGATCCTCACCAAGGTCCTTGATCGCACTTCGGGTGCTGCTGATGTCGCTGTCTTCCCCAGGACGGGGAGCCATCGGAGGTAGTCGCTCCAGAAACTTTCGCCATACCGTCAATCGTGCTTCCGGGGAGAGAGGGCTGAATAGGAGGTGGAGGTTGATGCGAGATCTAAACGCACTATCTATGGTGTCGTAGAGATTGGTCGTGAGAAAAATGATCCCGCGGTAGTATTCGAGTTCGCGCAAAAAGATCGAGACCAGCTCGTTGCGTGTGATGTCGGTGGGGTTGCGCTGGGCCATGAAGACATCTGCCTCGTCGAGCAGAATGACGGCACCCCATTCAGTGGCCATTTCCAGTGCATCTTTGAGGTTCTTTGCGAGGTCGGCGGCCATGATGCCCAGATCTTCTGCCTGAAGGTAAAACAGCGGCCGGCGAGTTCGGTCGGCAACTAGCTTCAAGTCAGTAAATCCGTTTGTAAAAGGCGACAATATCACATATCGTGATGCTTACCAGCTTCAGCGGTCAGTGTCTTTCCCGTGCCCGGAGGCCCACTCAGCAGAATGATCAGTCCTTCGCCTAGGGAAAAGTCAGTATTACAATCATAAGCAGCGATAGGCTTTCAACTGACCTTTTCCCGTGATAACATCATTCGTCGCTGATGGTGCACCTTGATGGTTCTCAACAAAGGATAAAACCAGGTCCTTTTGCTGAACGTCATATACCAAGTGGCCGTAAGCCTCGTCGTTCCACTTCATGGGCTCAATATCTTCAACATAAAAGCTCACTGTAGACAGGTCAGCACTGACGATAACACACTCATGGAATGTTATGAAAGCATCACTTACGCCATGCCTTATTCTTCAGCGCATACCCTTCGATCAATGGCGACACAAGAGCAAGATCTTCGCCGATTTCCAACATTCTCTGTTTGTTCTTCTCGCGCTGCTCTTCCGGCAGGTGACTCGGGGCGGCTGCCGGTGAGACCTTTTCAGGCTGCCCGATGTCTGGCAATACTTTGTTCTTCTGCACCTGAGGGTCTTTTGACTCCCTGCTTCCTTGAGCTAAGCAATGCTTGTTGTAACCGACAATGTCAATGAGGATTCTTCCGTCGACCTATAAAGAGAGTTAGGCCAATCGACTCATGAGACAAAATCGTTAGACTCAACAACATACATTATGTCTCCTTTTCATACACTGCCATGCTATTCCTGTGTAGGTGCAGTAAGTCAATCCCTGATAGTCGAGAGCCTTTTTTGCTCTCGCCGCCAGCGTAGCTCTCACACCCTCCGGATTCTCATGGAATCTCAAGGGATAGCAAGGGAGATCGGTGATGGGCTTGTTTCCAGCAAATGGAGGAATGATTAGCTCCTTGTTTTGCCAAATATACTGCTCACCATCAAAGACGATGATGTTGCATGTGATGACCAAATTGACTTGGGTGTTGATAGTACGATATTCGGCATCGACAACCTTGGCCAGCAATTCACAATTCGCCTCCCAGCTGTAGACGAAAGAATCCTTGGGAAAATATGACCAAGCGAGCTTAAAGGACACGAGTCCACTGGCCTGAAGACGCTGTACACGCGCTTTGGCGTCGTTGAACATATCGCCCATGAGTTTGAGTAACAATTCGAGGTGCGACTTGAGCGGGCTTGATTCTTTGACAGCCTCGTACAACTCGGCGATCTCATCGGAGCGGAAATACAAGGGCCTGAAGGGCTCTTTGAAGGACGCAATTTCGGACGTTTCGAGATAGACGTCCTCCTTTTCAAGAATGTCCTTGAGGGCGGCAATCAAGATGGTGCTCTGAATCTCGATCATATGGTATTTCAAGGAAAAGTAGCCCGAGACAACGGGCTGGTCTCTGTCTTTGACTTTGTACACCTTGATGGCGACTCTGTCATGGTGTTTGTTGGCAGCCTTCGTGGCCTGTTTCGGTGGATAGTCAACCCATTCAGGACGGTTCTCTCTGCTTGCTTTGCTCTCGTACAGAGTCTTGATGACCGCATCGGTGCCCTGGTCTGAATCCGAGGTGGACGAAATGCCGATTGGGACGCTGGAGAAGTCCGTCTCCTTTGGGCGGGAGACCTTGCATCGCCATTTCCACAGAGTTTCGGCAACGTCAGGCATTGTCGGAGTCTCGCAGGTTAGTAGATAGATAGCTGGTGCCTATGTAGTATCTATCTCAACCAGTAAGAAAGGATAATCAATCGGGACTAGCTTGCTTGGGAGAGACTGTGTGTAGGTACCTGTCACAGGTCAGGCAGTCAAACAATTGCTATTGCTGCAAATACGACAAGAAATGAATCACTCAAGCCGAAAAGCTTAGAGCTCAAGTATAAATGATAGAAGCAATCCCCGCAGATAAAGAGGGGACGGCGGGCATTTTAAGAAGAACCAGACAGCTTTTCCCCAGACAGTCTCAGCCACAGCCCGTCATGGCAGTCCAACGAGAGCCATGTTGAACGGCGAGCCAACGGCCAGCCACCAACAATGGAGAAGCGGGCATTGCACGGGGCAAATCCGTAGCTCTCTCCAGTTCGAGCATGTCATTCGCCTGAGTCCAGCGAGATCAACGTAGCTCCCTAGTTACACCATACCCAGGCACCCGGAATGATCTGGACTAGCGGGGATAGGCAGCATCATTAGTGTGAGACACACCAGTCGTGGGTGGTGTGAGTCGCCAAATTGATCACTCGAAGCTGCGGGTGAGCAGCTATGTGCAGGGTTGGCATGGATGCTCTCGAGCCGGGTGGCAGTGTGCGCGGAGAAAGCTGCCTTTCTGGAGTGGAAGCTGAGAGGGGATGAAGCTGGGATGAGATGAGAACACATGAGCAAAGTCTGGCCAAACCCTCACGACCAAACCCACCAAAACCAATCATCCACGTAACGAATCGACTAGTTTACTATCCTGAACGAAGAGAAAGAAAGAATAGAACGTTAACAGAATGCCCCTCAGCTCAATCGACACAGTCCTGTCCAGCGACAGGCACCCCTCGCTGAGCTCTCCAGCACGTCCCGATGCATCACCTCCCCCTCCCCCTCCCGCCCAAACCACCAGCCTAGACGACATCTTCGGCACCTCCCCTACGCACACCCCTGGTTCTCCCACTGATTCTACCCCTCAACCTCCCGCCGAACTGTCCGATCTGCCCACCGTCCGCCGACAACATGTCACTGCGGGGTATCGCGACGGCGTCTCTGCTGCGAAGAGCGAGCATGTGCAGCACGGGTTTGACGCGGGCTTCCCTGTCGGTGCACAGTTGGGGATGAGGGTTGGTGTGGTGCTGGGTGTTTTGGAGGGTTTGGCGCACTGTGCGCCTGCTGCAGAAGTGAACAAGCTTGGAAGCGGCGCGAGTGAGGACTCGGTTGATATTCGAGGACTCTACGGCCGCGCAAGGGAGGAACTGACAATTCAAAAAGTGTTTGGTGGTGTCCTGGGTGATGACAATGAAGCGGATCAGAGAGGCGATCCGTGTGTGAGGCTGGAAACGGCTGGCGAAGAGGTGATTGCGAAATGGGAGGGAACAGTCACGAAGCTGCTGGCGAGGAGTTGAAACGCTTGATGATGGATTTGATTCTACAAATCACCCAGCCTATGATACGGCTCATCAGGAAAGATGCCGCCAATTTATCCCACAGACGGACAAATCCCACCAAGGAATGCTTCTCGCCGATGCACTCCAGCCGCCTCAGAGGGGCTACTCGTTCCCCTTCGGTCTGCGTGAGGCGGCAAAGACTTTCCACACGCTTTCCGTATCTATCACCTAGTACGTATGTCTCCTACGGAAAGTCTTTCCAACATGAGCAGCTAACGGCCTTCGACAGAATGGCTATGGTAGGCACAGGCATACCCGTTGGGCAATCCGAAGTGTATGTACTGTACCGGTATCGATTTTGGGGGTAAGAGATGACTTGGATATGAGTGTGAAAAAAGCTAGAATACTGCGTAGATTTTAGCATAAAAATCCCCATCACTGCGAGGTACTGCTGTTCATTCATTTTGTTCCAACTGCATCTAGCAGTGATATTGGGAATTTGTAGCACGGTTCCTTTTTCTCAGGCTGAAAGAAATCCAACCACAATATCAACGTGTTACCCCGTAAAAGCATTGCCGATAAGGTTAGACACAGGTTCGACAATCCATGGTTGACGCCGGGCCTTGTTGAACGACATCGCATTATTGTTGCTGCAAGCTGTCTCCAGCCCTGAAACCGCCTGCGTGTTGTTTCAACATTGGTGGATCCGAACACGGCCAGTCAGTCAGAGGAAGCCGATTCTTGACGTCAACGACTAGGGCGTGTCTTGTGTGCTGCCCAATATGCATGTTCTCGGACCTCGAGTGCCTGGGCCGCCGTTGACAAACTGTTTGCCCTGAGAGATGTGTCTTGGTGTCTGGAGACGGAGGTACTGTGCCAGAAGTTAGAACAAGCACTGCTGATGGGTTGAGTTTGAAGGTGAAGTAACTCTCCGGCTGGCGATCCCAGCAAAAGGAAGAACACATTGCATGACAGCTCCTCTCAGCAGCCGTCTTTTGCCCAGAATCAACGAACATCTGGTTGAGGATGAAGCGACAGCTATGCAGCAGGGCACTGGTTAGCACAGAGAGGACTGCAACGATGAAACAGCAGTCAAGGTGAGACTGACAGCTCTCCTGCTCACTGGCCGGCAGACTGTCGCCGTGTCGTGTGCTGTTTGTCTGTGGTGAATGCATCAACTCGCTTCAACGTTCATCAGGAGCAAAGAAGGACAAGCAGAAAAAGAAAGCAGAGATACAATTGTCTTGTAAGGGGATATCCTCCAGAAAGGGGCATTGTTGTGTGTTCTTCCAGCCATTCCCGTTCTGAGTCTGTTCATCGTCTTCTCCTCGCTCACGGCCCAACTCACCTCACACTCCACCATTCGACCAGCCA
Organism: Chrysosporium keratinophilum; assembly: GCA_029850275.1. Taxonomy (NCBI): domain Eukaryota; kingdom Fungi; phylum Ascomycota; class Eurotiomycetes; order Onygenales; family Onygenaceae; genus Chrysosporium; species Chrysosporium keratinophilum. The sequence goes on from JARBIX010000010.1 coordinate 90,536, forward strand.
CCTCCAGCATCTCACCAACCTCACTCCTCCGCACGCGTCGTTTCAGCGCCAATTCCTCCCTGCCCTCCCGATCTCTTCTATTTTTCCCTTTTTCTCCCATGTTTAATTCTGGAATCCCAACTGTTTTCTTCTTTGTCAAACAGTCTCGGTGGTGTGGTCGTTTGTTGCTTTACGTCAGTTGAGGTTAGCATCTCATCACATCCCTGAGCTTGCTCGGCGACAAGAGCACGGATTGACGATAAACAGCAATTGACGCCAACCACCTGCTTTGATCCATCTTTCGATCCTCTTGACACATTTGCTTGCTATCTCCCCTTTCTCTCTCCCTCGCATTGACCTTGTATCACTCTTCCCTGTCCGCAACTCCCACCGTGTCACCACTATCATCTACATTTGACGAGCCCCACGACGTTTACGACCCAGCTACGACTACTACTACTCCTACGAATTCTTCACGGCAACGCCAGCGGCATCGAAGGCACTCTTCCCTTTCAACTCCTCGCCCAGACTCTTCTCAACCCCGGCTTTCCTCGCGTGTTACCTCCTTGAGACCTGAGAACACGAGACCCTCCAGATCCTCCTCGCTCCGGCAACGTGTGCGCTCAATATCACGCTCCGTTGCTGCACATCTACAGTCCGTTGGTTCATCTGCCACCCCTGTAGCTGCGAGATCTCGCAAGTCGTCACCACGACCACGAGAAGACTCTCCGGTGCCGAACCGCTCCCCCACACCACCTTGCAGAGACGACACTACCTCCCTTCCTACACCCATTGATCAACCCATCGGTGAATCCTACTGGCCAACACCGAGAACTCGAGTTTCATCTCGCACTGTGTCGGCGATTCTTTGGGTTTTAGAGGAGGCGATCTGCAAGCCTCATCCATTCACTCCCGTCGAAAGTGAAATCAACGCGTCCATGTCAGAGCTCATGGCTGAAGGAATACCAAGTACGACAGTAGGCAGTGGGCGATCTCATTACAATGGAGTTCCTAGAACAGCACAAGGCTCTGCGCCATCGCAGCCCGTTCAGAGTGGCGTGCGAACCCCAACCGACATCATGAGACAGCGACGCGACCGTGAGGCAAGAAAGAGGGCGGAACAAGAAGCTCGCGAACGCGAACAACAGGAACTCGAAAGAATCAAAAAGCAACATGAACTGGAACAGCAGAAACTCGATCGATTTGCGCAAGAAGAGCGTCGGAAACAAGCCGCTGGCGTTGCTGGAGACAGCCCAAGTATGACCACAAGACCGCCAGGCGCAACAACAGCATCGCGTCCACCAGATGTTCCCCTTCCGCAAGATCCTGCGGCCTCGGGGATTCCGTCGGCCGTCCATCCCACTTCCGGTGCGCATCTCAACCCTCGTCACACTGCCGAAGTCACTGCCCCTGAAGCACCTTCTCGACAGCGCGCTTCAGTGATAGCATCGCATCAGCCAAGGCACTCACAGTCCAGAATACCAGAGACTTCTGCGCAAGCTGGACCCAGCAACACACAGCCGGCAAAAGCTCAGGCTGGTCAGTCCACCGGCAATGCTTCGCAGTCTCAAGTCCAACAACAGCCTCGTAGACCCTTTCCGCATGCATTCGAGCGATGGGAAATGCTCTCTTCGCACTGGGAGGGACTAACCAGTTATTGGATCCGCCGGTTGGAGCAGAACAATGAGAATCTGAATAAAGACCCGCTGAGCCAGCAGATGTCTCGGCAAATCACAGACCTTTCGGCTGCAGGTGCTAATTTGTTCCATGCAGTGGTAGAACTGCAGCGCCTGCGAGCGTCATCAGAAAGAAAATTTCAGCGGTGGTTCTTTGATACACGCGCTGAGCAGGAGAGGTCTCAGGAAGCAGTGGCAGAGCTCCGGCGACTCCTAGAAACAGAGCGTCAGGGCCGTGAAGAAGCAATTGCAACTGCGAAACAAGCAGAGGTTGACAAGGCAAAAGCGGAGGAGCTTGTGAGAGAGATGCGTCGAGAACTACAGATCTCCAGAGATGAAGCTCGACGTGCATGGGAAGAACTAGGAAGGCGTGAACAAGAAGAACGTGAGCGCACTGCGTCACTGCGCAATGGTGAATCCACCGTTGTTGGCGGCATGACCGTTGTTCCCATGGTCCAGGCATACCCAAGCCGACAGTCCAGCTCCCACCGCCCGCAGACGAGGGAGGGACCTTATCCAGGGGGACCGGGGCCAACGTCCATGGGTGGTCAAACCCGTCACGACCCAGCAGAACAAGCCGACCAGTATTCGTATGACAGCCAAGTCTCAACCCCCAAACCAGGAGAACCACCTGCTGACCCCAGCAAAGGTCAATCTCGCCTTCATCACGAGCCTGATGTTGCCCAGTTTGCACCGTTGGGCCCGCGAGCTCCCCCTACCACTGCAGCTGCCGCAGCACCAAGCTCTCAGCCAACTACGGGCCAAGGGCCAGGAAGAATATTCTACCAGCATGAAGGACCGGGACTCCACAGCCAACCTCCCGGTCCTGGCGATGTTTCCTACATTCCATCAAGCGAAGCGGGTGCAAGTGAAATCTCAGAAGACTACGAACCACGAATGACCCACCCCGACTTTCCCGGCCGGCAGCTCTCCTATCCTCGCCCCGTTTCCGAAGACAGTGACGATTATGAAAACCAAGATTTACTAGGACAAGACGCTCAGTATCGCCAGCAATACGGCCAACAGTACCCCCACGGTACCGCACCAGAAGACATGCAGGGCGGATATAAACCCGCGCCCGTGGACTACAGCGGTTCCGGCTGGGGACCGACCTGGGAATCCATGACACCGAGACACCGCCATCCGACCAGACTGAGCGATGTGATCGAAGAGGATGAGCGGAGCCGTACGAGTGCTAGCCGTGCGAGCCATACAAGCCGTGGGCTGCCTTGATCCGCTCATGGTGCGTCTACCGCTGATGATGGTTAGCAATCTTTGCTGACCTGATGGACTTGCTAGATCGTGTAGAGACTTTAGATGTTTCTTCTTTTTGTTCTTTCCACGCCCTCCCTCTTCAGCTTTGCCTTCACTCTGACTCATATTCCCTGTTGTCGAATAGATCTGCGTACGATGCATCGCGGGCCATTTCTTTTCGTGTTGCTATTCAGTTCGACTCTCAGTTCTTTTTACCCCTTTGGCACATGCAGGAATGGTTTGACAATTTTTCTTTCCCTATTTTCCCTCTTTAATTCTAATTCAACCCAATCCAACGACACGGTCTTCTCTATTAACTAATTCTTCTTTTTCTGTTTACCAGTCCTAACCTTTTGGTTCTGGCATTCCCTGCTTCGATGAGCGTACGGAGTTCATCTTCATGGTCTTCGGTCAACGGGGCAGGAGGGGTTTTGGCTCATTTTTTCTCTTCTCTTTTGATTCTTGACCAAAAGTCTTTGTACAAGGAGTGGTTGCGTTTCGGCTCTTCCTTCTCCTTGTTCTTTTTTCCCCTTCTTTTATTTCTTCTTCCTTTTCGGTGTCGAGGCGAAATTCCGTGCACTGCTTCATGGATTCTTGATTGCCTCCTATTTTTGTCTATCATTGTTTTGTAATACATAGTATTTGGACTTTCTTTGGTTGTTAGAATAGAGCTTTCACTCCATTCGCTTTGATTTACAGGTGTAGGGGTCATGGAGACTATCATTTTTCGAGGACGTCGTAAACGGTAAGTTAAGAGTATTTGCATGGAAGGAGAAGAGACCGCAGCAAGGACAATTACTCCGTAGACAGTGATCGTGATATCCGCCGGGAACTCAAGCAATTAAACTATTCAATCAAAACCGAGCTATTGAAGGATATTCAGTTTATGAGTGTCGATTCGATGGTTCTTGATCGGCGTGTTGGGAGCAAATGAGCTGATCAGGTGACCGACCGCCTTGCTCTCCAACTCAATCTTTTTTCGCAACATCCCAAGTCCAAACAAGACGAAAGACGAGCCAGACCGCGAAACGCCATCCATCCACTCCGATAACTAGGCTCACATACGAAACGACAATGGCATCCTCCGTCCCCTCCGCCGTCTCCCTTTCACTCCGACAGGCTCTGCGCCTTTCCCGCTCCTCCCCAGCACCCTCGCTCGCCTGCCGGTCCCAGCTCCGCACCTATACGCAGTCATCATCGTCATCGTCATCACCATCACCATCAGCATCACCATCAGCATTCCGATCCCGCTCCCACAGCCTCCTATTCCGCGACGGCTCTTCTTCTTCTTCCCACCGCAACTTCTCCAACACCACCTCCCTCCCCGCGGCCAAAACAATCCAACAACTCAAAGCGCGCTCGTCGACGGGGCCGTTTTCATGGAAGGCGGCGCTGCTGTTTGTGCTGACGGGTGCGGGGATGATTGTGTATTTCCAGTATGAAAAGGCGCGGCTGGAGCGAGAGCGGATTGTGCAGATGAGTAAGGGGGTGGGGAAGCCGAAGGTGGGAGGGCCGTTTGTGATGAAGGATTTGGAGGGGAGGGAGTTTACGGAGGAGCAGTTGAGGGGGAAGTATAACTTTGTAAGTTTTGGGTCTGTCTGGTTGATTGTGATTGTGATGGATTGCTGATATGGTGTGGTGGTGGTGACTTGGTAGATTTACTTTGGCTTCACGCATTGTCCCGACATTTGCCCCGACGAGTTGGATAAGATGGCTGCGATTATCGATATCGTCAAGGAGAAATCCAAGGGCGCGTCGGTGCTGCGTCCTATCTTTGTGACGTGCGATCCGGTCAGGGATACGCCGGAGGTGTTGCGGGCGTACCTCAAGGAGTTCCACGACGGGATTCTTGGTCTGACGGGGACGTATGCGCAGGTGAAGCACATGTGTAAGCAGTACCGGGTGTACTTTAGCACGCCGGAGAACATCAAGCAGGGCGAGGACTACTTGGTGGATCACAGCATCTACTTTTACTTGATGGGTAGGTCGATTTTGAATCTTTCCATTTTGGCAGTGCTAATACAAGTATAGACCCCGAGGGAGACTTTGTGGAGTGCATTGGCCGCCAGGACACACCAGAGAGCGCGGCCAATATTATCCTGGACCACGTCAAGGATTGGAAGCGACAAGGCAAAGAGCTCGACACCACCGGGCAATAAGGCATCCGCGATATAGAAAAGTTGTGTTTTGATCGATTTCTCCGCTCCAGTTGATTCCGGCTGCTCATCCATCGTACTGTATGTATATAGAACGGCGTTGTGGGTTTCCTCTGCGTTGACGGGGGCGGGACACACATGTATACTAGGCATGTACGATAATTAGACGAATATAGCTCATCTCGATCCTACTCATCAGACCTCACCATCAACCGTCCTTAAACATCTATACCCCCTTCCCAATATTCCTATTCACCCTCCCCTCCGCATCCGTATCCCGATTCGCCCTCCACTCTCCGTCTTCCCCTTTTTCTTCATCCCCCACAAACTCCTCCCTCTTCCAAATCTCCACCCGCCGCTTACACTCCTCCAACACCTCCTCCCCCGCCCTCCACGCCGCACCCCGATGCGGCGCACTCACCGCAATCGCAATCGACTCCTGCTCCACGCCCACCTCGCCCAGACGATGTGCGATACTCACGCCGCACAGGCCATGTTTGGAGACGGCGGCGCGCGCGATGGTGGTTAGGGTGCGCAGGGCGAGGGGTGCGTAGCTGGTGTAGGTGAGGCGGGCGACGGGGCGGATATTACTGGTATTACTGTTGCTGTTGGTGGTGGGAGAAATGTGAGTGTTGCGGGTGGTGCCGAGGAAGAGGATGTTGGCGCCGGCGAGGGGGGAGCGGGTGTGCGTGAGGTAGGTGGTGGGCGAGAGGGGGTGGTGGGTGAGTTCGATGTGGATGTTTTCGGGGGTGAGGTGGAGGGATTGCGGGTAGGTGGTGGGATCGAGGTAGGAGGACGGAGGGGTGGAGGATGACATTGTGAGAGTGTATAGTGTCTGATGTCTGGTGTTAGTATAGAAGAGTGTGATGCTCGATGTGGTGATGTCCGTCTTTGGCTTCGGTGTGATGTAATGCATCGCGGGGTTACTCTCTTCATCCATCACAATGTCAGTATCGCGTTACATCTTAATATCCTGAACAGTACGTCGTAATAGAGAGAGTTGATGGTCTTCGAGCCTACGTTAAATCACGCAATGCTGCTCCGTCTGCCAGACTACAGATCACATTCAAGAGTCGCTCCTCTGGAAGAATACAATTTCGGCATCACACGATCTATTCATGTTGAACTCATGAAACAAACTGCACATGTTCCAGCCAACAGACTTACTGATGCGAGACGATCATTGGTGACAGCCCTGGTCAGAGAACAAAGAGACCGTCCATCGCTTGCACTTCTTCCAGAACTACTCTCTCTCACTGCAAAGGAGTTGAATTCGAGCCTATGGCTCTTCTATGCACAATCTACTCCTCGTGCATTACTTCCTGTTTGTCTTAACTGCACGAGACCATTCCCCTCATGGCGTCGATCTTCGAGACATCTCGAAAGACCCAACTGAGCCCTCGAGACCTGAAGGACTGAATCGCACACAAAATCCCGCACTCTCGCCGCCCTGATACCTCTCTGCGGGATTTTCTCCGCCCGACGTTGGCCTCCCATCAAAGGATATCCGGCCTGGGACTGTCTGTCCGTGACGTCCAGTTCATCTGCTCAAACCAATCATCAACCTGCTGACACAATTCCCCGTGGGGAAGCACAGCTGTCGCCGATGATGTGCCTCCAGGATTAAGGCATATGAGCCATATTCCCCGCCTCGAACATCACCCACCGTTGCTGCTAACAGTTGGATCTTGCGAGAATAACGCCTGGAGGGTTGCAGTCTGGATCCACCATGGGGGTAACTCCAGATTCCAGATTCCATCGCGGGAATGGAAAGAGGTCGTGTGTCGCGGGTATAAATATGGGGAGGATATCCTCGAGAAATGAAGGAATATCATCAACAAGCCTCCAGTTGAGATAACAAGCAAGCCTCCAATCTCAAAGCATCTTCAATCTTTCTTTCGATCTTTCGATCCACGGACTCGAGGACCACCGCCGCAAAGATGAAAGCCACCACCATCGTCGCTTTCGCCATCCTCACCCTGACCGCCAGCGTCAGTGCCAAAGTCAACAAGACCTACGATGACTTCCCACGGGTAAGACTTGTCTATTTCCCAGTGATCACTGGTTGCTGTTGCTGACCAGAAACCCGTTTTAGTACCCCGGTGACTCTATGATCACCTACGGCCCCCGACGCAAGTGCTATGGCCCATACGCGCCTCCCGATGGTATGTGCGGACGCGACGACTGGGAGGGTGTCAAATAAATGATCGCTGCTCGCTCGTTGGATGGTCAAATTCGGTCCGACAATGAATGATACGCGATATGCCGTTGAGAAGAGTCGATTCCGTTGATATGTTGGTGGATGATGATGATAACTGATGATGATATGTGGATTGAGCGGTTGGTCTTGGATGGACATTTCACTGTGATAGTAGTTAGCTGGGGGGACGAGAGATATTTTATTTTCAATTAACATATAATTTTCATCTGCGAGACTCGATGCTTTGGCTGGATGCTGTCCTTTGAGCTGTCGTAGAACTGTGCAGGCCGGATCGAAACGATCGGAGCGTCGATCTTTGGCCAGTGCTTTGGCGTGAAGCTTAAGTAGACAAAACCGCGGCAGAAAAGAGCAGTTCAAATTCTTTAGAGAGCAGCTGGTTTAAGATGTTTCTTCAACATGCGGTGCCCTGAACGATAAACCTGTCATCGTGACCAGACTCAGGAGGTCGCTCGCAGCCAAGGACGGAGTAACTTCACGACTTTCATCTCAACACGAAGAGAGCGAAGGAAAGGAAAGACTTGGAACATCACCAAGCCTAATTATAAAATAAGAAGACGACAAGAGACGGGACGGAGCATTCTGTCCAGTCCAGAAACCGAACTGATGAGGAGATTTTAAATATATCCCTTCCCTCCAGGCTGTTCATCATCCCGTCTGCTCCTCCCCGACCATAGTTATCAGTCTTCGTCCACGTACAGAAGGCCGCTCACCGCACAACATACACATACCACAGCGAAGAGTCAAACGACACCATTCGGCTACCACTCACCAATCCCATCACCAATCCCATCATCCTCAGAAACCACAAGCGGCAAGACACAACAGCCGGTGCTCGCTGATTGACGGGGCGGGACGGTGATGGGTGGTGGGACAAGGATCAGCGATCACCAGCTCACTCACTCACTCACTCAGATCTCTCACCGCCAGAAGAAGAAGCAAATATATGTGTATCGAGCAGTCACTTAAACCACCCGCCCGCCCGCCCGTCGCCCTCGTCTTTCGTTGCTCTTCATCCTCGAGTTCGTTTTGATCTCTTCTTCCATCGTTATGTTGATGTTGATGGTGATTGCTGAGTAAACTCACGAATTCTTAGCAACAATCACGCAATCCACGATCGACTCCACTTGAGCTTTCACGACTTTCTCTCTCTCTTCCCTTTTCCTCCTTCTTGCTCTCTTTTGCTCTGTGTCGCTGTCTTGTTCTTTGTTTCGCTCTCTTCTCATGATATGATGTGACCTGATGACAGATGATGACGACGATGATGACGGTGATCTATACCAGACCAGAACTCCAGTGTCTCGTCCCAGACTTTCTCAGTCATGGATTGTGGGCATTATGTGAAATCTAAAAGTCGCTGCTGGCCTAGTTACATAAGAAAAGCAAAAAAAAGAAGAAGGATGCCTGATCCTGCTGCTGTTGTTGTTGAAAGTGAGTGAAGGAAAAGAAGAAAAAAAGAAAGAGGTCTACTATGCCGAGGGGATATATGTGCATCCAAGGGGTCCTTTTTTATGTTCAAAATGTGAAAGAGGTCGGGTCGTCTATCGCTTGTCGTCGTCGCCGGGGAACAAGGTCGTCTACATCTTAAAGAGATCTTTGGTGCAGGACTTCCAGATGGTGAAGCTAAACACCATCAACCACAGCAGCGCGACGCAAACAGAGAGGATCTATCCTTCGGTCAGCCAAGGGTTCCGGACAACCAACCAGGAACAAAGAAAAGATCAAAACTTACAGTTGCAATTATGTTGAACACCACCGAGTTGAATTCTTGACCAAACAGAGCGCACGCCGTCGTGAACACACCTATTCCAAATTAGCATCAGGGACTCCTGCCTCGGCTGAGCTTCCTTTTTTCTGGAACGGGACAAACTTACCGATCGGGAAAGTAAACGCCCACCATCCCAGGTTGAATGGGAACGGTCCGCGAGCAAACGACGCGACCGCAAACCACAGCCACACCAGGCCGAATCCCCACATTATCATTGCGACGAAGATGCCCACCGAATAAAAGATCTCGCCTGTCAGTGGTGAGAGTCCGTCAATCTATACCGGCGCGGTCAGCTTGGGTTCTAAAAGGATATCAAGATAAGTGGCAAAACTTACTGTCGGGAAGACTCGCTTGGCCACAATTCCAAGCTGCATGATTCTGCTCGACTGTTAGAACATGTTCGGATGTCAAGCTGACCAACACAGGAATCAACATACCCAAAACCTCCCTGGCCAAGGGGTCCAACGGGGAGTAACGTGCTGACAATGACCGCTGACGGCACCACCTTGTGCAGCGCCAATCGCTGGAAATAGATGACAATGATGACCATGGCGAACGGCACGGCCGAGCCCCACATGATATAGCACACGATGACAGTCAGGGCGGCGTGCGAATCGTTGGGCAGCACTCCTGCCACGACACCGCCCGAGGCGGCCGCGACAACGGGTGCGACGATCGGGAGCAGCCAGGCGGCCGTCATGTTTTCCAGCTTGGCAGGGTGAATGGTGGTGCTATTCTCGCCTGTCAGACTAAACTCGAAATTTCACGACGACAGATTCGGATTTTGATACTTACAGGATGAATGGGACATAGTAGCAGGTGAGTATGCTGACTACAGCGTCCACCCACCACATGATCCACGCGACGGTTGCGACCCAGTCACCCCACATGGGGACGCAGATGAAGACGGTCAAATTGACAATGGTCGCGAAACCCATGGGGAAGGTCCCCAGCATCATGGAGTGTGCGGGATGGGCGAGCATCTGCTTGAACTTTTCGGGGAATAGGACATAGCGCACGAGCGAGATGGTGAGGAAGAGCACAAACAGGGCGATATTAAGAATAAAGATGGCGATGGCGATATATCTCAGACCAGGAAACTGAAAGGGCAAGTTGTGAAGGAGAATGGCGGTGATGCCTGTTCCCATGTTGACGGCGAACCATCTGTGAATGTCAGTTTGATTCTGAGAATCTGGAGACTGACGACTTACCCAGGGTGAAAATTCGAGATCGCAATCCAGTCATCTCGTTTTCGCGAGGACTTTTCTCCAGGAAAGCCATCGAAATCAGGAAGGATTGTGGTGGCACTGCTGTTGGCGGACGTGTTGACGGGCTCTGCGGTGGTCTCGGGGCGTTGTTTGGTGGTTGAGTTTGCCGTGAGCGGCGGTTGATCCGAGGCGTTCATTCTGAAGAGAATTCTTTCAAAAGAGTGACTGAATGAACGCAGAAGATCCCAACGGACTAGCCGTCAGTGCGATTAAAGGGTTTCTATCCAAACGGAGAGAAGCTAAGGAGTCGCGTCTCTGATTTCGAGGTGAGAGAGGAGGGAAGAGGAAGAAGATGAGAGACGAGTTGGTCCGTGAAGCGTGTAATAACTAGCGGAAGCGGGAATGATTGACCGTGATCAGACAGTCAGATGAGGACGGACAAGGAACCAGGAAATTCGAATTCGAGGTAGCGAGCAAGGACGGGGTTGTTGGATCAGAGTGCTGTGATGAGATTGAGATTGAGATGAGATGCCGGGAAGACAGCCGTTCAATACAGTTGATGTGCCAGAGTGCGGGCAGCCAAGCAAATCTTTATACTCGATCGGCTGTTTCGTGACTTCGTTTGTCGTCCTTTTGTATTCTTTTTGTATATTATTGAGCTGAGGCCGGATGCACGCTGCTCCACTGAGGATGCGACGGACAATGCGATTGTTCGCGATGCGTCTCCTCTCTTGTGTTCCCGTCTCGTGTTGGTCTTTGTCGTGTGTGTGCTGGTTTAAACAGACTGTGCTGCCAAGGGGAATAGTGTTTGATGCTCGAAACGACGGTTTGAAAAGATCTCAAGGGGCCGATTTCTTAGGAATTAATTAATAGACGGACTGTGAGTCAGGATATCGACAGGATTATCAACAGGGATACGTTTTTGTTCAGTCTCGTTCAGTGTCTTGTTCTGATTTCTCTTTGACATTTAATATTCTGATTGAGTTGATGTGAATCGGCCGAGTGAGAGAATGAGTTTTAGTGAGAGAATGAGTTTTAGTGAGAGAATGACTTTGATCGCCCCAACGGCTAGAGTGCCACCCAGATACGACCTCACATCACGAACAACCACTGATCCTCTTCATCCTTCTGTTCAGCCTGGCTGACGGGCTATTCAACGGCACTGCCCTAGTCAGCCTGAGTTCACAGCAGTTAATCTGTATTATGCACAGTATTGATCGCTGACCGAGCCGAACCGGCTGCATCGTCGTCCCTGGCTGATCAGCGTCATCCTCGTCGATAATACGACCGTCCAGTCACTGGCCCTGGTCGTGCGTGGCTTGTGTTTTTCCTTTTGCTCATGTCTCCTTAATCTTACTACGACATTATTGTGCGTCTTCGAGAACGTTGTCAAAACGTTCTTTTGCGCTCGGCTTCCCGGCCGACTCGAGATTGTCTGTCTTGAAAACTGACTGCGATGATGAGTTGATGTCTTGTTCACTTCTTTTGACGGTTGCTAACAGATCATTGACCATGTGCTCAACGGACGAGTACATACGTACAGTACAGTACACAGAAGGCGATCGGTTAATTACATAACAGTTAATCTCGCGGTTGGACTCGCTCACTCTCGTGCCTTTTCCCTCGCGATGAGCTGGACCAGGTCTCACTACTGTACAGACACAATGACCAACAGCACCATGACCCCTTGCTCAGGGTAAGGACACAACGGTATTCGATCAGCGATCTCTTCTCCTCTGATCGCGCAGGGTCCTGTTGAGCGACACGGTACATGTCCATCACTCATGCGCGCGCAGGGATGTCCTGCCGAGTACGGACGCACAAGCCTTGCGAGGATGCCTGTCGATGCGATGATTGCCCTGCGCACACAATACGATTCTTCCCTGGCTTTCGAGAACCTTCGTTGCGAGACAAGAACAGGCCAAAAACAGGGTCTACTCGGATCGATCAGATGAACAGGTCGCTGAGTAATTATTATGCACAGAGAAGAGAAGAGAACAAGAACAGCATCGCCAGTTCCTGACTAGTCCTGGAGGAATTGGACAGTCGTTACTACGCATCCTCTTTAAGGGGCCAGCATTCTCCTGCCGCGGATGCACTTCCCCGCCTTCTTATTCTTCTTTTCAGCTTCTCTGCCTAGAAAACGAAAACCCACCGTGCATGGGCAATCACACGCTCGCTCGCTGCTGCTTCGGCTCCTCCCCTCGTCGACCGACTCGACCGACCGTGGATCGGTCGGGCTCCCGAGACATCGATGCCACCGGAGGTGTTCGCTGGACAGCTACATCGTCGTAACTCCTCGGCATGGCGACTTTAATGCGTGCAGGCATGTCAATAGTGAACATGCTTCCCGTCGTTCTCGAACGCCCATCGCGTCTCGTGCTCGTCCTCGTGTCCTTGCCACTTACGCAGGAGTTGCTGAGACTGACCTTTCAACCGATTACGTCAATGCTGATGGCATTCACTTTGCTTTTGCCTAGGAAGATTCTCATTCTGAAATTTTCTTGCTGTCGAAATACCCCAGATGCCGCTGACAAGCGAGCCCATGACTACATATGTTGCTCTCGCTGACCAGTCAGCAAAACAGACTGGCATTCATAATTTTCATACCCGCTGATTCGTTGTAATGCAGCGATTCGAGGCCAGGCTGCATGGGCGAGGGTCTGCCAAGATGCCACGTTGTGTTGCTTCTTTCTTCGTTTTTTTCTTTTCGCGTTTTCCCGTTTTCTTTTTTTTCTTCGCCATGCGTGGCTGATCATAGGGCTGTGTGGTTGCCGCTGATCGTCATATCGACCGCACTGCCAACATCAGTGTTGGCGTGATTTCTCTTGACGTCGTTGACTGAATTCTTTTTTAATCCTTCTTCATTCCGTCATAATATCTTCATCTTATCATTTTATGTTGAGGAAAAAAAATATTGTCACTTTCGAGACAAAACACTCAACAGAAAATCCAGACTCGTACCGAACCCTGCACGGATGAACCATGACGCGGTCGATCACCTGCACTGCGTTGATTATCATTATCAACGACGACGGTTTCTACAGAGAACCCGCGGAGGCTGTCCGGGGAGGGACTCGGGATCCTGGCTAAACGTGATACACAGCGGGTTCGTCCGGCCAGGTAAATAGCCAGGGTGTCTAACGGCATGGAGGGAAGTGCGGAGAACCCCGCTGGTATCATGTTGTTCTGCAGACAGATTGCAGACTGCGGTATGGAGATGGGAAGAGGGTATTGTCTAGAACGTTAAGTGTTTTAATGATTGCGGGTCTTTTGTGCCTTTGGTCGAATACCTGCGGGCCGTGTGAAGCGATGAGTGTTGGGTAGGTGAGTGGCCGCGGTGGCATGCATGCATAGATGGTACTCCGTACTGTGCAGATTTACTAATAGTTATGCGACGGGTACCATCTACTGGATATACGTGGTGAGGCGTTTGTGGACGTGTTGTCTCTGTAGATCTTTAGTTAACCCCTGACTCTCAACATCTATGCATGAGGGTCTGGATGGGATATTCTCTCACGGCTTTATTGAGGGATGTTTGCACTGGTTAACTACGGGATGGATGCCCAACAACTGCACTCTCGTGGATGCTCGCAACATCGATCTTATTCCGCGGCAACGATTGTCCAGCATAGGGCCGCGTAGAACTGACCCCGATAGTGAACTGCACTACGAATTCAAGCTTGACATGCCAACAGAGTAGAAGCATTGTCATCTGATACCGGAATTACGAGAATGATTTCCAAGGTCACGGACACTTGATACACAACCAGATGATGATTGATCAAGCACAGCATGTTGTCCAGGGTCACTAGACATATACAAACTGAACAGATGAACAGATAGAAATTTTATGACACTATCAAGTTGGTTTAAGATCCTTCAACCTCCTCTTACCGAGACCAAAGCTAAACCTTGTCATCAGCCTCAATCTCCAGCTTCTCAATCGGAACCTCTTGATTCTGCACGTCTCGCTTCTCTTCCCGGAGGGACATGTACAAGACACCAGCGGTCCAGATGGCCATGGCGATCGAGCAGGCAATCATCGCCCACATACCTTTCTGCACGACATTAGCTCGTCATACTCTTAATAAAGATGATATGGAAGAACTCACGGTAAAGAACGGCGCCGAATCCGCCGGATAGAAAACAATACTCCACCACGCATTGATCACATTGCTCCCCATGTTCATGCTGGCAATGACCACGCTCCGCAGCGCATCGTCCTTGTACCGCATGACATCATTCGCCCAGGCGAAAAAGGTCGCCTGGCACGCATACACGGAGCCCGCCCAGTAGTACGCGCCAAAGACGGTGGCCGTATGGTGGCCGTGGGCCAGGATCATGGCCGCCGTGGCGATGCCCGTGATCCCGATCCAGAAGCCGACGAGATAGCGTTTGCCGCCGAAAAAGTCGGTCAGGGTGGCCCAGAAGAGGGTGGAGATGATGCCGACGGCGGGGACGCCCGAGGGGTAGTTGTTCATCTGCGCGATGGTGTATTTGTTGGTGGGGTGGGATTTCATGTACAGTGCCAGCAGGGAGTTTGTGCTGAAGGATTCGGTCTCGCCGGCGATGACCCAGAGCATGACGAAGGCGTACCAGTGCCAGGAGCTGAAGACGCGTTTGGCAAAGGTCCAGTCGATGCGGGTGCGTTCGGGTTGGCGTTCGGGGACGCGTGCGATGGCGAGGGCGCGGTCGGCGGCGGTGAGGTAGGGGGCTGTGGTGGTGGAGGGGGTGTCGGGGAAGAGGAAGAGGCCGTACAGGGCGATGGGGACGGTGATGAGGCCGTCGATCTGGTCATGTTAGTATCATCCAATATCGTTAACTGATTTCTGATAGGAGGGCGTACGATGAAGAGCCATCGCCAGCCGGGCATGCCGCGCGCGCCGTGCAGCGACGAGTTGATACCCGTCTGGATGAAGCCGCCAAACATGGTGCCAGCCAGACCGGAGGCGGTGAAGATACCGCTGCGCTTGCCCAGTTCGCGCTCGGTGTACCACGAGCCGAGAATGTAGTGGGTGCCCACAAAGGTGGACGATTCAGCCAGCCCCAGGAAGAAGCGGATGGCCATGATGCCCTGCGGGTTCTGGACGGCGGCAGTGACCATGGTGAGGCCGCCCCAGGCGAGCATCATGCAGGGGAAGAAGATGCGTGGCTTGAGGTAGTACAGGGCCAGGTTGGAGGGGATCTGGCCGAGGATGTATCTATGCATCGATTAGATCAGATCTGATATACAGCGAGCAATGACTCTAGCTTACCCGACGGTGAAGACGGTGTTGATCTGGTTGAACTGGTTGCCCTTGAAGTTCAGGTCCTCTTTCATACCAGAGACGTAGGCATTGGCCAAGTTGGATCGGTCGAGCTATGGTTCTCCTGTCAGTTTCCCCCCGGGTCTGATATGCTGCTGGGATGCTGAGACTCACGTAGTTGGCAAAGTACATGAGGCAGCAAAAGGTGAGGATGAAAAAGTCGAGCTTGCGCAGGAGAGCAGCCTCGCCGGGTCTGCCCTCCTTGCCGCGCAGGTATTCCATAAACTTGCCCATGGCGTCCAGTCTTGGGGCAACTCAGAGTAGGATATGAGAAGAGAGGAGGAAGAAGAAGAGGCTGAGCGAGAGAGATCCGTCAGACGGGTATATATACTCCCCAGCGCGCCGACATCGACAGTCTCAAGCGCGAACTGTGCAAGAAGGTTTCTAGCTGTGCTGCTCTCCGCAAACGAGACAGGCAGAATATGGGGAAACCGGGGAGTGTCAACGCTGGATCCGAGGTCTAAGTCATGGCAGTTGAGTCGGTCGATCGCGGTTGGATATCTTGGATCTTGTAGCTATCTCGTTGATATTCGCTTCTTCTCAGTCTCTGCTCGCTATTCCTATGACTCTCATCCTACGATACTCCTGTGACTCTATTGACTTGATATTTCTTCCTCTCCTCTCATTCTCCATATCTGATAGTACTGTACTCGGATCAGGACAACCAGAACACAACGCCACCACACTTAAACACGATCAAGGCGGCACACAGAGCTTGCCATGTTAGCCCAGTGGAGCTCGCCCATAGTCCTGGTGTCGTCGGCGAGCAGGTCAAATCAGCGCGCGAATATCCCGATATCAGACAACGGCACCGATGCCGGACGACATTATTCACACATCGCGGCGAGAGACGAGATCAGAGACGTGGAGAGTGATCAGGCTGTCAATTGAGCTACAGGTGAGGATTCAACGCGTTGTCACTGGGCAGATGAGCATGGTCCATGTTAACCTCGATCCGGAGAGATTGACATGAGCGCCATCAATGCCATATCTTCTCTGTCATCCCGTCGTGACCGGCGATGTCTGGATACTTCATGCTGAATTCCGCACAGATTCAGAACTCGCCACTGGTAGCGCCAACCATTGCCTGCTGCCCAGCGACCAGTCCAGCCCGCCGTCCGGGAGGCGTTCAATCACTCTGTTAGTTAGCGGTTTTGGCGTGAATGAAGATCCACCACAGCTTGAGAAAAAAAGAAACTGAGAAATGCTGCAGATTCTGCTTGAGATTTGATCCAAGACACTACATATACAGCAGTCTCCAGGAGTACGAATACCGCCCTGGTATACATGGGATTGAGAGATCTCACTCTTTATCTCGATTCGTTGATAAGACTCTAAGCATGTGGTTATCTGCGGCAATGAATTGATCCACCGTCTGTCTCTGGCCGACTTCGGGGCTGCAGAGATACTCCGGACTGTGGATTCTGTGGAGAGAGAGACCAGAAGTGATTCTTTCGAGGTTATCCACGTCCAGATGCATCCGAACATGTTCCTGTGATCGATTCCACTACGGGGTCATGCCACAGTCTGGGGACGACACGAGTCTCTCCGGTGGAGATGAGACGAAGATGCTGCCGTTCTTGCCGGGAAGGTCAAGTGGTCTCTACTTGATATCTCCGTCTTCTACCTATGTGGTGTTGCTAGTCCTAGCTGTGATTCTGTGAAACGACTATCGAATATCCTAAAAATGACCAACGGAGCCTGGGAAGCAATTGGCGCTGCAAAGCGTGAAGCTCTGCTCGCATCGATCCCCCGTGAATGGATTATTCCGGCAGACATCTTCCCCCCGGACTCACAGCATGATGTGACCTCGTTCCCTGAGCAGTCTGGCTGGTTCACGCCGACGGAGCTGGAAATCACCAACACGGCCGCTCGCGAGATCCTGCAAAAGACCACGTCGGGCACCTGGTCTGCCGAAGCCGTCACTCGCGCTTTTTGCAAGAGAGCAGCCGCTGCCCATCAGTTGGTAGGCGTCCAGTATACCATATCCATGTGCTTTCGCTGACACTTTGAAAAGACAAACTGCCTGTCAGAAACCCTCTTCCCAGAAGCCATCAAGACTGCAAAAGCACTTGATGCCCATCTCGCGGCGACTGGAAAACCGATCGGCCCTCTCCATGGCCTCCCCATCTCCCTCAAAGACAACTTCAACGTCGTCGGCAAGGACTCGACCCTTGGCTTCAGTGCCTGGGTCAACGATCCCGCCACGTACGACAGCATCCTCACCACACTCCTGCGCGACGCCGGTGCGGTCCTGTACGTCAAGACCAATGTGCCAACCGCCATGATGATCGCCGAGACGGTCAACAACGTCTTTGGACGCACCACCAACCCGCGCAACAGACTGCTCACGTCTGGCGGCTCCTCAGGCGGCGAATCCTCTCTGCTCGCCTTTGGCGGCAGCCCCCTCGGCGTGGGAACAGATATTGGTCTGTAGCATCATCTCGCACCCAGTGCTTCGTTGAAAAACTGACCCATCCTCTAGGCGGCTCCCTCCGCATCCCCGCCGCCCTCACCGGCATCTTCACCCTCCGCCCCTCCTTCGGCCGCTTCCCCAACTACCTCACCCGCTCCGGCCTCGCAGGCCAAGAATCCGTCCTCAGCGTCAACGGCCCCATGGCGCCCTCACTCGCCGCACTCACCCTATTCGCCGACACCGTGACCAACGCGCAGCCATGGCTGCAGGATCCCAAATGCATCCCCATCCCCTGGCGGCGCGTCGAGCGCAAGAACCGGCTCCGGATCGGCATCATGTGGGACGACGGCATGGTGCGGCCTACGCCGCCGGTACGTCGTGCGCTGCGCGAGACGGCGGAGAAACTGCGCAGTGCTGGGCATGAGGTCGTTGACTGGGCGCCCGTCGATCACGACACGCTCACTGATATCTTGGTATGTATTTTCAACTCGCGTCCTCCCAAAACACGTACTATAGTAATATGAGAATTAAGAAAATGTCAAATAGGACCGCTTCTTCCTCTCCGACGGCGGCAAATCAATCCACAACCTCCTCTCGCTCTCCGACGAGCCCATCCGTCCCGAAATGGACCGCTACGCTCACGCCGTCGACCGCGGCGTCCACGAGCTGTGGAAGCTGCACGCGGAGCGCAACGCGCTGCAAAAGGCGTATTTGGACCGCTGGAACGCCGCCGGCCTAGATGCCATCTTATGTCCGTTCAAAACTTTTGTAATATCTTACATCTTCATAAGACTGATTGTGATGCAGGCCCGACGACCCCCTTCGCCGCCGTCGAACACTCCAAGTTTAAACATGTCGGCTACACTGGTGTTTACAACATCCTCGATTACGCCTGTCTCTCGTTTCCGTGCAACGTCGCTGTCGATCAGGCGGTTGACACTCCCCAGACGGACGAGACGCCATTGACCAATGTAGATGAGCTAGTGCAAAAAGAATGTGCGTTACCAAACCCCAACTTTCTCCAACTGGGTAGATGATCTGACTAAGACTTTTTTTCTAGATAATCCTGCTGTGATCCATGGCATGCCTGTGAGCTTGCAGCTTGTCGGCCGCCGGTTGGAAGAGGAAAAGGTCATCATGATGGCCGAGGTTATCCTCGAAGCTCTCTAGACAGATCGTCTCTTTTCTGTTACTTTTACCATCACGACATATAAAACTGTGCCAGGATACGATCTTGATGACATGGTTATAGTGCGACCACGCAATTTTAGAATAAACTTTTTTTTCATCAATTGTGCTAAGGCTCTCTTACCAGAAACACGGGATATGGCCGGAAAAACCAAGGGAAAACTGGGACATTACTCCGGGTAGATGACTCACTTAGGGGTTAGGAAATACTAAAAGGAAACTACAGAAGAGTAAGAGAACACATTAGCATCCCCAGATCCGACAAAAAAGAAGAAACCTGTGTAGGAAGCCATGTGGGAAAACACCCTCCGCATTAACGGTCATTCCTCCGTGGCGGCCGTGGATCGGGAAAATGTCTGGGGAGAAGGGGGTGGAAATGAATCTGCGCCGGTGTTTAATGGGTAAGTGCTATAACAAAAAGATAAATGCTCGGGGAAGTACATGACGGGGCATCCTGTATATCGTGAAAAGTCCATCACAGCACAGTAACTGGGGTAGAAAAAACGCCGTAAGGGGTCGGGAAACAAAAACTACTGGGGCGAATGGCTTGGCTGCGTAGGCAGCATCAGGCACAGAACTAATGTTAGCGGCGGGTGGATCGCGAGGCTTCTCTCGAGCTGCACGAATCTCTCTCTTTCAGAGCCAGCCCTCGAACTGTTATATCCGCTCAATTTGAAGCGAAGTTTTAAACGGTCAGCCACATGGAAGTAATCCTCCCGTGGTAGAAAATTCCTCGTAGAAAACAAAGCATTTCGCTTTACATATCCATAGAGTCTCCACCATTGGCAAAGTTGAAGGCACCGGTTTGGGGTTGGTTGGTACCCAGGGTAAATCCAGCCTGTGTTTGCTGGGGGGCAACCTCGTCAATGTCGGCAGCAGCTTCATCCTCATCGGAGAAGTATCGTTCAATGATGTTATATGCTTTCATGTAAATCTCCTCATTCGCATTGTTCTGGCATTCATGAATCTTCTCCATGCCACCAGCCTCCTCGATGAACAAGGCATAGCGGTTGACGCCAGACTCTCCCATCTCTCCGGATTCTTTGTCTAGCTCTCCGACCTTGAGGATGTTTTCAAGGCCATCAAGGGCGACCTGGATGATTTTGTTATCAGGACAGGCAAGGAGATCGCACAGTGGTTTGATGCATCCTTGTGAAACGAGGTAACGGATCTGGTCTGGTTTCTGAAGACCTCCGGAAGTAGCGTTTGAGATAGCCCAGCAAGCCTCCTTTCTGGTCTTGAAGTCTCCGTTCGACAAAAGGTTGATCAAGGGAGGAATAATGTTGGCATCGACCACAGCTTGAATCTGTGTGGAGTTTCCGGCGGTGATGTTAGAGATGGTCCAGCAAGCTTCCTTGCGAATGCCGTCCTTGGTCGAGCTCAGTAGAGAAAGCAGGGCAGGCAAAGCGCCGCAGTTAATGATAACCTGAGTCTGAATATCATCACCTGTGACAATGTTGCCAACGGAGCGAAGAGCAGGAGTTTGCACCGAAGTGGATGCATGGTTCAAGAGTTCTACCAGACGACGAGGAATACCCGCTTCAATCACAGCTTGAATCTTATCATTGGCGCCGTCGGACAGGTAGGAAATAGCCCAGCACGCATCGATGAGGACCTCATCATCAAACATGTAGACCAACTTGGCCAGCACAGGCAAGGCAGGAAGAATCTAAAGGGCACGTGAGCACGGTTCTGAGGGGCATGGGGGAGAGAGGAAAACATACGGTTGGCCAGTCGGGCTGCGGTGTCTTACCACGGCAAAAATTGCTAAGAGTCCAGGTGGCATTTCGGAGCATGCTGAGCTTGCGACCTTCACTGATCAAGGCCAAAAGTGGGCGCAAGGCGCCTTGACCCAAGACATAGTCACGGCATGCAGGGCTGTCACCAGCGATGTTACCAAGAGCCCAAACAGCTTGTTCGCGCACGTCGGGCTCAGGGCTGCTCAGAAGCTCAACAAAAATCGGAACCGCACCGGCTTCAATGACGACTTGAGTCTGCTGAGCCGAACCAGAGGCAATGTTGGTCAACGCCCAGGCGGCTTCAAACTGGACAAGGGTATGAGGGGATCGTAGGAATTCCACGAAGCGGCTGACGACACCGGTTTCAATGACACGCTCAATTGGAGGGTTTCGCTCTTTGGAAAGGAGTTTGCGAAACTTCGTTGTAGCTTGAATCTGTTCTTCGATCTGTTCCGAGAAGACGCCCTTGACCATTTGAGGAAGTTCCGTGTCGAGCTGCAAAGCAGATGTTAGCCATGTCCGCGAGAAGCGATTTGATAGGGTAGGTTCGGATATTAGCCCATAGGGAACATGAAGCAAAGCGCACAGACTGCTGCTGCGAGCTTTTACTCCGCACCCCGCATAGCTGAAACAGCTGCTATGCAACGAGGGGCAAGATGCAGAACCCATCCAAAGCATAGTGTGTGGTGAGGCTCAAGTGGGAAGCGTACCTCAGTCTCAATGGGAGCGCCCTCTTCATCGCTATCTAAGCCGGCTGCTCCGCCCTCGACGCCGACCTGTCCATCGCGAGTCTGGATGCCTCTGCGTTTAGCAAGATTCTCTTCTCTTCTTTGCTTTCGAATCTCAATCTGCTGCTCTCCACGACGGCGACGAAGGTCCTCTGGCTTGAAGGAGCTTTTAGCTTTGAACTGGGTGCGACGGTGCTCCGGGATATATCGGTCAGCCATGGTGAACGGGTCGACAAATCCTGGAGGGGGGAGGGATAAGGTGGGAGAAAAAAGGCTTAAATCCTAGACTAAGAACTTGTCTCGGGGCGGTCTGGAATGAAGCAAGTGACAGCAGCTGAAGAGAGGTGCGAGATGTCACACACAGAAGAGTCGAATGGTGAAAAGACAGCGGTGGAAGCGAAGAGAGAGAGGGGAGGGAGAGGAGAGAAGATGATGAGTTGAGGATGAAGAGATGTTTTTGTTTCCTTCATCGGGCAAGTGGGTTGGTTGACTCCTCCCTCCCGCTAAGCCACTTCGGGGCTGCTTATGTCAGCCGCTCCTATCTGTAGCTTCATCGCGAAACACCGACGACTTCGCGTTCGACACGCCATGGAAGACGACGAGATGCTCTTTTTCGTGGGTGTGCAGTTGAGCAGGTATGGTCTTTGACGCGTGATTTATAGCTGCTGGCAGATGCTAATTGCGTACAGACATTAATTGACGGATTCCCTTGCACTGTGTGGTTCTGCATTGGCAGGATACCACGACCGGTTGGATGCATGGATTCTTTGGTTAAGTGCATTTTCCTGCCTTAGTTGAAACCAGGAGGCTATGCTGGAGGTCGGCTCTTTGTCGGCCACTACCTCAAGCTGAATAGATCTCAGAGGACTTGGAGAGACGATGCCCAGTCCCTGGATCTATAAACGTTCAAGAGATGCGCTTTTTCAAGTCATACGACAGGACTCTTGACTGGCTCTTTAAACCGCTGCTTTAGATCTGTCTATGATGGCTGTTCCATTGCCGCCTGAGTTTATAGACGTTCCCACCGCAAAATGCATGAATGGCGCCACCGTCAATCTCGTCGGCGTAGTGATAGATACTCTGCCTCCAAAGAAATCAGGGGGTTCCTCTTCCGTCTCCACCTTTACACTCAAAACATCCAATTTTGGAGGTCCTTATCATGACGGCTTGAAGATTAAGTATTTTCACAACGATGAACAGTATCTTCCGGCACCCCAGGTCGGCGATGTCGTTATCTTACGCAGTCTGAATGTATGAACGCCTTTTATGTGACATTCACGTTATACCTGCTAACAGTGGTTCATGTAGCTCAGGTTTTATAGAGGCGCAATTATAGGAATCTCAACAGCCAAAGATACGACTCTATGGATAACGATCAAACGGGACTCAGCACAGCCTTCAGGGGTATCGACAATCCGCCGCCCTGGTATGAGCGTCCCATCGCCCGCTGAAACAAAATACGCTCGCTATCTTTTTAACCTCTATACCGGCAACGAAGTACGGACAGTTGCGACGACTCCGCCGCCGATTTATAACAACACCCGAGTACAGTCAACTTCGTTTATCTCTCGGCCACCGAGCACGAAACCGGACAAGTTTAAGCTGATTAAAGATGCAGAGTACCACACTTTTATTGATGTTGTCGGCCAAGTTGTAAAGACGTTCTCAGAATACGAGAAATACATTCTATATGTCACTGACTACACGCAGAATCAAAACTTGTACGACTATGCCCAGGCCGGCGAGAGCCGTAATGGCGATGAATTCAATTACACTCGTCCAGAGCGAAAATGGCCCGGCCCCTATGGACGCATGACAATCCAGGTCACGATGTGGGAACCCCATGCGAGTTTTGCGCGACATAATGTCAACGTTGATGATTTCGTCTTGTTGCGGAACGTCCATATCAAACTTGGACGGAGCAGTAATGTGATGGAGGGTGCGCTTCATACAGACCGCCAGTATCCTGCGAGAGTCGATGTCAAAGTCATTGACAAAGATGAAGCGGATGAACGCTTGCGGGGACTTATTCAGCGCAAGCTGGAGTATTGGCGCAAAGTGAGGGACCGGCCGGTGAAGGAGGACGGTAAGCGTCAGCTAGAAAACGGTGATGCCACGAGCAAGAAACCGAAAAAGAATAAAAGGCAAAAGAAGAAGAAAGCGCAGAAGGAGAATAGGGATGCCGACCAAGCAAAGATTACGGCCACTGTCATTCCAAAGCGAGACGAGCTAAATCCGCATAGTGAGTATATGCCAGAGGTGTCTCAATAGCAACGTCAAACTGATATCCACAGTCCGTTACAACTACCCTGAAACCCCTATCAAGACAATAAAGCAAATCCTTGAAAACGAATCTCACTGGAACACCGGGCCTGGAGGGATAGAATACCAGCTACCCTTCCAGAACCTCAAATACCGCACATCCGTCCGCGTAGTGGACTTCTTCCCCCCCAACCTTGAAGACTTTGCAGTCCCATATAACCTAGAACACGCCATTCTTCAAGACGCAGCTGAAAGCACCGACCTCATTGAGGCCAACAGCGAAAATACCATCGACAGCGACGACGAAACAATAAAAGGTCGACAAATGTGGGAATGGCGATTTTGTCTACTAGTCGAAGATGGTGGGCCAAGCGCACCACGACTGGCTCCAAGTCAAAAGCGAGAACGGTTACAGCTCTTCGTCACCGGTCCGGACGCAGTATTTCTACTTACCATTGATCCTGTAGAGTACGTCCCAGCCCATACACCAATACTATACCTTCATAGCCCCCCCCGTTTGAGTTTAAAGTACTGACAGCTTCCATTACCAGCCTCCGCAAAAATCCAGACATCCTCGCCACATTACGGGAAAAGCTCTTTATCTTATGGGGCAATTTAGAGGAGCGCAAAAATTTAAGTCCTGATACATTCAACCCGAATGATACCGCGTCTATTAACGCAAAGCCGTTTTCGTGCTGTATAAAAGAATACGGTGTCCGTGTCGAGCCAGCAACCGAAACGGGAGATGATGAACATGATGAAGAAACCCCGAACAACTTTGGTTGGCAGAGACGGTTTCGTATGTTCGACACAGGGATCATGTAGATCCACCTGTGGTATGCATATATCTTTTTATTTGATAGTATTTGTTATTCAAACGTATCCATAGAAGAACCAGCAGTTATAATGATATTTAAATGGAATATTCGACTATCAATGCGCATCTTGCTATCACAGAACTGCGGTGTGCCCACTTCACCAAAGGAAATAATATAGCTCCAGGTATCTCGGATAACGACAAGAAGTAAATGAAGCATAAATGGCAAATTATGTAGAAAGTTGTCCCCGTCTCGCCTGGTATATTCATATAAAATGCATATAAATGTAAATTCCCAGAGCATATTGCACGGCTACACTTTAGTAACCTTCACGATATTGGTATCGATTCCATGTCCAGAGGCATCAAATCGACAATTATCACCCCAGTAGCAATCCTTTCTTCCAATCTCGCTCTGCGGGCATCGATGTCCATAAA
Source organism: Chrysosporium keratinophilum (assembly GCA_029850275.1). Lineage (NCBI taxonomy): Eukaryota > Fungi > Ascomycota > Eurotiomycetes > Onygenales > Onygenaceae > Chrysosporium > Chrysosporium keratinophilum. The sequence goes on from JARBIX010000010.1 coordinate 115,692, forward strand.
TACAAGACAGATCATCACACTCGGTGCCAAAATGGCAAGGCGTCATTCTCGCGACTGCATGCAGGATGACACGCTCATTCTTTGAAAGCTTGTAGTCGTGCGTGTGATAGCAGCTTAAATTGGGGCACTCGCCAAGGAGGAAATATTGATTGCATAATTTCAACCTCTTAACCCGTTTCAATTCATCTTTCGGAATCGTCTTGAAATCCAGGCGATCAACACGCTGGCCATATTTATTGCGCTCCACGACACGTGGAGTAGGCGTGCCAGGTTTGGACGGTGTGGTTAAATCAGTCAATGGCGTTGATGCAACAGCAGCTGTAGTAGCGGCCCACGTTTGAGAGTTTGGCCCTCCGCTGGAATTTGAACTGACTCTCGCGAGCCCATTATTAGACAGATGAGGAGAAATTGGACGGGACTGCGTCGTCACGGGCGGGTTTTTCACTGCGTTAGTCCAAGCTTCCAGCGAGACACCGTTACTTGTTGGAATTTTAGAGCTTCTGAAAAGACCCTCAAATTTCGTCACGCGATATGAAGACTTTATCGAAGCAAGCTCCCTTTCAAATGGCACTCCTTCGATGAGAGATATTCGACCGACGAGCTCTCGATCTGCCAATAAATCTTCGAGGATACGGGCATATCCATTGTCGTGTGAACATCCGAGAAACATCTGATGACAGTGGCAATTGTATAAATTCAGTTTAAGGTATTCTGACGGCACAGACCAGGATCAGCCAAAGCGAGACAGCAAAGGGGAGAGAGAGGGAGTGAACGTCTGGATCGACAACCAGCCTACCTGCAATTTTATCATCGGCTCTATCTTTTCCGCTTCCGACATCTACAAAATCAAACAGCAGTCTGCTGCCGTTGAATCCGCGGACGAATTCTTCTATCAATGCCGGTCGTTCCACAAGCCCAGCTTTAAAGCAGGCCTCTGCTAAGCCCTTCACATTTGCATATATTCTCGTGACTATTTTGGGTGACTGCACGTTTGTGAAGCTGCGAGATGAATATTCCCGAACGGCGGCCCAGAGCTGATTTGCTGCGTCCTTGCCGCCTTGTTCGCCTTGCTGGAGGAAAGTATCTTGGAAGACCATCCCGTCGCCGTCAATCATCACGAGGAGAAAAGGTTCTTGGTCCTGTACAGACGATGACATATTAGCTTATATTTCAAGCCCAATCCTCAGAATAATACGTACCATAATGGCCCGAGTTCGAGTTATCTGTTCCATAAGTTCCATCTCATGCATCTGTACCTCCCGGTTAAATCGAGTTTCTCGGTCATGATCGAGTCTCGTTTGCTGGTAAACTTCCTCCAGCTCGGTTACTCGACGGAGAAGGTCCTTGACAATAGAATCAGAAGGAAGCTAACAAGATTTGATCTTGACGACAGGTGTAGAAACCTCAATCAGCATATCCTTGGTCTGCTCTATAGCTTTCAGCCGCTCGTAGCGCTCGAACAAGTCTGGAACGGTGGTGGCATCCATTTTCACGGTCATAAAAAGGTCATTAGCACCAAAATTAAGCGCATAAACAGGCTCTAAATTTGAATCTGGTACTCTGTGACTGTGTTGCGAAAAGGATGAGTTGTCCTCGATCGTATTGCTGCGCTGGAAAGCTCTCGTGTCGCGGCGTCTGGCTCTAAGCGCACCCGCGCGGCTAGCTCTGTGGCTCATGGCACCCTGCTGACTCAGCGCCATTCTGATATACGTGGAGTTGAACGACACCTTGGTGCTTCTCATCCCCTTTCGCATCCTGTTCACTTTTGTACCCTTTGGTCTGTTGTTTGCATTTGTGCTTCAATTCTTTTTCTTTCTTTTCCACTTTAATACCTTCAATATGGGCAAGCTCGCCTTTTTCTCTCTTGCTCTCCTGTCCTTACAGGCGGTCTTTGTTCACGCTGAAGAGCCTGCAGTAAGTACCGCTCTGGCCACGCAACGCAACCTAAACACTGAAGCAATAGCTTGCTAATTGAAGGTCAATTGGTAGGCTGTTGTCCCCGAAAATGTCGAAGACCCGCTCAAGGACCTCCCCAAGATCAGCGTTGACGTTTCCACCACCTTCCCCGACTCCGTGTTCGGTGTGAAGCTCGTCAATGGCCGGCCTACCCATGCGCAAGTCAAATTCAAGAACCTGGACGCCGAGGCAGTCACTGTTACTGCTATCGGTGGCAGTCTGTGGACTTTGACCGAGCCTGCCCAGAGCCTGCGCAATCTGACCACTACCCGGTATGGTGTCGAAGTTGAGGGCAACTCCGAGGAAACCGTCACCTATTCGTTTTCTACCGAATTACTTCCCCAGGATTTGGGCTTGAACCTCGCCGCTATGGTTTTGAGGAAGAACGGCGTCCTCTTCACTTTGCCTGCCTTCAACGGAACTGTGACTGTCGTGGAGCCTGAGATGAGCATTTTTGACCCCAAGGTGTCAGTGATACCTCCTAGATAGTCTTCCGACATTTATCCGTGCTAACGTGATTTTCAGGATCTTCCTCTACATGTTCGTCTTGGCCTCTTTCGTCGGAGCCAGTTACTTCTTCTACACTCTCTGGATCGCGCCCTACTTCCCTCAAAAGCGCAAGCCCGCAAAGACCCAAGATCGCGTCAAGAAATCCCTCCGTCAACAGACCGGTACCGACTCTGGTGACCAGGCCCCAGACACTCCCGCCGTGGCCAAGACGTACGATGCAGAGTGGATCCCAGCCCACCACATCCAACGCCCCGAACCCCGAAAGGTCAAGAGCGGCAGCGGCCGCGCAAAGAACCGTGCGTAGATAAGCCGCCAATTCTCCCACCCGAGATATTGAGCTTGAAGAGCTCTTTCGTGTATTTTACGTTGTATGTGATGGATGGCGGTATGTGGGACGGTGCGCATTATTACTCTTCCATTTCGCAAGGAATGGGAATAATTAGCGGAGTACCTAACGAGGCGAACATGATGATAGAGACAAAGGAAATGCCATTGGGACGACTTTTGATTTAACCAGCCCTGGATATCAATATATAGAGGGCAAACGGGTGTTTCCAAGTGTCTAGCGGGTGAGGGAGAATGATATTTTACCTTCATCGCTGTATTTCTACAAGAGCTTTTATTAGATTTGAAACCCAATGTTTACTGGTTTAATGGCTCTCACGGGGTTGATCGACTCAGTACAGTAACTATCCCGTTATATCTCCAATCTAATCTCTTCGGATTAAATTGACGCTTGGTCGTCGCAATTCATTTGGAGAAGACAAACAACCTCAGAAACAAATGAATCTATTCATGTCTGTATGTACCGCGCAATTATCACAAAAAAAAAAAAAAGGAAACAAAAACACTATACAATAAAGTAATAATACCACATATCGTATCATCTGTGTATCTCATCCAATAGGCCTATCCCTTCTATTGATCTATCAACCTAATCCCAATCTGCATCAGGTAATAGCACCCCCCCAACTTAAATTGGTTTTCATTTTTCTTTGAAATCCCGCACTTTATGATATCTTTGGCTTCGCAGCATTTCCGTTCGTGATGTACTCCGTTGAGAGTACTGTGCGAGTATCGTAGAATCTCCGCTCGATGAACTTGAGAACCTCGTCGATCACGCTATTGCGGATAAAGTTAGCAGGCAAGACTCTCATTATACCTTTCTAGTAGGGTATAAAAGAAGACGAGGGTGAGAAACTTACATGACAGGCGCACTGATCACAAGCACGGCCTTCCACTCGAGCCAGTTCAGAGGCAAGATGGAGAAGAGCTGCTGAAGGAACGGAATATACAAAATCGCAAAGTGGAGAGACATGGAGAGCATGATCGCATAGACAAGCATCATGTTATTCCACAATGGGAAGGTGAGTAGCGAATCGCTGGACGAGAGGGCGTTCATGGCGTTGAGCATCTCAATCACGACGAGAATGGAGAGAGACATGGTCGATGCCGACTTGGACATGTCATTGGCGAACATCTCACAACCAATTTCAGGGAAATCACGAGAGCACTTGTGGAAGTGTGACTAGAAGATATCGTGTTAGCCACAGTTTTGGGGGTCTAGAACGGGAATTATCACTCACTAGCTGCCAGAACGTAATTTGCGGTCCCTCTGGGTTATACATGAACCACCAAGCGAATCCACAGACAGTCGCGACACCAACGTAGATGCCGATAACCATATAACGGAAGAAGAGCCAACCGCTCACCAACGCCTCACCCCGCTTTCTCGGTGGCCGTCTCATAACATCATGATCCGGAGGATTGAATGACAACGCAGTCGCCGGCAAGCCATCAGTCACGAGGTTGACCCAAAGGAGCTGAACAGGAACCAAAGCCTCTGGCATGCCAAGTGCTGCGGTAAGGAAGATAGAGACGACTTCACCAATGTTGGATGAGATCAAATAACGAATGAACTGTTGGGTGTTGCTGTAAATCGACCGGCCCTCCTCAATGGCAACTTCAATAGTAGCGAAATTGTCGTCGGCAAGAACCATATCAGCAGCCAATTTAGCGACGTCGGTACCAGAGCCCATTGCAACGCCAATATCGGACTTCTTCAACGCGGGAGCATCATTGACACCGTCACCAGTCATGGCAACAACATGTCCAAGGGACTGGAGGATATCAACCAGTTTGGACTTATGATTCGGTTCGACACGAGAGAACAGAGACGCTTGTTTCGCCGCCTCAATCTTCCCCTGTTCACTGAGCGCGTCGAATTCCCTTCCAGTAAAGCTCTTGCCTTGCAAGTTTTCATGTTTTCCAAATACACCGATCTGTCGACAAATAGATTCGGCGGTGTTTTGATTATCACCAGTGATAACAATGACTCGAATTCCCGCATCGCGACACTTCCGAATCGAAGCAGCCACTTCAGGTCGAGGAGGGTCGAGCATGCCAACAAGGCCAATCAGAGTCATATTCTGTTCGAGCTTCTCGTATTCTGGGGAAGTCTCGGCGGAGTGTAGAAGCGGAATCTCTGGAACATCCGAAATGCTGGCAATGGCAATCACCCGAAGGCCTCTGTTTCCGTAATCAACAAGTTCTTCCGAGATCAATCTGGCGTGTTGCTGGGATAGGGGAACTCTAGTTCCATTCGGTCCCAGTAGGGTATGCGAGCACCGCTCGAGGATCGACTCTGTGGCACCTTTGACCAGGAGTTTTTGATGCTTTCCCTTGCCGACAAGGACGGACATACTCTTTCGGTCCCGGGAAAACTCATAAGTAGCCTGAAGAGGTAAGCGGGCTTCGTAGTGTTTGCTGGCCGCATGAAGGCGCTCAGAGGGTATTAAGGTCTTTAGCTTTTGGTTCACATTCACGTCGTCCGTGCCAATCTTCTCGACCAAAACTCGGAGGGCCCCTTCGGTTGGTTCGCCAATGCTGCTATAATTGCCACTCTTCTGATCATACGACAATGCAGAGTCATTGCACATCGCCATGACTTCGGCCATCTGGCAGATAGTTGAAGAGGATGCGGCAAGATTTTCTTGAACCTGGCCATTCTTTCGCAACTGACCGACAGGAGCAAAGGTCGTGCCCTCGACGTTGATCTCCTCAAGGCCATTTCCAGCTTCGTTAAGATAGACAATTCTTTCCACGCTCATCTGGTTAGTGGTGAGGGTTCCGGTCTTGTCGGAGCAAATGACGCTGCAACTTCCCAGTGTCTCAACAGACGGTAAAGAGCGAACCACCGCATTCTTTGCGGCCATCTTTCGGGTGCCCAGAGCCAAGCAAGTAGTAATGACAACGGCCAGGCCTTCAGGAATAGCTGCCACGCCCAGCGACACGGCGATCTTCAAGTAATAAATAGCACCCTTGGTCCAGCTTCCATGACTTGGGTCGCTGAAATGTTGAATGTTAATGAGCCAAACCAGGATACAGATGACAGTAATAACCTTGGCCAACATGTCACCAAAATCGTTCAGCTTTTGCTTCAACGGCGTGGGCTCGGAAATCTGCGCCGAAATGCTTTCATGGATATCGCCAATAGCGGTGTTGGATCCCGTTAGAACAACGATAGCAGTGGCATGACCGGTGACAACAGTGGTTCCCGAAAACAAAGTATTCGTCTGATCCTGCTTGACCGCCTGTAAATCCTTGACTTCAGCCGTCCGCTTGGACACACTTTCGCTCTCGCCGGTCAAGATGGCTTGATCGACGCGGAAACTGTTGCTCTGAATCGTAACAAGTCTGCAATCAGCGGGAATCCGGTCACCCACAGCGATATGAATAATGTCTCCAGGAACGAGTTCTTCAGCCTTGATGCGCTGAACGGTTCCATCTCGAACAACCGTGGCTTCGTTCGCAGAGTATTCCTGCAGAGCGGCGATGGCCTTTTCGGCACTGCTCTCTTGCGACACACCGACGATGGCGTTCAGAATGAGGATTGTTAGGATCTAAAACGAACCACGCCCATCAGCAACTTTTGCTAACCACTCATCGTATCGGTTGTAGCGCAACTCACCACCGCGGGGTCAACAAACGCCGTCCAGTCGTCTCCACCCTCGAACAGCGCAAGCACAAACGAAACGACAGCCGATCCAAGCAGAATGATAACCAACTGATCCTTGAATTGTTCCAGAATAAGATGCCACAGCGGAGTCGGCGGTTCTTCGGGGATGGCTACACAGCACAGCAAGATCAGTCAGCACGGCATTCCCCAAAAGCAATTAAATAGAAAAATGAAAAAATGAAAAAAATCAACTTGCAGATATCTCAACAGGAACGCGCATTTTTTTCGTGCCGAAACTAACCATTGGATCCATGCTTCTCCCTGAACTTGAGCACCTGGGCACTGGACAACCCCCGAAGCTCATCGACTTCGAAATGTCTCAGCACATCTTGGGCAGGATATAAAAAGGAGCGCTCCATCGTTCAAAGCACGACGGACGGAACGTATACGTGGCTCTAAAAAGAGCTCTCTTCTCTTAGGGGTGCGCAGATCGTCAGAGAGAAAAAGTCGAGGACAGGAAGTGAGCCCGAGTGGAAGGAAATGCAATATAAATTGCGACGTCGCAAGCTCATAAAAAAATCGAAGCGACTGATCGATTGTCACACGTTGTCAAAAAAGTGCAAAAAGCTTTCGGCGTCGAACTGGGCTGGTGCAGTTGGTTCGTTGTTATCAGATCTGCGATCTATCAGAACCCAGCTGCCAAGCCAGAATGCGCGACAGGTCACAGCAGGCAGAGAGGAGGAGAAAGAAGCAGAAGCGACTGGAGAAGCGAGAAGATGTGAGTGAAAGAATGACCACAAAGAACAGACTCCGGGATTTCGCTCGAGAGGATTATATCTCCCCTCTTTTCCAGGAGCTTCGAATGGCCGTGATGCTTTCTTCCAACGTGGTCTTTTCGTCGCCCGCAGTTCGGCCACTTACGTAAGCCCAGCCTTAACGTGCATTAGTCAGCAAAGAAGCTTAATTACGGTTGCCAAGACCCCTGGAACCTTCCGGCCGCCAGCCGAGACATCCTATTGGCCACTGGGCGCCAATATGTCATTCTTTCACCCCCAACACAAAACGGCTGGGGAGCCGTCACATCAGTCTGCATACTCCGTATGATTCCCTCGTTCTGACCATGGACCTTAATTGATTGCAGACTCGAGCTTAGAGGTTGAATGTGTCAATTTGGTATTTTATTGCTTGTTGGTATTGTGGGTAATATCACCTCAACATCGCCAGGGCTCCGTCACTCGCTGGTGAATGTGGGAAAGCAATCAGTGGGGGTGGGGGAAATAAGGTCCTCGCAAAGGCTACAAGCATGGGAAGTGAAGAGAGACCAGAAGTGCAGGGATTAGAAAACAGAAAAGAAAAAGAAGAAACATCTCCGTGCAAGGGGGTACAGCAGGAAAAAAAACACGCCAGGAGGAGATGCAAGCAGCGCAGACAGGATGGTCACAACGGCTTCCTCCAAGTGCACGGGAGAAAGAGTCTGCAAGGTGGCATGCAACAGGTCAGTCAAGAGAGGGGGAATACAAAGTTTCATTTCCGGTCAAAGTCTCACTCCCTCCGAGGAATCACAAACTCCATAGCCTGAAGATACACATCCCTTGAGAAAAGAACACTAAAAGACATATGTAAAACGGCTTGGACAATCCACCCTGCAAGACTGATTGGTGTCAACTCCCATCCCAGATTGGTAGCAAATGGAAATGAACAGCAGTGCATGGACTGGTAGACCAGCAACTATCCTTGAATTGGCATCGTCCTTTAGGATTCAGGAGCGGCTTCCTTCTTTTCTTCAGCCGGGGCTGGGGCAGCTGGCTCCTCAACGGCAGCGCTGGCCTCAGCAGGCTTCTCCTCTGGTGCACCCTCAGTCGCAGTTGGCTCTGCCTCGCCGCCATCGGAAGAGGTCCAGAGGGTGAGGTTGTCGCGCAACAACTGCATGATCAAGGTGCTGTCACGGTAGGATTCTTCAGAGAGGGAGTCAAGTTCCGCAATGGCATCGTCAAAGGCCTGCTTAGCGAGATGGCAAGCACGGTCAGGGGAGTTGACAATCTCGTAGTAGAAAACGGAGAGGTTAAGGGCGAGACCCAAGCGGATAGGGTGAGTGGGGGTCAACTCGGACTGAGCGACATCGGTGGCATTCTACGTGACGAGGATGATTAGTATGTCACATCAAAGATGTTGCAGGCGTTAAACAGATACCTTGTAAGCCTCGTGAGCATTGGTGGCTGCGACCTTGCGCTTGTTGCCCGAAGCGAACTCGGCAAGATAGCGGTAGTAGTCACCCTTCCTACACAAATCATCAGCTCAGTGAACCTTCTTACACCATCCTAACCCAGGAACAAAGACGCACATCTTGTAGTAAAAGACCTTGGATTCGCCGGTTTCGGCCTTGGGGATCAGGCTATCATCAAGAACTTCGAGGACATCCTGGCAGACGCGTTCGAGTTCGGCCTCGATCTTCTCACGATATTCTCTGATGATGGTAACATGCTTGTCGGAGCCCTTGGATTCTTCCTTCTGCTCGATGGAGGAGATGATACGCCAGGAGGCACGACGGGTACCAACGACGTTCTTGTAGGCGACCGAAAGCAGGTTGCGCTCATCGACGGTAAGCTCACCTCCGAGCTAGGGTATATTAGTACTGGTCGCTCCCATCAACAGTGTCACGCGACACTCTGCAGGACCAGGACCGAGGGACTTACACTGGCGACCTCCTACAAAACAATAATATGTCAGCCTTGCATCATGAAGTGGCCTAAAGGAGGCAACAAGAAAACAAACCTTCATGTAGGTGACCATTTCTACATTCCATTGTCAGCAGATATTTCTTGCAAAACGCGTCAAATCATCGGTGTAATGCTTACCATCGTAGCGTTCAGCCTGCTCGCAAAGGCGGGCGAGGAAAGTCTTGCTGCATGGGGGTGAGCACAAGACGACAGGATGGCCATGCAAACAAACTGGTGAACCTACTTCTCGCGCTGTTCACGACATCATCATCAGTTCCGGACCTCATCAGCAAGAGCACCGCAGTGCCGGTAGAGAATAACACGAGAATCACAAAGGCAGAGCAGCGTTTGCGCGCTGGCTGAATGACTGGTCGACGAGACTGAGGGGAGGGGTAAACATACTTCTGAAGTCATTGTGACGACTATTCTTTCAGCTTGACGATAATTAGCAGAGAGGCACTGAGAGTATTGGTGGGAAAAGGTAGCCGAGAAATAAAAAAGAGTGCAGGTGGGTTGGCTGTCCTGCTGGAAGAAAAGATGTTCAAGGAGATCAAGTGAGAAGAGAAGAGAGAGTGAGTGAGTGAGAGCGAGAGAGTTGAAGGGGGTTTGGCTTTAGCGAGCAGCGCTTGTTGGGTGACGATGTGAAAAGGAACACCACTCAACTCACGTTAAACCGCCTGTTCACCACCACGAGTGGCTTTCCTGCGAACAAACACAATTCCTGTCCTCGCAATTCGAAATTTTATCTAGTTGGTATTTGCTTTTTCCTTTGCCTTTCATTTCCTTTTTCTCCTTGAGCTCATTCAACTTGCTCATCTGGATATGGCACCACGATGTATCTGCGCCCCCACAGTGAGATTGGCCGACCTCGAAAGACGTTGAACGCCCTAAACACCCAAGATAAGAACAATGGATCTCGTCAAAAAGGCCCCAATGTCGGTCGCTTGTAGGGAGTATGGTTGTTACAATACAAAGTCTCTAAAATTATTCCGATCCAACTCGGAACAGCTGTCGCGCAAATAAAGACAAAGAAGGGGACTGTTGGAGAATCGCTGCACATGATAAATGTCAACCGGCACGGGTGGAAGTGATGTTTGAAATGCCAGAGTCTGCGCCGCACTGCTTAGGAGCAGGAAGACAGAAGACCGAAAGACGAAGCAGATCTTTTGATGGCCAGGGTTGAGCTTAATCGCCCTTTCCTTCATTCTATACTGTAGCTATAGCATCTACGCGGCTGACTGCCTATGAAGAGAAGGTATCTAGTGACAAAGGAGCAAGGAGCGTGAGAAGTCTTCTGTATTTGACAGGAAAGCGCCATGCTCGAGGCTCCAAGATGATAATCAAGCCATGTACAGAAACCTCGTTGCAATAACCAATCTAGCAACTTCTGAGCAGCGATATTGTGAAAACAACTGGAGCAAATTTTAGGAGAAAGCTAAACCCATGGGCACTCTAACAAGCAGATTCAAACTGGCAAGCCAATATCCAATCTCTTGCTGCGCGATAATTCTAAATTGCTATGCTGTGCTATGCCCATGATCAACCCTGCGGTCAAACAGCAACGGACATAAAAGATAAAAAGGCAACTAAACAGTCTTGGGGGATCAAATAAAGGCGGGGAATAAAAATAGCAAAAGGGGACATTCAGTGGTAAAAAGGAAATCACATAAAGTCATCATCATCCAAATCATCCCCCTCGTAAGCCGTGAGATCCGTGCGATTCGAGTGACTCGTGACCAGACTCGTCTTCGTCTTGGCTGCCTTGCTCTTCTTCCCACCCTTCTCTGCCGCTTTCTCCTCCTTGAGCTTCTCGTTGCTAGCTGCCGTCAAAGCACTCGCCACCTTTTTAATCTCAGAACTGGGCAGTTCCTTGACAAGCTGCTTGGCAAACTCCTGAACCCAGAGCGAATAAAGCGGTTTCTTAGACTGCGCCGCGAGCAGAGGCGCAAGTGTGTTGGTGAGGTTCGTGAACTGATCTCTGGTGGCAGGCTTGAAGAGCGCGATGCTCGACAAATCAATAGATTTAGTGGGATCGCTAGCGTCCGAGATCACGGCCTTCTTGGGTGCCGCGCGCTTGCGGTTCAGGTCAACGTCGCCAATGAGGTCCTCCGCGTGCTGAAGGTCCGCGTCCTGCTCTGTCCGCCGCAGGCGCGCCATTCTGGCTGCGTAGTCTTCATCCTCGTCACTCGACTCCTCGTCGTCATCATCATCGGCAGCACGCCGTGCTTTGTGCTCTTGTATTCGCTCGGCCTTGGACTTCTTTTTCGCGGCTGCCTCAGCTTCAGCTTTGGCTTTGGCGGCTGTTTCCTTTGCCTTCTTTTCTCGCTCGACTTCAGAATCTTCTGCGGCTTCCCACGAGTCTAGGACCTATCGGCGGAGGGAAATGCCCATGTTAGAACGCAGGTGAAGAATACATTTGTCGGGAAATGCTGGTGCTCATCGTACCTCATCGCTATCCTCCTCGTCGTCGAACTTGCGCCTTGCAGCCGCGATCAATGGCGGGGATGACGGGGGTGTGTCTTCTTCTTCGTCGTCTGCATAAAACCGGAGAAAGAAAAAATTAGCAACCCGTCTCACTGTTGACCACCATCTCCCGGATATCTCTCCTTATCCCAAAAAAAACCACATCTAAGGGAAACCACTTACCCCACTTTGTAGGCGGCGCCATGGCCAAAGATCTTTTGCAGAGCTGGATCGAGGAGTGTCGAGCAGGGGGAGAATTGCAGCAATCAGGGAGCCGGCCAGGCAGCAACAATTTAGCACAGGGATGAGTGAAGGAAGAAGACGACTGGGAGCGTGTTTCGAAGAACTTTGTGGTCTCCTTTTTACGGAGCGATTTTTCCCTTTTACAATCACGACTGATTGGCGGGGCAAAATTTGCAGCAACGACCAAAAAAGCGGGATGAAGCGGATCAACGTAAATCCACGCAGGCTAAGTTACTCCGCGGCGAGGCTTTTGAGTTGACGACAGACAGGTGAAGAGAATCCGAGATTTAGAAGCGCAGTGTTTGTCATATCGTTATTTGTTGGATGCTTTATTTCATTTTTGCTACAGATATTTTGGCATATTAAATACTAGTAGCCTTTCTCCCTCATCATTACCCCTTGAATTTATGTTTTGATTTCTGCAAGTTTACATGTTGACCGCAGTGCGGAATTTGTCGCCGGCATAGATGGCGTTGGAGCCGAGTTCCTCCTCGATACGGAGAATCTGGTTCAACTTGGCAAGACGCTCAGAGCGTGCTGGCGCACCGGTCTTGATCTGGCCGGATCGCAGACCAACGACGATATCGGCAATGGTGACATCCTCAGTCTCACCCGAACGGTGAGAAACCATCACGCCCCAGCCAGCAGCGTAAGAGTCCTTGGCGGCTTGGATCGATTCGGTCAAGGTACCGATTTGATTCACTTTGAGCAACAAACTGTTGCAAGCCTTGAGGTCAACGGCCTTCTTGATGCGAATAGGGTTGGTGACCGTGAGGTCATCGCTACACGGCTTTGGTTAGCTTCCTGAATCGAGAGGCCAAACAAGTTTTGAACACATACCCGACAATCTGGATGTCGCTGGTCTTGAAGAAGTAGCTCCAAGCCTCCCAGTCATCTTCAGCAAATGGATCTTCAATGCTGACGATATCGTACTTGCTGGCCAATTTCTTGTATAGGTCACTGAGTTGCTCATAAGTGAGCCACTTGCTCTTGTCGCTATCGGGGTTCTTGAAGTCAAGGTCATATTTCTTCTCATCTGCCTTGTAGAATTCGCTGGATGCGACGTCAAGAGCAATCTTGACCTTGCCAGTATAGCCGGCCTGCTCAATAGCCTCCGCGATCAAATCGAGAGCCTCCTCAGGTGTTTGGATATCAGGAGCGACACCGCCCTCGTCGCCAACGTTGCCGGCAGACTGGCCATATCTGGATTTGGCAAGGGCCTTGAGCTTGTGGTACACTTCAGAACCCTGGCGCAGGGCCTCGGAGAAAGATGGAGCAGCACTATTCGCCCATCAGCATTAGATTATGGTCGCCGTGGCGGGCTTCAACTTACGATGGGACAATCATGAATTCCTGGAAAGCAAGGCGGCCACCAGCGTGAGAGCCTCCATTGAGAACGTTCTGGAAGGGGACAGGAAGCACATATGGCTTCTTGGTTCCAGCGAGGTCTGAAACGTGGGCGTACAGTGGGACACCCTTCTCGGCGGCACCAGCCTTTGCAATTGCCATGCTGACGCCTAGGATGGAATTGGCGCCGAGCTTGGACTTGTTGGCAGTGCCATCGAGCCTGTTGAGAAACTCATCGACTTTGGACTGGTCCTTGACGTCGATGTTTTCTTTGATGATCGCAGGGCCAATGATCTCGTTGACGTTCTTGACGGCCTTCAAAACGCCTATTCTCGAGCAGCACTGGTCAAAATCTGGTGTTTCGAGTGGCATTGCGGAAAAGCTTACCCTTTCCCAACCAGTGGGTTTTGTCGCCATCGCGGAGCTCGCAAGCTTCGTGCTGACCTAGAGCAGAATTGTGAGTGGACTTTCATCGAGAAGGCTAGCTTATCCAAGCCTCAATGCAGAAAACAACGGCCAACTCACCAGTGGAGGCGCCAGATGGCACGATGGCACGGTGAAGACCGGTCTCAGTGACAACGTCGACCTCGACAGTGGGGTTACCACGGGAGTCGTAGACCGACCGGGCGTGAATCTTTGTGATAGCCATGCTGAGCGGAAAGAATTTGTGATTAGCAGAGTATGTATAGAGGAATTGATGAAATTTCTGTGAGAGATGAGGACAAGAGTTCCAGAAGCAGCGGTGTTTTGTACGGGTGAGCGGTTGGAACAAAGTTTGGGCCCTCTCTCACCGAACAGCCCAAAAGGTTCAAGAGAGTCTCATTTCAGAACTAACAACAGGATATTGTTGTTAAGTGTGTAAGCCAAAGCTGAGTTTCACCGTTCTTCAGCTGAAGACTCTCTCTTCAACCTCAATTCTAGGAGCCTATTGGGGAGAATTCCGACATGGGAGATGATATGGCGGGGTGGAGGGGCAGAGCCAACAACAGCATCTAGAAATCGTGAACTTACTTGAGGGATTTGAATGTGAGTTGGAGGTTTAGAAAGGATTTGGAGAATCAATTGACTTTCTTGATGCCGACTGTAGATGAGGAGAGAGGATGTGAGAGGGAGATCAGAAGAGAAAGAGAGAGAAGATGGCCCAGAGTGTTTCTATGATGAAAGACAAACAATGATTTCGCCGCAAGCCGGATCTTTCCCCCTGCTTCCATCAACCACCCCTCCATCCATGGCCTACAATGGATGCCGTAATTTGGCGGGACGGCCGAGCCCAGCCAGCCAACCAAAGGTCGACGATCGCTACGGGACATTCTACGGACCCAGAGGCTACGGAGCACATCCGCCGTCTACGCACCAAATGCCCTTAGTATGAGCGCAGTGAGATGATGATGACGATTGTTGTCTGTGTTGTTGTGTTGAGTCGCGGCGAGAAACGGAGTCGCGATGTTGTTCCCGACCTGCTCTTGGCATGCAGGTGCCCCGCGACTATGATTAGTAAGAATTGAAATTATGTCATCAAAATTTTGGTCATGTGATTTAGCCTGTTTGCTCGGTTTGCACGCCAGGTACCAATAGGCTGTTTCGAACGCCGTAACGGTGAGCTGGAGCTCTGTGGCGCGGACAGACTGACATCAAGAAACCCATACCAGCTGCTGAGCCGACTGCAATCCAACGAGCTCAACAAGTACTTCCCTGTCCACGCGCCCATTGTCGTTCCCCTCGCATCGCCTTGTCCCCTTCCACCGTCCCTTCGCTCACATATTTCACGTCTCTTTCTGCCATGGACGCGGCCGCAGACCCAGAGCGCCAGCAGGCTCTTGAGGATTACAAACGGGCCTTGTTGGAGTCTAGAGAATGGGAAGCAAAACTAAAAGCTCTTCGGCTGGGGATCAAGGATCTGCAAAAGGAGTTCGATCAGACTGAGGACAACATCAAGGCGCTGCAGAGTGTCGGACAGATCATCGGCGAGGTTCTCAAGCAACTGGACGAGGAGAGATGTAAGTCATGAGCCTGGGATACGTCACGCTTCCCTTTTCTTGCTATTATGGCTCAGTAGCTGATTTTGATGCAGTTATCGTCAAGGCTTCGTCGGGTCCCCGATACGTTGTCGGATGCCGGTCCAAGGTTGACAAAACAAAGCTCAAACAAGGTACCCGCGTCGCTCTCGACATGACAACCCTCACCATCATGCGCATGCTGCCTCGCGAAGTCGATCCTCTCGTTTATAACATGTCCTTGGAAGACCCCGGTCAGGTCAGCTTTGCTGGAATTGGTGGGTTGAACGACCAGATCCGTGAGCTCAGAGAGGTCATTGAACTGCCACTCAAGAACCCGGAGCTCTTCATGAGAGTGGGCATAAAACCACCCAAGGGTGTCTTGCTATACGGCCCTCCAGGAACCGGTAAAACGCTTTTGGCCCGAGCTGTGGCTAGCTCTCTCGAGACCAACTTCCTAAAGGGTTAGTTTCCCCATGACGTTTTTTGCAACCGCCACTAACTTCAGCTTAGTTGTCTCTTCTGCTATTGTTGATAAATACATTGGCGAATCAGCGCGACTGATCAGAGAGATGTTTGGGTACGCCAAAGAACACGAACCATGTATCATTTTCATGGACGAGATCGACGCTATTGGAGGTAGAAGATTCTCAGAGGGAACATCTGCGGACAGAGAGATCCAACGTACGCTGATGGAGTTGCTCAATCAGCTGGATGGCTTTGATTATCTTGGAAAAACAAAGATCATTATGGCCACAAACAGACCGGATACCCTCGACCCAGCTCTTCTCCGAGCCGGGCGTCTGGACCGGAAGATTGAAATCCCGTTGCCAAATGAGGTGGGCCGATTGGAGATTCTCAAGATTCATTCGAGCGGAGTTGCCATTGAGGGCGAAATTGATTATGAAACCATTGTGAAGATGAGCGACGGGCTGAACGGAGCCGATCTGCGAAACGTAGTTACAGAAGCGTAAGTCACGGCCCTCCCGCGCTGAGATCGATACATGCTTACTCTCGCTCTAGGGGACTTTCGGCCATCAAAGACTACCGTGATTCCATCAACCAGGACGACTTTAATAAAGCCGTCCGAAAAGTGGCCGAAGCGAAGAAACTTGAAGGCAAACTTGAGTACGAGAAGCTCTAAGGCATCGGAGTTAGATAACCCGTACGTTTGGCATAATTTAGTCGTGTTCCGCATCGCAGCGTTACTCATGGGTTTGCTATGTAAACTACGATAGAAGAAGAATCTTTCCCGACTGCTATCATCTTGTAGAAGTATCATATACAGCAATTTATCTCATTATGTGGCCTGCGTTTGCCGTAAGAATATTTCCATGTCATGACGCCGTGAGCAAACAAAGCAAACATGATTCTGCCAACTGGCGCGAGGTCATCGCAAAAGGAACTCTCATGGTACAGAAGCACTCACGAGCACCCAGCAAGCGGCTTGCTTCCTGTTTTAATATTCTTGAAGACTATGCTATTATTAAGAAGTTTAGGTCCGCGATTCTGATTGTGCCATATTTGCCTTTGAGCTCAATTGCACGCAGCCGCTGATTTACCAGCCCCAAGCGCGGCACACGATTTCTGGTCACAGTATGATAACACTGACGATATGAACGATTAACGAACAATTTGTGAGGCTATCCCATAGTTATTATTCTAGCGGACTCTCTAACCAGGTCCATCAGAGAACAGCACGACAAAACTACGCATCCTCGATCCCAATCCCTTTCGACCTCCGCGTTATCTCCCACACGACGGTCGAGCACCCCACAACAGCTCTGGCATGTCCTTCCAACTCCCCAGCCGCGTTCCCGCCTTCAGTTCGTCCCAGCGCGAGATTGAAGATGGCTACTGGCGCGCGCGCAGTGCGACGAACAATGCCGGTGGAGGTGGGGCGGGCGGGTTCGACTTTGCTGAGAAGATTGGCCAGTTTATAAGTCCGAATCGCGAGCTGCCGATGTACAAGGATAAACCGTACAATGCGGGGAAGCGAGGTGGTGGTGGTGGTAGTGGTAGTGGCGGCGGCGGGGGAAGGGCGGGGAGGAAAAGGAAGCAGGTGGTGTGGTTGGGGGTGCTGGTGGTGTTTGGGGTGACGGTGTGGTGGTTGTGGGCTGGGGGGAGGGCGGAGGGTATCATGCTGCGTGGAAAGGGGATGAAGAGTATGCATGGCGGAGAACTGTGGAGGTGGGTGCAAGGGTTTGAGAGGGAGGAGGTGGCCCGGAAAAAGGGTAAGGTGGTCGATTGGGCGGAGAGACGGGAGAGGGTGAAGGATGCGTTTATGGTGAGCTGGGATGGGTACGAGAAGTATGCCTGGGGTGAGTTTATATGTCGCTCAACTTGTGAGAGGGGATCACAGTGCTGACCAGTTCCGTTGTTGAGGCCACGATGAATACTATCCCATTGAGATGTCCGGTAAGGACATGGTTGAAGGCGGGTTGGGATGGATCATCGTCGATGCACTTGATACGCTCATGATCATGAACCTCACCTCTCGTGTACAAAAGGCTCGAAGCTGGATTCACACGTCCCTACACTACGACCAGGATCACGCCGTCAATACCTTTGAAACCACCATTCGCATGCTCGGTGGATTGCTCTCCGCGCATTAT
This sequence comes from Chrysosporium keratinophilum, assembly GCA_029850275.1. Classification (NCBI taxonomy): domain Eukaryota; kingdom Fungi; phylum Ascomycota; class Eurotiomycetes; order Onygenales; family Onygenaceae; genus Chrysosporium; species Chrysosporium keratinophilum. Next base: position 133,495 of record JARBIX010000010.1, read on the forward strand.
CTATCCACCGCATATCCCGACCTAGCGCCCATACCCGAAGATGATCTGGGCGCGCCGGGAGAGGATTTGTATATCGAAAAGGCGACAGATCTCGCTGACCGGCTAATGGGCGCCTTTGAATCTGAGTCAGGCATTCCCTATGCTAGCATAAACTTGAACAAATCCGTCGGGATTGTGTCACATACTGACGGCGGTGCTTCGTCGACAGCCGAGGCCGGTACACTTCAATTGGAGTTCAAGTATCTAGCAAAATTAACCGGAGAAGCGAATTATTGGGAGAAAGTTGAGAAAGTGATGGAGATCATTGAGGGCAATGGCAGAGAAGACGGTCTCGTTCCGATCTATATGTTTGCAGATACCGGGAAATTTATGGGAGAGAACATTCGTTTGGGGAGTCGGGGTGATTCCTATTACGGTATGTCCATTATTCTCGGCCAAATCAACAACTCACTGACAGTCTGCTTTCGCAGAATACCTCATCAAGCAGTACCTCCAGACATCCAACAAAGAACCAATCTATCTCGAAATGTGGCAAGAAGCCCTGAACGGCGTTCGCAAGCATTTGATCACATACAGCAAACGCGCCTCGCTAACCATTGTCGCTGAACGTCCCAACGGGTTGCATCAGCGATTATCCCCCAAGATGGACCATCTCGTCTGTTTCTTGCCTGGTACGATTGCCCTGGGCGCCACCGGCGGCATGCCGTTGTCAGAGGCACGAAAACTCCCAAGCTGGGGCCGCAAACAGGAAGAAGACATGCTGTTGGCGAAGGAGCTGATGAAAACATGCTGGGCTACGTATCTCGCCACGGCAACTGGCCTCGCGCCGGAAATCACTTACTTCCAGGTCGACGACCCGCCGCGGATGATGAAAGACATTTATCCCGACTTTGACTTCTCCTTTGGCGGCAGCAACAACGACGACAAGACCAAGAAGAAGAAAAAGCCCAGTCGTTTACAAGACGACGCAGACCTGTATATGAAGTCGCGCCCACTGTTTCCTCTTGACCGCGAAAAGTCCACCTGGCTCAAAGACATCGTCATCCACGACGCGGACCGACATAACCTACAGCGGCCCGAGACCGTGGAGTCACTGTTCTACATGTACCGCATCACCGGCGACGAAACATATCGCTACTGGGGATGGGAGATGTTCAAATCATTCATCAAGTATACCGCCGTTGTCGAAGACGATCCTCAATCCAGTGGTAGTGGTGGTGACTCTGACTCGGAGAAAGCGCGCAGCTCGTACATTCGTGGGTTTACGTCGCTGGCGAATGCGAACCGGATACCGCCGGTGACGAGGGATAATATGGAGAGCTTTTGGTTGGCTGAGACGCTCAAGTATTTCTACCTGTTGTTTTCGGAGAGAGACTTTATTCCGTTGGAGACGACGGTGTTTAATACGGAGGCGCATGTGTTCCCGCGGTTTGAGATGGGGAAGCTGTTCAAGACGGGGTGGAGTAGGAAGTTTCCTGTGAAGGGGAATGAGGAGAAGAAGGAGTCTTGAGCAGTGCGAATCGTTCAGGGAGTGTAATGACGTTTTCTCTTTTTCTTCTTTTTCACTATTTGGAGTGTTGATCGAGACTGTATATAGCCCCTGTAAACTCGGCGTATTCGTTATGTGCCATTATTCCCAATTAAAATGTATTGATATCCGAAATTCCAGATCCCATGATACTTGTGGTATCGCCCGAATATTTCCAATGATTTTGAAGTATGTCAATATGTATGTTCACTTCTGGCCCCGTTCAACAGCAGCCTTTATCAGCTTCGCATATCCTTCCACGCCATCCTCTAAATCGCCCACACTCAATCCCTCATTCTCCCCATGTGCGACAAAGATACTCCCTGGCCCGTAGAGATACCGCTTCACCTTCTTCCCCTCTGGCTGATCCTTATCGTGAATCTCCCAGTTCGGCACATCCGTCCCATAATTCACCGTCATCACATCAAACCCATCCACATCCGTATCCAAATCGACAGGTGGATATTCCCCCCCGACAAACTCCAGCTGTACGTCCTCGCTATGATTCGACGCCTCACGCACGGCAGCAACGATGATCTCTCTCGCGCGAGCCGCCGTCCCACCGGCCAACCGCACCGCAACGTTGGCAAATGCAGTCGCAGGAACCACATTAGCCGCAAGCCCGCCTTGCATGAAACCAATGTTGAGCGTGGTCTTGCCGTATTTCTCACTCGCTGGCAACCCGCCGTCCGCCTCGGGGATGTCGCCCAACTTATCGAGACGCGCGAGAATAGGCAAGATCTGCGACACAGCGCTGCGACCGAGCCAAGGATAGCCTGAATGCGCGGGCTTGCCGTGCACGCGGACGTTGAAATGGAGCATGCCCTTGTGGCCGGACACGAGTTTCTTTTCGGTAGGCTCGCCGAAGATGACGGTGTGGAAGGTTGGTGGGGAGGTGTTGAGGGGTGAGTTGGAGAAGTGGCGCATGCCCTGGCCGCCGGTTTCTTCGCTGACGACGAAGAGGAGGCCGAGTGGAGTGGTGGGGTGGGATTTGAGGTGGGAGAGCGCGGCGATGATTTGGCAGGCTACGCTGCCTTTGGCGTCGACGGTGCCACGGCCAGCGATGTGGATGTTTCTGCGATTAATGGAGGTTGTTTGGGTGGTATTTTCGTCTGACGGTAGTGAGAGGGAGTAGGGGATATGTGGAGGCACGGTGTCGGTGTGGCTCGTGAGGATGATTTCTGGGGTTGGCCCAGAAGACGGATACGCAAAGACATTGAATCTTTTCGACTTCGACGCACTTTTATCATCGTCGCCCTCTCCATCTAAGCGGACACGCTGTTTCTCCACCGTGAAGCCGTGGTTCTGAAGATATTCAACTAAGAAATCTCCCACGTTCCCCTCATGGTTGGAAATGGATTGGATCTCGCAAAGAGATCGATGCAAAGACAGGAGTTTGGAATCGGCAATTATTTCGTCCAATTTGCCCTTTTCCATGTTTTGGGGTATCATATCGAGGTTTCCATCATCTGCTCGGACGGGCTGGTCAGAGAGCGGCAGTTGGGGTGCAATGGGTCCGGCAAGGACCAGAGGCAGCAACGCCAGAGAGATGAAGCCTGAAGCCCGCATCTGTAGTATGTATATATATACACACTCCAATCTCGTTCTCTTTCACCTCTTCTCGTAGCTATTCACAGTTGGATGAAGCTGATATCGAGATCACGTCCATCGCTTTGGCTGGCTGGGTTGCCTCGGCAAGTTTGCACCGTTTGTCATTGTGTGCTGTTTGCACTGCTTGCTACACTTACATATGTTTGCACTGTTTGTCTTGCTCGGCTCCTGCGACGTCCCGTTGGGATCGTGAGAGCAGCCATTACGACGCCCGGTTACCGCATACAGAGCAGCGAACGGCTGCTCTGCTTGATAGCCACAGGAAGATGAGCAATCAATGGCAAGGAATGCTGCAGAGTAATCGACAGCTACTCAGTCTCGGCGATGTCGGGACTACGGCGTGTACATAGAGTCAATAATGTACGCTCAGTCTCAACTTTCAAGCTCTAGTGACACTATGAACGGGTACGAACCAGAGGCAAGCGACATCAAGCTCCATGGATTTATTTATAGTCTATCTATTATCAGTTTGTCGACCAGAGAATGGGGCCGTCAGGACCAATTCATCCACTCGAGACCTATAGAAATTAGCTAGGTACGAGACCTCAACGCGGAGAAAAGCTGTGCTAATCTATGTAGCATTAGTTAGCACCATTTGAAAGATTATGATACAAACTCAGAAAAAGGACCTGCGGATGGACAGAGGTGTTAGGACTCCCAGCACACCCCATGGGCTCGGAGGTTCAACAAGCTCAATTCCGGTGTCATTGGCGGAGTGCTCAGCGAGCTGAACAAACGGCAGGACCGGGGGAAGACAATTCTGGTGATAGCTGCTGTGGCTGCTGTTGTTGTTTGCTGCATGGGCACCAGGCGGTGGTTGCTTGGAGTTTATGACCTCTGGGTCCCGAGCGGACAAACGCGATGCATGGTCTCTCCACTTGCAGTTTCCCATGCTCGGTGAATTGCCTAGGCAGTCTCTTGCATATTCAACGATTGGACGCATATCTCGTGGTCTGAATAACGATGGCATAGATTTAAGATGGCTTCCCCGTAAGTTGCTTGACTGCTATGCCTCTGAGGACATGAGGGGGATCAGAGCCTTCCATAGCTAGCACCGCTTCTCCAAGTTCATTGTCAACAAAACCATTGTGAGGCGCACGAAGGGGTAGCTATCCGAATCACCAAACGCGTTCTTCCAAGGCGCAACGTGCCTCAATTGATGGACCAGGTACGCTGAATGGGAGCCATCGACCGAGAAGAAACCGCTCGTGATGAATGAATTTCACCACCAGCCCATAAACAGGTGCTTAGCTGGAAGTCTGGATCACTCGGGATACTGACACGATGCATCTAGTCTTTCACTAACTATCGCCATCTGTTCCCCTCCCTTGCAAGGTAACATTATTATTGCCAAAAGGGGGTGACAGAGTCCAGTTGGAAAGTCCACAGTGGTGGTTCGCTATACCTCGACCCTGTCGATAACAGCACATTGTCTTCGGTAACACATTAATTTCTCTCTGCAGGAGACAGGGACGACATTCCTTCTGCAGATTTCCGGTTTTTCTCCCCTGTTGGTTGTCTTTTAAAGTTGTGATCCATGGCCTGCGATGAAATGTATCCAAAATGGCGGAACATGATGATTATCAACATCTCTCCCACCAGATCTCTATCCTGTTGATGACCGGGTGTCTATTAATATTGCACGTTTCTGTACTCCATACAGACTACTGCGTTATGAAGCAGTGGATTCGAAGGCGGGATCAGAACCCAAATCTACTCCAATCGGCGGTGAAGCACGGCGATGGATTCACGTTTATTACTAGTTATTTGTCCGTGGTTTAACAGTATGGCCGGTTGACCAGCCCAGACCGAGCCGGCCCACCAATTACGCCAGATTTTCTTGTGGTGACGACATTTTCCTGAAGCGTTTCGGCGTATAACTCAACTTTTCATCGGGCCTCCCGCGAAATAAACTGGTCAACTCAACACCTTCTCCCAGGAACATCCTCGTTGAGACTCCCTTCGCAGGGCTGAATGCTCCTGTTGTGATGAACGAGTGTTGATGAGTTGCCGAGGCTGCTAACGGCACCAAGCCACTTGACGTTAAGCCAGATCTTAATACTTCTAACGTTACATAGGATGCTCGGCAGGGGAAGCGATCCGAAGCCACAAGTCTTCATTGTTCCTGTCAACTTTAATCCGACTTCCAGGTTCACTACTATGACTCTACATACTACTATTACTCATACTTCCTTCGCTGCCATTCTTTTTTATGTTCCGGCGTGCTTCTCATGTCGGCCCCTCTGAAAGACACGATGGGAATCCTGCTGCACAGACCGAGCACTCGACACAGATCCGGAATGCTGGGGCCCCTTGTCTACTGCTAATATTTCTCGTTTTTCGAACCCGAAAGAAAAAAAAATTGAAAAATAAAGATCGCATGGGTATGAATCCTTCTAGACTGGATTCGATGGGGGATTTTCAGACGGCCGAAACACATTGTTTGGGGAGAGATGAGCCCAAGGAGTCAAAACTGGAGAATGCAATCACTGCGGCCTTCCTATGGTGATTGATCTTATTAAAATATGGAACCGCCCGGGGGAGATCTGAAGACAAGGCCCCAAAGAGTTTTGATCTGGTTGGATTGTTTTTGCGCGCTGATGATGAGCGCTGGCGGACAACACACGATCTTTTGCTAATGTCGACGCCTCCAAATCTCGGCGGAGCTGGTCTGCCCGACATTGATCAAGGTCCTCGGATTCTCGCTGCGACGACGATTACTACTATAATCGCACTGGTGATTGTGTTGGCTCGGTTTTACGTTCGCATTTGGATTGTGCGAAATGTTGGGTTCGACGTACGTTCACTCTCAAAACGGTCTGCAGCGGAATGCGGTTGACTGATGGATACTGGTTTAGGATTATACCATGGGCTTGACCATGGCGCTGGTACGTTTTAACTCCATTCATGGACTCGCACGAATCTTCGTATTAACAGCAATCAATCATAGTCGCTTGCCGGTTGGGCCATCATCGTTCCCGAAGTCAAGTACGGCGCCGGCCGACACATGGTTTATGTTATGGACACGTTGAAAACCGCCATGCACCTGAACTTTGCTACGCAGGCCATCTATCTTTGGGTCATTGGGCTGGTGAAGATTTCAATCGGTTTGATGTTGATCCGGTTTGCGCCCCGAAAGGGGTACAAGCTCTTCATCCAGATTGTCATTGGTAAGGCTCTGCTGATACTCGCAACACTGGAAGTGTGCTGCTGACTTGCCCTGTTTATAGTTCTCATGGCCGTCTATACAACGATCTGCTTCTTTGTAAGTCTGATCTCCGCCATTGGGAAATGAGACGACCCCCTAACAAAATACATCGGCAGACATTGATCTTTCAGTGCTCGAATATCAAGTCACTTTGGGACAACGAGGTCAAATCCAAGTGTTTTACCCCGATCCAGCTCATGGCATTGAGTTACACGAATACTGGTAATATTCCACGGAGTTAACCCTTTCTAGAACCTTTCGGCTGACAGATTGTAGCGTTGAATATTCTGACTGATCTTATCTTTGCATTTCTCCCATTTCTCATGCTCCGGTACGCGTCGCCGGTCTCGCTTTAATGGACAGCGGCTAACCCCAGCGTCTAGAAACCTTCAAGTCAATCGGCGCGTCAAGATATCGCTCATCTGTATTCTCAGCCTGGGTATATTGTAAGTAGGATCACTTTCTGTGCAATGGGAAGCAAGGCCAACCGCTGACGTGAGTTTTTGAATGGTTAGTGCCTGCGTTGCAGCATTTATCAAGTTGTCAATCTTGCCCAACTACGGAAAAACAGGAGATTTTACATGGGATTATACAGACTTGACCATTTGGGTCGTGTACGTGACCTTGCCGATTTATGCTATGATGATTGGGTCCCGCTAACCATGTTTTTTGGTAACAGAACGGAAGCAAACATGGGCATCATCGCCGGAAGTCTCCCTACACTCAAGCCGCTCTTCAAACGGGCCCTCGATATTTACAGCTCCAAGCGATCGAGACCGTACGCCTCCAACACGGGCAATTACCGATTAAGCAAGATGCCCAAGGGCGGCAGCAAGAACGTCACCCTTGCGAGCGGCAACCATGGCAACACGAATATGCCAGACCGCGGAGCTTCGCATCTGTCTGCAGACCACTTCACTTCGGCGGCGTATTCGAACAAGCGGGACGGGACGATTACAGACAACTCCAGTGAAGAGATGATCCTCCCAATGCAGAATCGGGAAGATATATTGTGCACCACGGAGGTGTTGGTGTCTCGTCATCATCCGGAATAGTTAAGACTCTGGCGTGATGCACGGTACATGATTCACCACAGATTTCACGGCCCTCATCTAGACTTGTCGCCTTTTTAGGTACTTATACTAATAGAAAAAAGGATGTCTTTATGTCTCAGGTCCGTAGGAGCACCTCATCCTTATGAATTGTACTGTACAGTACTTTGTAATAATGTGCCAACATCATAACTCGGGTGAGAACTATCAGATTAAGCTGACCCGTCTCTGCCAAAAGAGTTCGTGGATGAGGCGGAGCTCTATAATGCTCTCTACTATATATTATCCTTCCCCGACGTTAGACTGAAGCACATTCCATCGTTTACTTCTTCAGCCAGTCGCTAACACCTTCGACGGTCCACATGGCTTAAATTTGGAGGATTCGCGGGAATAACTCCACGTGAAACGCTGTCAATCTACTTGGGATTCTCTCTCTCTGCACCTTGCGCTCACAGTCAATATGTCCGATTATATTTCTCCGCAAAGTCTGTCTCTCGTCTCACAAGCAGCAAAGAGCACACATGGGCTTCTTTTTCCTCGGCTTCCTAGAAAGACGCGACTCGCGAGTCAGTTATTAGTCTGTCGGTTGACCCGCCGGCGCTCAACGTGGTCAACAGGCATCAAGGGTCGGATAACGCCAGGTTACCCCTGACATATCCTGCGTTTGGCCCTCCAAACTACTCTTGGGATAAGTCCATTATCTTTTCTACGGAGCCTATCACCCGCTCGCAGCCAGGCCCATGGACTTGACATGACATGATCCATCAAGGTGCCCTTCCGCCAATGCAGACACATACTCCGTACATGCATGCGAATGAACTGCTGCTGGGTCCTCCAGGGGCAACTCCACGAGGTCATTGCATTATTAGCCTAGAAGTGCCGGCGAAGAACAGCGCGGAGCGCCGGGAGGACAGGATCATGGGTGCAAAAGGAGGGGATGAATCCCTGTCCATTATTCCTCCTGAGTCTGTCCTCGTCCTCGGCGACTCGACTCCTCGCAGGATGGAATTTTGATTATTCCAGGGTGAAAAAAAAAGGGACACTTATCCCTCGACATGAATCATGAGCAGAACGTTTCGTTACTGTTCTCGGGAGAAAGACCCTTTTGGCTACTCGTCGTCTTCCTTTTCTTTTGCTTTTTTATTTGCTGAGAAGCAATTGTGACCTGCCCGTTTGAGCTGCGAGAAAATGTCCAAAATGCTGGCTCTCAAAGCCCTAGGCCTCGGACTGCTCCTCTCCCAGGCCTTCGCGGTCCCTACGCCCGTGGACGATACTAGCAATATCAATGCGGTCCCGTCGGATCTCCCGACTTCTGCAGCTCCCACCGTCCCAGAAGCGCGTGCCCAGCTCGAGGATCTCTCAGCGCTGGCGTTTGACATGACAAAGGAGGATCTACTGGGCGGCTCAAGAAGGAAGCGTAGCGATGGCTGCTCTTTGTTGAACCTCCGTGTTCGACGTGAATGGTGAGTGCACAGTTGCTTTTATAGGCTCTTTACATGGTTTTATGCTCGTACTCGATGCACTGGACTTGTTCCACTTCCTTGCTTCTTATCCCCATCCGATTGTCTTCTCAGGCCGGAAAGCCATTCTGACAAGTCTCTAGGTCAATCTTCACCAAGAAGCAGAGAAGGGCATACATCGACGCCGTCCTTTGCCTTCAGCGTTTGCCCTCAAAGACACCGTCGAGCATTGCTCCAGGGGCCAAAAGCCGATATGACGACTTTGTCGCTACCCATATCCAGCAAACCCTGACTATTCATTATACTGTACGTGTTTTTTTCAATCGATATCACGCTTTATACTGACCGTCAATCTGTAAAGGGCACATTCCTTGCGTGGCACAGGTACTTCATCCATGAGTACGAGCAGGCCCTTCGGAACGAGTGTTCGTACACCGGCGACTTTCCGTAAGTGATATCAACATCCACATCCAAATCCACCACCCGTACCATATCTAACCACAAATTTTCACCCTTCCAACAGCTACTGGGACTGGCCCCTCTCCGCCATAACAGGCCTGGAGAAATACCCCATCTTCGACGGCAGCGACACCTCCATGTCCGGCAACGGCGCCCCCATCCCCAACCAAGCCGACATCTACCTCCGCATGGGCGATCTCCCCCCCGTCATCCTCCCCCCCGGCACCGGCGGCGGCTGCGTCACTAGCGGGCCCTTCAAAAACTTCACCGTCAACCTCGGACCCGGCGCCCTGACCCTCCCCGGCGACAAAGTCGGCACCTCCGCCAACCCGCTCGCGCACAACCCGCGCTGTCTCAAACGCGACCTCACCACCTCCATCGTGCGCAAATACGCCAACGCGCCCGCCGTCGTCAACCTGATCCTGCGCAGCAAGACCATCGACGCCTTCCAGATGACCATGCAAGGCATACCGGGCAGCGGTAGCATCGGCGTGCACGGCGGCGGACACTACGCGCTGGGCGGCGATCCGGGCCGGGACGTGTTCGTGTCGCCCGGCGACCCGGTGTTTTTCATGCACCATGCCATGATCGACCGGGTGTGGTGGATCTGGCAGAGTTTGGATATCAAGAAGCGGCGCGAGGCGATTCATGGGACGGGCACGTTTTTGAATGAGCCGCCGTCGCCGCCGACGACGTTGGAGGATGTGGTTGAGCTGGGGTATGCGGGTGGTCCGCCGCGGAAGATGAGGGAGTTGATGAGTACGACGGATGGGCCGTTTTGCTATTCGTATTTGTGAACTGGGAGGAAGGGGGGAATTGTGTGGCTGTTGGAAGGGATGGCTAGATTGGAGTACAGTACATATCAGCGATAGAACCTCATTATTTGCATATAGATCCGGACGTAATAGCATTAGTAATTAATAGAGGTTCGTCTATCGAACCACTTGACCTTCATTCTGTCGGCATTTTAAGCCAGACTAGGATTATTCACGCGTGACCGGATTGACAGTAGAGCGTAGTCTTCATCTTCATCTTCATCACTATTACTATCATTAAATTATATATCGTTCGTGGGCTAAAAACAAAATCATTCCATACCGTGGTATAGAAATCAGGGGTATCAAAACAATTAATACCAGAATATCAGTAACACATCCGCTCATCCATCCATCCATCCATCGCTGAGCAAAGCAGGTCCATGCAACTGCTCATTACTTTCCATTATTCTCCGGTTCACATAGGTCTGCATAATCGAGGTTTCAAAGGGCGATGTCCCTTTGTCAAGGAACAATCCGGCCCGGATATCCGAGGTACTAGCCTTGGCCGAAATACTCATTTCAGCGACATTGTTTCAACGCACCAATTCGTGCTCATTTCCGGTTGAGATTATTAATAATACGATTGTGGTGGAGGGGGCGCCGGGTATTGCTGCTGCTGCTGCATCGGCGGTTGTGGTTGCGGAGCCGGCGCTTGTTGGTAGGGCTGCGCGTTCTGCATCTCTGGTGTGGGCGCATAGTAACCCTTCGATTCACCATGGACCGCCGGTGTGGCCATGGGAACATCGCCGCCGGCACCTGGTGCAGGGACGGCAGAGGCATCCTCGGGCGCATCGCGAGTGGCCGTTTGGCCGTTGCCGTTTCCGAGAATGAGGGCGCGGTTGGACGCCACGTAGATGACGCAGAGGAAAGTCCATGCAAAGAAGAAATGTCCCAGGAAGTATGTCGCAAGGAGAGTCTCTGTCCTGGAGCGGCGGAGGGTCCTGAGGCCAAAGTAAGAGTCGACATCGGCGCCCAGCGCAAAGGCCGTAAGACCCACGCTTGCAGCGCTGAGGAGCACAATCCAAGTCATCATGCCCTAAAAAGAGTCGAGTTGTGAGTAATTGAACCAAATGCTTGTGTTCCGATCAGGATAGATATCGGATGGAGAAACTTACTCCACTTCGAAGCTGGGCTTTGCGCGAGACGGCAATGAGCATCGAGACAGCAGCAGCACACATGCCAATCAAGGCAAAGACGTCAAAGGTGATAACTAAGCCCCTCTGAGCTTCGGCCAGAGAGACAAGGCCAAAATCATAACGAGAGGTCAGGCTCTCCTCGGCCAGTGCGGTAGCCACAGCGAGAGCTGCAAGGAGCACGATGCTGAGGAACACCATGAGCCCCATGTGCGCAAAAGTAACCGCCTTGGCCATCATTCGGCCGGCAACTCCATGCAATTGTCGGCAGATTGAAACCAGGATAACGCCATAAATAAACAAAACGCCGATGGACGAGAACCATGTTCCTGCGACGCTGACACGGAATGCCACAACCGATCCGGTACCGCACTCAGCAAGAATGATGGCAACCATTGTAAGGATAGTCCCACTGGACATTCATTAGTATATACGTTCGCACCAAGCAGATCGAGAGAGGCACTCACAGGATTTTAAAGACCATTGCAAATGAAATTACGTTCCACTGCAGACGCTCCCTGGCATGGCCAGCGGCCAAAATTCGCTTCTGTCGCCGGTCGGACAAGTAGGCCAGCACAAGGTATACAAGCAACCACAAGGCAGCAAATGCGATCTGGATCCTGGAGACGTCCGAAGAAAAGGCATCGCTATCGCATAAATTCCTCGAGTTTTGGCGGTATCCACCGCCTCCTCCACGTTTCGGTGCCATTGGAACTGATGAGCGTTCGTAACGCGTAAAGCAGGCCTGCGTTGTTCAAAAGGGTGGCAGGTCGGAGAAAAGGTGCAAAATCTCGAGCAGTGATTACTCAAGAGCGCAAGGCTAGCATGGGAAGTGCACTTCTTTTTAAAGCTGTCCCAGCGCGCCAGTCAGAGGCAAGCTGGGATCTCCTGACCCAACGCCCTTCATTTCAGTCACCCCCAATCTGTCCATGGGGGTGGGTCGAGAGCCACAATCCTGCGCCAGTCGACAAATCACCGTGACGGTGAGACCCCGAAATCGACTGATCTGAGATGCGAGCAACGAGGCCAACGATCTGGATGAGCCGCATTTCCATAGGTTAAGCTCCGCAGAAGCCGTCCGCAGTCCGCTCGTTTACGCGAGTGGAGCCATGACTGTGACCAAAAAAGAAAAATCGAAACCAGCGTGGCGTGAGCTAGTCTCACGAGGCGGAGCCCAGTCTCCGCCAAAATACGAGGTCGAACCGTTGCAGTCTTGCAGACGCAGCACAGCATGAACGGGAAATAATGATAATCATGTGCGCAGGCTGCGCATTCACAGATCGACTGTGCTCGAGCAGCCCAAGACTCCAATGTGCAGTCGTTGATCGTGGGGATTGCTGTTTTTCCAGCGAGTTCAGAAGGCTGTGCTCCGTGTAGTCTGTGCGAGTGTCGCCAAGGGCCTTGAGCATGGGTGAGCCTGCATCTGATTTGAGTCTCGTCATTTTCAGGCCGAGACAGGAGCCTGAACCTATATAAATCAGCTCCGAGTCACCAGCGTTGGGCGAGCGACGGCCAGCCGTGTGAGCATCGTGGCATCGTGAAGCAGACTGGTCGTCGAGTTTGTCGTCGTCGTTTTGTGTCGGGGGAAGAACGAGCCGCATTGATGCTGATTGGCTGGCCAGCCCGTTCTCTTGGCAGGAGCTTAGCACTGACTAAAGCGGTTAGACCAAGCCGTATACCATTTGACTAATCCATCCTGTATTTCAGCGTCACTTTCTGCTCGATTCGGTATTTCTTCCTCCCCGTTCGTATCGTTGCCTGTTTGGGTAGCCTGTGCATGGGGCAGCTTTAAGGGTTTCTTGATCGCAGCTCGAGTTTGTGGCATTGAATTGACCTTGGCATAAGGATTGAAATGAGCGTTGCTGATGTTCTGTCACATGCGGATCTGTGAGAAAGGCTGTGTTTCTAGTCTGGAGAGCGGGTAAAGACTAACAACACTGAACGGCTGCGATATTTGATACGGATACTAGTAGGTCATTATCCGAGGATGACTCCTGACCGACATCCAACCGAGCGTGGAAGAGACGAGCTTCCTCTCAGAAAAACACATGAGAAGAACGGAAATGCAAAGCAATACTAGACTTGGGGTCATGTCGGGCAAACACGACGGCCAAAGTGATACCTATCTTGCCCAGCCACGTGCACCTCCTTGCCTGAAGATTCCGCCAGGACCGACAGCCGTCAGTGTTAGGGTCATTCATAGGCAAGACTAACCCTCAGTCAAAGGCATTTGAGCTGTTTGACCAAAGTATTTACCGTGAGCAAGAAACTAACACCACCCATAGCACGCGCATGAAAATTCCAGCCGAGCATCTTTTGATTCCCGCCATACAAGGACATACAAAACTCACCGCGCCGTCGTTCTCATTTCTGGTGGAACATCCCTCCGGTCAAAAGGTGTTGTTTGACCTTAGCCTTCGCAAGGACTTTGATCATCTTACGCCGACGACGCAAACTTTCCTCAAAGATTCCGGCTGGAAGCTCGAGGTAGAGAAGAATGTCTCTGAAATCCTTGAGGACGAGGGAGTTTCGTTGGCCGACATAAAAGCCGTCATATGGAGCCACCATCATTTCGATCATGTTGGTGATATGGCTGTGTTTCCCCCTACGACGGATCTAGTCGTGGGACCCGGGTTTAAGGAGCAATATATGCCAGGATGGCCCACAGATGCAAACTCGACCCTAGACGCATCTGCCTGGGAGGGTCGTAATGTGCGGGAGATTGTTTTCAACAATAACCCTCTCAAGGTTGGACCCTTTGACGCCTTTGACTATTTCGGTGATGGGGGCTACTTCATCCTCAGCTGTCCTGGCCATACCGTCGGGCATATCGCTGCCTTGGCTCGTGTTACGTCTTCTGGGGGCGATTCTTCCCAAGATACCTTTGTGCTGATGGGCGGAGATACGTGCCATTTCGCTGGGCAATTTAGACCCACAGAATACAAGCCTCTTCCGCGAGAAATCAGCCCAAGCCCTCTCCCACGATTATATCGGGATGTCTGTCCGGGGGTATTGTTTCAAACCGTCCATCCCACGCACAGGGCGACGTCGCCGTTCTACGAGATGCCCACGACGTCTGCGGTGGATCTAGCGTTGGCCCGTCAGTCCATTCGGCATTTGGAACAGTTCGACGCCGCGAGTAATGTCCTTGTCATCATCGCTCACGATGAGTCAGTGGTGGATGAGATAGACTTCTTTCCCGAGAGTATCAATCAATGGAAAGAAAAGGGCTATGGAGAGCGAGTTCGTTGGCGATTCCTCCGCTGTTTTCATCCGTCTTCAAGAACCTTGCACTTGAAGGAAACGTATTCCTTCCACTTCGAAGAGAGAATAATCAGATGACCAGATTTGGTCATGAAGGGAGGATTCAGCCAAGGGGCGACATAACGATATTGCAGGGAAAGATGTTCTAGCTGTGTCGACGAGCGGCGGTTCGCTTTGTCGTTATATTGATTTTGTCAATGCTACGTCCCTTGCAGATAAATCCACGAACGAGCCTACCAGGGCTTGGCACAACTCTTGCATGTGTAACATACGGTACCATACCGTACAGGCTAGCTACCACGTGATCCTTCTCGGGCCGAAGTTCCGACAAGATGCCGAGCATCCAAACACGGCAAACATCGACATCGCCGCCGATCCGACATCATCAACATCATCGATCGCGACGAGACGGCATCAGAGCAGAAGCTGGATGTATAGAGACATGCCATGCGCAAGCTCTCCCATCGTCATGACGTACCGTTGTGGTACACGACGTTTTGCACGGAGCACTCCGTTACTCCAGACAGATGGAAAGCTTTCTCTGGAACGATCGGCCCACCTATCCCAACGCCCGCGGAGCGAGGCAAAGTCGCATGAAAACTTTGCAAGCACGGAAATGTCTCTGTTTTTTATCTCCAACCATTCTGGAGATAGCTCCAGGTGTCGATCGGCATTCTCAAATGCAACATCGATCCACATCCTTTTGGACTTCCGTCTCGGAGACTTCGTTCACGACTCAGCCCTATACACAAGTACGTGCATACTGCATATGCATGTCCCAGCCTTTGTGAGGCTGAGGATACACTGCTTTCTGCTCCATGATTGAGTAATCTGGCAAGCCTGTCAACAGCGCGAGAGAATAATGGACTGTATGCTGTGAGATCTCTCTTGTCCAAAGCTGTGCGCCAGGGCTGTCCGAGTGCAACCTAAACACACACGTCACATTGTTGATTGCTCGTGTCTCACACCACGAGTTAGAGATACTGTACAACTCACTCGCCTCAACGGCTCGATCCCCAACTTGGATTGTTGGATCTAGGGTTTGTGCGACTCTTGGATACAGACGAGCATCGTTTTGACAATACACTCTGTCCACTAGGATAGACTGAATAGTCTTGAGGGCTATTCATGTTGAGCCGTATGTTCTTATAGTTTACGGGGCCCCAAAACCGGTGGTCAACTTGTCGCATTCTATACTTCTAATTTTCCCTGCGTATCACCAAATCAAAATGGCAGATCAAAGGAACCTCGACAAACTCGAGCTACAGACTAGTGATGAGGAGGCAGAAGTGAGAAGTCATACTGCCCGCCCTACTTCGCGGTATATGGCAATCTACTGTAATGCCTGGTTCCAAGTAGTGTTGATCAGTTTCATCTGCTTTTGTTGTCCCGGCGTGAGTCTTTCGTACTATCCCCCCGTATTCCTAAAACTAATATCTTCAGATGTTCAATGCGCTTTCGGGAATGGGCGGATCGGGACAAGTGGACGAGACTGTCGCGGCGAATGCTAACGTCGCGCTTCTCGCTGCGACGGCCGGAACGGCACTGTTTTTAGTTGGCCCGATCTTCTCGATCATCGGTCCGCGTGCTTGCTGGCTCGTGGGTGGATGGACGTATGCGCTCTACAGTGCAAGTTTGCTCAATTTCAACAGTGAGGCTGCCGACTATCTCAAAGTGGTACGGACAAGGTGCTGATATGTGATCCCGACAGTTCGCAACAACGGTGCTTTTGTCATCGCCGCTGGTGCGATTCTTGGTGTTGGTGCATCCTTTTTATGGGTTGCGCAAGGGGCAATCATGACCTCTTACGTCCCCGAGTCCCAGAAAGGACGGGCGATCGCCGTGTTCTGGATTATCTTCAACCTGGGGGGCATGATCGGCTCGCTGGTCAGCTTCGGTCTCAACTACGGTTCAACATCCGGCACCGTCTCCAACAGCACATACATCTCCACCATGGTGATCATGCTTTTCGGCTGGGTGATCGGCATCTTCATCTGCCCTCCGTCCCGCATCCGCCTTGTCCAACTCACCGAAGCCGAAGGCGCAACAGCCGACCACCAGACCCTCGCCGCCAAAGCTCGCACAATCATCCGCACTCTCTTCACCGTCAAAGTCCTCTGCGTCCTCCCCCTCTTCTTCTGCGCCAACATCTTCTACTCCTACCAGCAAAACAACGTCAACGGCACCACCTTCAACATCCGCACCCGCTCCCTCAACTCGGCACTATACTGGATGGCCCAAATGTTCGGCGGCCTCCTCATGGGCTCCGCCCTCGACTTCCACCCGCTCAACCGCCGACAGCGCGCCTGGCTCGGCTGGACCATGCTCATGGTCACAGGCATGGTGATCTGGGGCGGCGGCTACCAGTTCCAAAAATGGCAAGACGCGCGGCTCGCGCGGGGGTCGAGGCAAGATATCGATTACGCGGCGGACGCGGGGATTGCCGTGGGGCCGATTTTCTTGTATTTCTTCTACGGCGCGTACGACGCGCTGTGGCAGTCGTATTGTTACTGGTTGATTGGGACGATGTCGAATTCGGCGGCGGTCACGGCGGTGTTGGTGGGTGCGTACAAGACGTTTCAGGCGGCGGGGGGCGCGATGGCGTGGAGGATTAATGCGGTGAAGACGGCGCCGATGGTGCAGTTGGGTATGGATTGGGGGATGTGTGTGGGTGCGTTGGTGGTGGCGGTGCCGGCGGTGTGGGCGGTGACGTTGACGAGTGTGGTTGGTGATGGGGGGGAGTCAGAGTCAGTGAAGGAGGAGGAGTTGGAGATGAAGCGTGTTGATGGGTAGGGTGTGTATGGTTGTGGGCTTTCGAGCGTATATATCTTCGTTTTCACTATTATGCAGTAGGAACAAGAGAACTATCCCAGAAAAGAGCATTGAGTATTATTTAGATTAATATTAAGTCCGCCCGGCAGTTGATATAAAAACAAGCGGACATTCATCAAGCGAATCACACTCTGTGAAGGCATAACACAGCAGTCACCCGAGACAAAGCACATTGCGAATCGCATATAGCCCGCGTCGGCGATAATGAAAAAAAAAGGAGAAAAGAAAATGCAATGGCAGAAAGACCCAAGGCGTACTGTACAGTACAGCACAAGTAATAAATCAACGATCGAGAAGTTCAAAAATGTAGACGGGGTATTAAAACAAGTGTATAATAGGGTATATCAAAAGCAACATATCCAGAAGGGGGTATTCGGAAACCGAAAAATATGCAGACTGATACCATAGACGCCGAATTTTAATGCGTCGTGAATAATAAGGAAATCTAAATCGAATCGGATCATTCCCGCCTATCCATCCCATGCCCATGCCCATGCCCACCTCGCACGAGGCAAGACGGGAAAATATTATTTTACCACAGATGCAACATCTTGAGAATATCATGCCTGTGGAAAAAGGAGCGATTGCGCTTCCCGAGGACGTCTGCAGGAGAAAAGACCAGTCAGCGACCAAGGGATCGATAACGGGGAGGTTTCAAAGCAGAACGACCATTGATATGGGATTGAGTCACTAGGAGATGGAGTGAACTCACACATGGGGATGCTCAGCAGGCAGATACCCGCTTGGATGCTAGCGATGATGAGAAAGACGTGCTTCTGGCCGCCGCTCACGACCCAATCGTATGCAAAATAGGTGAGGATGAAGGAGAAGATGTTCTTGAAGACGAGGAGGCAGGTGAATGCTTCGACGGCGATTTGGCCTGTACACAAACCGGTTAATCAATTGGGTAGATGGGGCGGGGAAGCGGAGAATCATCATAATGATATGATCGTCTCAGTATAAGGAGTGAACTTACGATGCGCATCAATCAGATACAACGCGCTCGACACGGCACCCATCACCATGCCCACTAGCACCAATGCAAAGAAAACATCCGGCAACAACCATCCATATCTCGAAATATCATCCGACACAAACCCAAACCCGTACAGTCCCGCGCAACTAAACACCAGCATGGGGATGATCAGCACGATACGAAACTCGGGTTCGTATTTGCCATTGTTGAGACGGATCATGAGTCTGGCGGACCAGTCGGCGAACAGACCCGAGAGGAGCAGGCCGAGGATGGAGCCGACAAAGGCGCCGGTGTAGAGGTAGCCGGTTTTGACCTCGTTGAACCAGAGGGGCGGGCCGAGGAAGAGGGCGGCCAGGACGACGCCGATGAAGACGGTCCAGCCGATGATGACGCCTTGGATGAGGCAGCCCTGGGGCATGTTAGATGCAAGGAGTATTGACCAGGGCGGATGTATGACTCACCCAGAGGATACCGGGATGGAAGAAGAGCGGCAAGGGCCGTAGGAGGAGCTTGAAAAAGTTCTCGTCGGTTTTCCGGCCGTTGAACAGCCTCAGAGATTCCCGGAATGACATCTTGGAGGGAACGGCTTGTTCCGTTGTTTCTGTTGCATTCTCTTTCTCATTGGCCGTGTCTGAGTTCTCGTCTGCCTGAGTCCTTTCACTCGTGCCGCTCCCAGGGGGATCCGTCGGAATATTCCATCCTGCCTCGCTCCCCGTCGCATCCCTTGGGACGGGCCGTGTCCTCTCAGCATCTCCTTCAAAATCGGTGTTGAAATGCGTTGCGCGACGGAACGCTGTTTCGGGCACGAAAAAGTAGACAAAGGGCAAGCAGAGACCAGCGAAGATGGCGACGAGATAGAAAGTCCATGGCCAGCCCAACGAGGCGGTGATCTTACCCACGAGCACGGGTGTAAGGAATGCACCGCCAAACAGAGCGACGTTAGACAGTGCCATTCGCTTTCCACGTTCCTATAAATCTGTCAGCCAGTTTTTCATAGAGAATGTGACCCGGGGTATACACACGTGAACGAAGTAGAGATCTCCCACGGACGCATTCACCAACGCCTCAAAAGGAGCCAGGCCAACACCTTGAAAGATTCGCGCCGCCAACAGACTCTTGTAATTGGTGCCACTCGCGCCCGCCCACGCACAACTCACGATGATAATCACGTTCCCGAGCAGAAACAGATGGCGTTTCCCCCAGATGCGCGCGGTGGGGACGAACAGGAAGCCAGCAATGCCGACGCCGCAGAGGTGGTATCCCGTCAGCAGGGCAATGTCCGTAAACGTGCGTTTGAACTCGATGGCCACGGTGACGGTGTTGGCGGCCATGATGGGGCTGGTGGTGGTGCAGATGACGGAGACGACGCAGAGGATGGCGAGGGTGAGGTCGCGGCGCCAGAGTGGCCAGTTCTGAGAGGATATATCAGTAGAGTGTCTTTGGCGATAACCCATGCACGGTATGAAAGCTCACCAGAGGGTCGTTTGGGTCATCGCTGGGCTGGGGGATGAGGATGAGCGGGACGGGGCCGCTGCGGTCATATTTGAGAGGGGAGGAGGCGGCGGGAGTCTGTTCGATGGAGCTGCTGTCATCGTCCAGGACGTAGGAGGTGCCTGTCAACGGGTCAGTCGGGCCCTGGATGGAGTTAAGCAGCAGACGGACCTGGGACGTTGGCGAGTTTGTGGTCTTCAAGTATCCCGAGACCCATGGCTAGTCTATGGCCAGTCTGCGGAGGCGTTGACGGTTTAGATGTGGCAGTCGGCACCAGTTATATTATCCTGAAGCGACAAACATATCTTTAGAATGCAGACAAAGATCGCAAAACGCAGGCTCTTCAGCTTCAGATCCAGTGTTGGTCACAAAGACCGTCGACGTGCATGTCTGTCAGATCGACTGTGCGATGGTGCCGATCTAGAGGCGCAACGCCAAGTGTCTAGGGAGGTCGAAGATGATAAATACAGGACATCCGTTCTCATTACTCTACAGCTCGATGAAATGATAACATTGCGTTTATAGTATCCCAGAGCAACTGGCAAGGCTATGTATGTACAACATTGATGAGAGCGTTAGAAACAAGATGCTGGGACAAAGAGTTGAATGCCCCCTAGACACGACCACAAGACCGACCGTGGGTGACAAGCAGACACAAGGAATAATATCATCATGAAGATCGAAGTGAGAGCAGTTCATCTTCACTCAGAGCCGTAGAGATGTTCCTTCCAGAGCCTTTACGCTCGGCAGTACTCTCTGTGTAGTATCACGGCATGTTATCATCACCGTCCAGTGAAAAGAACAGATTTGAGGAAGCGAACATGAAGAAGTTGAAATCGATTTGATGAGAATGATTACTCAGAACCTTGACGATGAGTTACTCGTCCCGGTCTTGTGCTGGAGTAATTCCGGGGTTGAGTCTGGAGTCAGGCACAGTACTGTATGCGGGATGGTTGTTCAGCACCAAGTCAGCCACAGGAATCTTAACAGTGTGATGGACAAGGCCGCTGGTTGAGAATGAACCACTCGCAGCGATGAAACAGTGTTTTGAAGCCATCGGCCGTGGTGGCGGCACGCTATCGACAGCATCGCGTTGTGGTTCGCGCATCTGGTTGTGATGGAAGCCGTTTAGTCTGTTCGCATCAGGTCGTGATGGTTCGGTCTGTTCACGGCTGGTTGCGCCTCTGGAGCTAGCAACCGAAGCCGGTTTTGCTCATATATATCTGCCCCTGTCGCGCTCTTCTTCTCCTCATCTCCTCATCTCCTCCTCTTCCTTTCATTCTCTCAACTCACTTCACTTCTCTTCAATCATCTCCTTCATCCATCAATCGTGCCGTCTCTATCACCGCCATCATGAAGTTCTCCGCTGCTGCTCTTGCTCTCACCACCCTGTTCGCCTTTGCGTCCGCTCAAGGAACGCTGGATGGACTCCCAGACTGTGCTGTAAGTTGACTTTGCTCCCCATTGGAAACAACCAGAAAACCGCCCATGGACAGAACCCGTCCTCGTCCATGGACACAAGCCAGTGTGAAAAGGTTACAACCTCGTCGAGATACCACAACTGACCACTTGTCGGTAGAAATCATGTGCCCTCAACGCCATTCCCAAGGACTGCGGTCTCGACGTAAAATGCATCTGCAGCGCCGATTCCTTCCTCAACGCCATCACCTGCTGCGTTGCGGAGAAGTGTACCCCTGACCAACAGAAAGGTACATCACTCATCCTCTTCAGATCCGTAACATCGACTGACTCTCCTCTAGCCACCATCAAATTCGCCAACGGCATCTGCGGCACCGCCGGCATCACAGACATCCCCCAGAGCGCTGTCTGCACAACCGGCTCTGCCGCTCCCTCTGGCACCGGCTCCTCTTCCTCCGGCACGGCCACGGTCACCAACGCGTCCGTCACCGGCAGCGCCACCGGGAGCGCGACTGGCACTGCGATCCCCACGGCCATTCCCACCACTGGCGCCGCCGCGTCGCTGAACAATGCCAATGGCGGTGCCATTGCTGCCATTGCCGGTTTGCTCGTGGCATTTGCGTAAATCCCGAGCATTCTTTTTTGATCTTTAGCACGCGATGATACGAAGATTGGGGTGTCGGAGACCTGATAAATAATGCGGGGAATGTCTTTTTTTCTCTTCTTCGATATTAATTGAAATGGGCAACTGATAATTTGGGATTGTATAACTCCTGGTTATCGGATGTCGGAAACGTGTTTAATTAGGAGCAGTTCAACTAGCGATGCTAAATACCAATAATGTCATGCACTTTTTATCTCTGATCAATTGAACTGTAGATTCTACTCGTACTACATATACTCCTGTAACCATTCCGGCTGGGGGTTGATGCGGAGTTCTGCAGCTTACATCCCGACCTCGTTCTCCGCGTTCTCCTGACCAAAGAACCAAACCACTTCAAACATGCAACCAGACCATCTCAAGTCAACAGCACCGTCACTCACCCAGTAACTAATAAAGACAATGACCTCCCCCTCAATCGCCTGCATCGCCATCATCGGAAAATCGGTACTATACCCCTCTCCCCAATCCCATCCCGTCCCATTCTCAACCCAGCAAACTAAACTAACTCGACATCCTCCAGGACAACCTCCTCCACCTCTCCCTCTTCCCCCCGCATAACCACCACCAGAACCAAACCACCGCTCACCTCCCCTTCTCCCTCCTCCTCTCCTCCTCCCTCGACATCCTCTCCCTGCGCCGCACCCAAACCTCCGTCGACCAAGACTTTGGCCTCCTGCACGCCCTCGACGACCGTTTCGCCGTCTACGGCTGGCTGACCAACACGGGCGTCAAGTTTCTCATCATCGTCGATCTCGATCCCACTCGCGAGCTCAAGAAGCAGGGACACTCGTCCTCCTCAGCAGCAGCAGCAGCGGTTGCAGCGACAGCGGCAGTGCCGTCGGTTGGTCTGCGAGATTCGGATTTAAAACCTGTAAGATTTGGGAAGATACATATATACAATAACTAGACTATGATTAATTAACACTATTTGTCAGGCTTTTCGTGCTTTGCAGACGGCCTATGTACAGCTGTTGCAGAATCCGTTCTACAATCCAGACGAGCCGGTTGGGGAGCCCGCATCGTCCACAACCCATACAGCACCGATTCAGAATCGACAGTTGATCGCGCAAGTGAATCGCATTGGTGAACAATGGACGCCGGGGGTCGTCAATCTCTAATTAATATTCAAGTGCTACAGTAGCTGGCTACATCAGAAAGTGTGGCCCGCGGCGTAATTCACTGCCTTGGAACTATACTTGTGACATGTACCCGTGTGCTTTATGATAATACCTGTTTTACGCAATAGATAGCAAGCCGACGGGTGATGGCAGTCATTCAGCGCTGTTAACACTGAGGGACTGAAGTTTGCGCTCTGTCGCGCGCTGCTCATCACGGAGCGCAACGAAGAGCTGTATGTTTGATGGCGTCAATGGTTAGAAGTTGGCCCACAGTCTCGATTATCAAAGGGGGAAAGAGAAAATGCTCCTTACGCTGCAGGAAAATAAAATCTCCATCACCCCATACCCCAGCACAATCTTGTCCTTCAGCTCCTCGATTCCTCCGGCTGCAACAACAGAGCCGGGCACGGCAGGCCCAACTTTCCCCGCCCACGCGCTCTCCGGTGAAATGTAGACCTTGAGTGAGATAATGAGGAAGAGCCAGAACCGCAGCGTGGTCAGCAGCACGCAAAGATGGCGGTACAGGGTCGAGAATTCCGAAGCGATCTTGATCGCTGCGGCGGTGACGTGTGAGGAATCAGAGTCTTGTCCTCTTCTTTCTCCTTGTCCTTGTTCTTGTCCACTCCCTTCAGCTTCTTCCGATGGTCGGGGTTGAGTGGCATCGCGACGGATGCAGCGGGCAATGGTGAGGATGTTGTTGAGGGAGGGCAGTTTGATAACTAGGGTGAGATCGAAGAGGGTGAAGATGAGAAGGAGGATGCCGCAGTAGGCAAAGGGCGAGCGGGGAGGGTTGAAAGGTGGGATGTTGGACTGAGCGGAGGAGATTAGATATCATGTACTGTATCCCCGTGAAAGATGTGGGAAGAGTGGGAGCTCACGATCTTCCACTCATCTTGAACTGAGCCGATTAGTCCAGAGTCGGTGATAACCTCTGGCATCCAAGTGAGATAGGTCGCAAGGGCGAATTGGAAAAGGGCATGAAGCTTGATATAGCCTCGGGACGACAGGCAGTCCATTGTCACATTTCACGTCGGAGCCTTGTGGCTCCCGTGAGAACGAAAGAGAGCACTAAAGAAGGAAATCAAGAAGAAGAGAAAAGGAGGTGTGAAAGGAGGGAGTGCTGAAGAATCACAGACGAAGCAATAATGACAAGGGCACGCGCCTAGTTCACCCGTCGCTCGGAACTTTTTGGAGATGCGTTGATGACGATGGGCTTGGCGGCATGGACTCACTACAACAGCAGCCAGGCGTGCAGACACTGTGCTTCATCTAGATTGGGGGATGGACATCGCTATGAGAAGATCTTTTTTCTCAATTTACCAGCTGCAGTATTGAACTGCAATGTGCCCTCAAATCCAGTCGGCACTTCCCAATATATTAATGGGAAGCTGTGTTGCATCATAAACGCACGGCGACTGTTATAATGAAAAATCGGAAAATAACGCAAGAGGCACTGTGGCGGAGTGGTTATCGCGTTAGACTTGAATGTGCTACAATGCACTGATGAGCAATCTAATTCCTTCGGGAGCGCAGGTTCGAACCCTGCCGGTGTCGCTAACCCAACATTTCTTTTTTCTTTTTTCTTTTTTCTTTTTTCTTTTTTCTTTTTTTTTTTTTTTTCTGGTTTGATCTCTAGGCCACAGCGGGACTTGCTCGGGGGTCAATCAACCAAGCCCCTGTCTAGGGCTTGATCGTGGGGTCGACCATCACGATTTTCAGCTTTCTCGGGCAAATATGTTCACTTATATATATCCTTCCGCGCTGTTTGCCTCATAAAATCGAAAATGTTACTGCCATCCTGAGGGAAGCTTCGACAGGAAGCAGCTATCAGTCTTAGGAGACAAAGAATGGTTACTTCCAGTTGAAACGCGAAAAGGAGCGAAAATGCCTGTCTTGCTTGCTCAAGCGGCAAGCGCCACGTCGAAGCCGTCGTGCATTTTAAAGCCCTCATTTGTGATTTCATCTTGCCTGCAATCGTCCAAATGACCTTTCCAGCGCAGCCGGGGATCTAAGATTCTAAGAACTTAGACTCCCAACACACGCATCACGCTGCTCGGCTTGATCCTGCGGGGCCCCAGCGTCAGTTCCGCCTGCATGTTGAGCAAACGTCGCCTCGAGAAGTGCATTAGAAACTACCATTCCGTGCCCCAGTGCCCAGCGTTCTGCACGCTCGTGGATCTCTGCTAGCTTCTCGCAGTTCCCTTCCGTTGAGGGGCCCCAAGTGAGTCGTGACTGACAATGTTGATGTCATCCACGAAGCCGATACTATTGCTGACTCTCCCGGGTTCCTGGCAGACTTCGAGAAGCTCAGCGTTGTTCAAGAGGAAGAGGATAGGCGAAAGCGGCGGGCGAACCTTGTGGGAACCCCATTGAGACGGCGATTGGAGCGGTTTCTTCCTCACACGCGATCGTACCTATGCTCCTGTGATGTCCAACGAAAGCACCGTTGCAACTGCGTCTGGTTCCTCCCAGACGGTACGAATCTGAGCGAGCAGCAGCGTGATTGCACTCTCCGTCGAGCGCGATTCTCTCGCGCCCATCTGCTGCGGCTGGAGCACGTTGCGCTCCTCCGATGGAGAACCAGTTATGATTAGATTCCACCCCTCACGCGCGGATTGTCTATACTGGTACAGCCCGTAACGCATCATCTCGGTCACCGCGGACTCGCCGATCGACTATTTGAGGAGATCAACCAATCTTCGCCGTATGCAACGGTATGACATCCTTATTCTTATCCCATACTGTCCCATGATTTAAATAGTTGCTGACATCTGGTCAGAGATACCACGTCTGTATTTCCACTTTTCTTTGCTGTTGGTTCCAGACCTAATCCCAGCAAGCATTAAATGGATAGTCTGGACTATGTGGGTAGTTGGATGTGTGATGTATTGGGTGGGATGGATGTATTGTGGGAGGCTGTCAAGTTGGTAGATCAGCAGTCAAAGCAGCTCTAATGCCCGTGGCATTAGAGGATATTCTCTTTTAGCCTAGCGGTTAAGAGCTCGCTTTTCGCTCGACAGAGGCTTCCTAATTCAGAATTTTTGGTATACCGGGAGTGGTGCGTGATAGACTTGAGCATGGTATATAAGGTAGAGCGACATTTGTTACACAACTCACTGGGCGAATATCGATTTTCAATCTGGTGGCGAGGACGAGATTGAATTAGTACGCCGGATATCAGGGCGACGGATTCTTGGTTGAATAGCGCTGCTAAGACTAAGAGAATGATAATGGATGTAATTACTTTTATGAAGAGCTTGCGATTTGTTGAGTTCAAATTGTCAGATGAATCTTCAAAGGGATCGATGCAAGTGTACGAATATCTTCAAGCAACGAGCTGGGCACTGTAGTTTGTGATTGCTGCTATTGCAAACTTTTATTGATCCATTGATTTCCTCAGCCATTGAGTACTCGTTCTAGCTCCGGGCTCATAGTTCCTAGAGGTATTCAGCTTGACTGGCTGTTCATTTGTTCGTACTCCGCATACCTGACGCCCTTGGACGTGGGAAGGAAGTGCGAATTAACTTAATAACTAACTAACTGGAGCAAATAAAGCAAACACCATCATCACCGAGGGGCATCCATCATCAATGCTCGTCGTATTCTCCCCAAATCCCACATCACCAAACTCCCCTCCATCCCTGGGAGAGTACAGTACAGTACATACAATGGCAGACCCCCCTCCCTTCTGGAAAGACCGCCACATCAAATACTTCCTCCGCTGTCTCAAAACCCTCCTGCCGCACCAATACACCTCCAACGACTCCAACCGCATGACCCTAGGCTACTTCATCGTCGCCGGCCTCGATCTCCTCGGCGCCCTGCACACGCCCACCGCCACCACCACCGCTTCAGGTCCAATATCCGCCTCCGAACGACATGGCTACGTGAACTGGATCTACCACTGCCAACTGCCCTCGGGCGGGTTTCGCGGCTTCACAGGCACTGATTTCGGCGCGGATAAGCGCGCGACGGACAATGAGGTGTGGGATCCGGCGAATCTGCCGGCGACGTTTTTCGCGCTGGTGACGTTGTTGATGCTGGGTGATGATCTGGTGCGGGTGCGGCGGACGGAGTGTCTGCGGTGGTTGGGGAGGATGCAGCGAGAGGATGGGAGTTTTGGGGAGGTGTTGGGTGTTGGGGTCAAGGTGGAGGGCGGGGACGATTTGCGGTTTTGCTGCTGTGCGGCGGGGATTCGGTATATCTTGCGCGGAAGGGATGTTGAGTATTTAAAGGGTGTGGATGATATTGATACCCAGAGGTTAGTTGAGTATGTGGAGAAATGTCAGGTAAGGAGTGGACAGTCAGGATTTAGGCGATGTGATAGGCGAGTTGACTGTTTTCCGTTTAAAGACCTACGACGGCGGATTTGCGCAGGCTCCCTGGCTCGAGGCCCACGGTATGAATGGCCATTCCTGTCCTGACTTGAATGACTTGCTTATGACTCTATCTATACAGCTGGATTGACCTACTGTGCCCTTGGTACATTGTCATTTCTCGACCGCATTCCAGGACCAGAAAAGAACGAGGTTCTGTCTAATACAACGGTTGCAGCGTGCACGCCAGGTTCTAAACCGTTTGAATCTCTGATAGAATGGCTCGCGTTTCGACAAACCAACGTCTTGTACGATGAAGATAGCGAACGCGAAGAAGATGACGAGGACAAGGAGGTGCCTGAGTTACCGTCACCCCAAAACAACACTGCACATTCCATTGAAGAGCAAATATCAGCCTTGCCACCATTGCCCACAGCATCCCAATGGCCACTCGAGGAGCAGACCTGCGCCGGCTTCAATGGAAGAACCAACAAGATCTCCGATACGTGCTATTGCTTCTGGGTCACTGGGTCGCTGGCGGTATAGACGTCATCCTGCGAGAGTGCCGTTCCTGCGTGAATGCTGATTTGCATAAACAGATGCTCTCCCGTCTCAACGTCGTGAACGCCGATGCGCATCGACGGTATCTTTTGGAGAAAACGCAACATCTAATTGGTGGTTTTGGGAAAGGGGTGGACGAACCGCCTGGTATGAGAGCATTGGCTGAACATCTTCGTTCTTGGGCTTTCTGACCTGACAAAACTCTTTAGATGTGCTGCATTCCTATCTCGGACTTGCAAGTCTGTCATTAATCGGTCAATCAGGCATCGATGCCGTCGACCCAGTCTTCTGTGCGAGTACACGCACGCGGAAACACTTGGAATCGCTTTCGTGGTGGAACGGCACGACTTCTGTTTGAGAAGCTATGAGCAGGCAAGATTTTGGAGACGGACTCATTACGAAATATGCTCTGTTATCCCTGGTCCGTGATTCTTCATCCGCATTGACCTGGGACCAAGGGGCTCGAAGCTGTTGTAGTACGTCTCGGGTATCACCATGGGGTGTATGATCTGGTACCTCGGGGCCTCAGAGTGTGTTTGGTGGAGGTGACTGCACGCTGGGACCTCGTGTGCCATTACTGAGGCCAGAAAAGAACGACACCAAATGAAGAGGCTGAGGAACAGAGAGGAGGAGGGTAACGACATCGCACTCCCGTTGAGCGAAGATGGAAGTTGATGTGACGTCGCTGGCCTCACCGCTCTCCACGTGTTGTTGGAGGATGCGACACAGAAACGTGGACGACTGTTGATAGCTCCGAAATGTAACCCCGCGTTGCTCAAGACAGCTCCATAGCAGAAGTAGGCGGAATACGGAGACTATGTATGGACATTAGTATCTCGATGTCCCCCTCGTTTGCATGTGGACATCGGTCGTTGTCAACAATCTTGTCTCGATGCGCAAGACATGCACCTCCCCCAATTCAAAGTGCCCATTCGTTCGAATTAAACGAGAGGCGAAGCGGATGGTGGATGCTTAACTTAGCCACACGAAGAAGCAACTTGCCCAAGGTTTATTTGGGTCTACATCGTGTTGATAGCCTGGTCGCACCTACAAACGGAGCAAAGACCTTGAGTCTCGCGTCCATCACGAGGCACTTGGCCTTGGCGCGGTGAGACGGACGGCGTGCCAAGAACGCGCTAGGAAGAACGCTTTGGGCAACACGAACTCGTCTTCTTTGCTCGCATCACGACTACGAGATTTCGAGATATCTGCCATGATCCATTGAAAGGTGCTGGCAGTGAAGCCGTGTCCATTGTCCAGTGCCGGGATGCGCTGACAACCCCTTTTGCACTTGTGCGGCTCTGCCCGTCCCCCTGGACGGAGAGAATGTCAGACGGGAAGACGGTGGAAATTAACCACCGTTTCGAGCAACGCTAGATTAGTCTCGCTCTCACCCAGGCGAATCACGCTCGCCGCGATGGGGCAGCGAGACATCAAAGTTCTCGCCGGGTCAAAACATCAATGTTTCTGGCTTTGACGGTGGAGGATTCGCGACGGGGCTCTCCGTATCGAGTGCCAATTAAAGAAACCTTTAAGCCTCACCGATGGGGGAGCCGGAAATGGCACGACTTCTTTGGTGGAGGTGAACGAGGGTCTGAGCGAGTGGTGGCCTGCGAGGGACAAAAGACGCTGCTTTGGGCTGGAGTATTTATACCGCGTCTGTTCTCCCTCCGGAGCCAGCGCGCCCTGTGTTTTCTGCTTCTTTTTCTTGCTAGAGCTCGTCTATCCCGGTCCTGTTTTTCATAGATCCTCTTTATACCTTCACAATCTTGAGATCAGATTACAATGCATCTTCCCTCGTTACTAGTCTTCGCCGGCGTTGCCGTCGCCGCCAACGAAGCCATGACTGGCTCTTATACCCAAGAGGAGGTGCTCCTCAAGTTGGAGAACAGGCAAATCGAGTACTGCAAAGAGATCAAGCCCCCCTATTCGTGCGCGAAATCATGCGGTGTGGGCTACTCCGAGTGTGGTGCTTTCCCTCACTGCTATAACCCGACCCGCGGAGAGACGTGTTGCCGGAACGGAAGTAAGTATTGATTCGTCTCAGATCCTGCAAGGAAGTCAGTAACTGACATCCCTAAACAGAATACTGCCCTGCCGGATACTACTGCACCGACGCTGGCTGCTGCCCATCCGACATGACTCTTCAGGAGTGCGGTGCAACGCAGAAACTGACCGGCGCTCCCCCCTCGGCCACCCAGCCGCCCATCACGCCTCCTGGCGGCGACGATGATGATGACGATGAAGACGACGAGGTCCTCTCGACCAGTTCCCAATTCTCTCTCGCCCTGCCCACTCCCACTCGTACGGCCTTGTTCCCCACCGAATCCGATGACGAAGATAGCTTCCCCGAGCCCACCAGACCAATCACCGATCCCTTTGGCGAACCTGCCGAGACCACCGCCGCACAGCAATCCCCCAATGCCGCGAGCAGGTTGGAGGGAGGTCTTTTGACCGGTGTCCTGGGAATGTTGGCAATGCTCATCTGAACAGGATGGTGAAGGGTTAGGATTTGGACCTTCTTGCTATTTTTATGATTTTAATAGCCTTTAATTGCAGCCGAGTTGGATGAACATAATGGAGAATAAGCATATATAATACCTATAATAATAGATATCGTTGTCTCTCTGCAGGCCCTTTTGGCCCGCTGAATGAACAGTGGATTCTTGATACCTGAAGCCTTTATTATTTGTTGTCTTTGCCACCGGTCTCGAGTATAGCCTGCGAGAACATGGTCGTTCGGGATCATCACTCGCACAATGCTGACAGCTTTTGCAGACCTGAAAAAGATATCAAATAAAAAAAACATTAAAAGAAATGCAGTGCATGGTACAAACACATACCAGCAGCTCATGTCACTTCTCATCCTCAATCTGTGGCCAGTGTGATCACAGAATTGCAGAACGTGCATATCAAGACTCGATAGGGCTTTACCTGGCCCGCCTTGGGCCAACAGCAACGTAGACTATAAACCATAAGATTTTCCGCGTTGGACCAGATCAGTGCTTCACAGCCATCGTGGTGTCAAATTCATGAATAGTCTGCAACTTGTGTGAGTGAATGCACGCGTCCCGAAAGATGTTTGCTGCTCTGCACTCTTGGGCTGGCATATTTATTGTCACGTCAAAGAACTAGAATCTCAGCCACCAAAAGCATGGCCAAACAGACCATCATTATGGAGAGCATCGCTCGTGGTGCGAGCAGTGGAATCTTCAAGACCAAACACTCAACTATGTATGTAGTAACAGCTCATGAGAATAATCTTGTTGACGAATCGAATATATTCGTTACCATTCAATAAACGGGGCTCCTTTTATCGTACAAACGCACATACATAGAAAGACCGCAATCTTCCTAGAATCCAAGATTGGAAGGAAAGGGCCGGCTCATGATTATGATCGGGCCCTATAGCACAACAGAGACAGCATCTCACTTTATTGTTCTGCACTCGATTCTCCAGGAACGAGGACTCCCTTCTCCTCTAATAGCTTTGCCAGCTCTCCGTTTTGATGCATAGACATCAAAATATCGCACCCGCCGACAAACTCTTTGGAAACATAAAGCTGGGGAATCGTTGGCCAGTCTGAATATTCCTTGATACCTGCCACGACGCTCATGTTAGCCAGAAATTGCCTTTCGCCTCCATTTTGCGCGGCCGCACCTTGTCTTAATTCAGGATCCTCAAGTACATTGAAAGCCGTAAATTTGTCTGGATCTACCCCTTGCAAACCCAATATTTGGATGCTCGCACGGGAAAATCCGCATTGAGGTGTTTCCGGAGTTCCTTTCATAAAGAGCACGACCGGTGCTGATGCGACGGCCTTGTCGAGTGCAGCTTTCATCTCAGTAGATAGCAGGCGAGTCTGCACGGGTGAGAATGGAAGAGCAAATAGAGGCCTGGACAAGGGCCGAACTGCTTGTCGGAATACCTGGGTAGCAGTTAACAAGCCGTAAAACTGTTGCGAGACATGGCCTACTCACAGGTAAAAAAGCCATGGTGCAGAGAATGTCGCGGGATCGGAATCAGCTACACGAAATCGCAAAGGTTTGTCAAGGATAACTTGTAGGCTCTTCCGCCCAGGTAACGGAGCAGATGTAACAAGTGCAGATTCAAGGCAGAACGAACTCGGTGCGTGGTTTGATCCAGGATTAACTCGTTATTGTGACGGTGGTGGTGGAGTTGCTCTTAAAATAGTGTCGAACGCCCAGCGAGCGGAAACCCCTGCCAGCCCTCAACTGCACCATCATTGCATTCACCACAAACCCGTCGCTTGTGCCAGCAACAAATATCATCTTCTCGTCGTCGCCTCTTCTCACGCTGACAACAATCGTGCAGAGTCCCTCCTCGCCTTCATGCTGCTGTTGCGTTCAATGACTGCAATACCCCATCTCGTCGCACCCGTCCCAGACATCGTCAGCCCATCGACATCCCCCCAGATCGAAACAGGGATCTGACCGGGCACTCCAGCACCATCACCAAACCCCCCCAGTTCCTCGATTACTAGTTGGTCTTCTCCGTCTCCCCTGAATGGAATGTCCAGAAACGTGTCACAATAGAATCGCGGTCCATCCTGAGCAGCAGAATTCATGATCTGACCTGCCTGTGGTGAAAACACATGCCGCCACCCAAGTTCAAGCCCGAGTCGCAGCTTCATAAGGAAAAGGTCCGTGGAGCTTAGAACCCCAGTGGAATGCAATTTTGGCCGTGCTGTGCTGTGCGCTATTTGCATTTGCGTGTGTTTGCTCAAGTTCAATGGCTAACGATTTACTCCGCAGCTGGTCAATTCCTACAATCAGCTTTTAGAGTGAGCTTGAAACCCTTTCCCTGCGATCTCAGCTGGCGACTCGATTCTGAGAGACTCCCTTCCGTGAATTGGCCTGTGCTAACGTATCTCTCCGCTCCAGGGAATTCTCCTCGAAAGACCTACGGAATGTCGGAAACTACAGCTTAGGGCGGCTCATTGGCAAGGGCTCGTTCGGCAAGGTCTACCTCGCGTCCCATAAGCTCACGAATGGCTCCAAGGTAACGACCGTCTCCGCTCCAAAGTGCAAGGTCGAGAATACAAAGTTGATGCCCAGCCCTTGGATAGGTCGTACTCAAGTCGTCGAGTCGAGATGACTCCAATCTTGCCCGCGAGATCCATCACCATCGCCAGTTCATCCATCCTCATATCGCCCGCCTCTACGAGATCATTGTGACGGAGAAGTTGGTATGGTTGGTTTTGGAATATTGTCCAGGTGCGCACCAGAATCGTGACTTTTGGAATCAGCCCAGTTTACTAAATCGTATCTCGCAGGGGATGAGCTGTACAACTACCTCCTCCGGAATGGACCCATGCCCGTGGAAAAGGCGCAGAAGATCTTCACCCAACTCGCCGGAGCAGTCGCATATGTACACAGCAAATCCTGCGTCCATCGAGATTTAAAACTCGAGAATATTCTGTTGGACAAAAATGAGAATGTGAAACTGTGCGACTTTGGTTTTACTCGGGAATATGAGGGCAAGGCCAGTTACTTGCAAACCTTTTGCGGGACGATATGCTACAGCGCACCGGAAATGCTAAAGGGTGAAAAATATGCCGGGGAAAAGGTGGACGTTTGGAGTCTGGGGATCATTCTCTATGCGTTGATCGCGGGCGAGCTGCCGTTTGACGAGGATGACGACCAGGCGACCAAAACCAGAATTTTGACTGAAGAGCCCAAGTACAACGATCGGTTTTCGCCAGAGGCAAAGTCGTTGATAAATCAGCTTTTGTCGAAAAGGCCACTGCTCCGGCCGACCATGAGTGATATCTTAGCGCATCCTTTTCTAGCAGAACACGCTCCCCAGCAGCAAGCCATTCTGAAGTTATCACGACCAGCGCTATTTTCGACGCCTTTGGAAAAGACAACGCTCGGGCGAATGAGGAGTGCCGGTGTCAACACAGACCAAGTTGTGGAAAACGTGCTGGCACAACGATGCGACGCGTTAGCTGGATGGTGGGCCTTACTCATAGAAAAAGAAGAGAGAAAAGAGAAAAGGAGAGAAAGGAAACGACGCGAACGGGAAGCCGAGGCCAAAAATCTTCGTCGATTGAGTGCTGCCAGCAGCCGTCTGGAACGGATTTCTGCGACACTTGTCGAGGTCGACGAAGAAGGTCACAATTCGGAGCCGCCGCGGAGCAGAGGCAGGACCAATAGACGCAGTATTCCAACTCGTAAGTATCGCCGTTTGTTGATGTCTACCTATCTGGTGAAAACCCGCTCATTCTGTGCAGCCCAGCTTTTGATCCCTGATCTTCCGAAACTTCCTGAAGGGGCTTTGATTGCATCTCCATCCGAAACTATCCCGCCTCCTCCGATTGAAAAGGACGGCTCGATCCGCTCGTTGAGCTCTTCGCGGACTCGACCTATTCCGCCGCCGAAAGAAAGGCGCGTGTCTCGTGGAAGCACGCTTCATCTGAGCGCGTCGCAGCCCGATCTGACACGTCCTCATGGGATATTGAAACGGCCTGGCACTCGACGGCGCCAGTACCCTATCCTTAGTCAACTGGCTTCTTTGAAGCATTGGCTCGTGGAGTCTACGAAACGGGCTAAATCACCTCATTCAAAAGGGTTTGGACACCCCGGTGTATCTCTCAAGTTTCTTTCCGATAGGCACGGCCCCGACAAGAACAAAAACGCCTCGAAACAACAAGTAGCAACGCCTGCCAACAGTCCCAATCCTAACCAGCTTCAAACCCCGACTCAGATCAAGCGATCTTCGAATGCCAGCAGCTTGGCACCGAGCATGGCTTCCTATCCCGGTGCTGTACGACCTTCTTCGATCACTCAACCACCGCGACCGCTTAATAGCAGCTCCTCGCGCCATCGTAATTCCTTATCACCCGCACCCCTAACTCCCCGCAACTCCTATCGCCGCTCGTCAGCCGGACTACGAGGGCGGAAATCGACATCTTCGTCTGTTTCTTCAATTCGAACGATTCACCATGGACATTCACACTCCAAAACTTCCTCCGTCTCTTCCAACAGCTTAGACACTGTCTCAACTCCAACGGGGTCGTCAATCAAGGCATCGGCTATCTCTCGATCACCACATACCTCCATCAAGGTCCTGCCGACCACCCCAAGCGCGTCTACGCGCTTTCCGAATAATATCCGGCTTGTGCGGGGAGTCCAAGGTCCCAGTCATGGCAGTGGTCCCGTTCATAGTGCTTTTAACGAGTCTGCCCCTATAATGACATCGCCCTCATCAAGTCTCGTGTTTGCGCGGCGAAAAAGATCTGCCTTCAAAGGACCAACGCTTAACACGTCTAATCCGATGACCTCTGGCGGTACTGGGACACCGGTCCATTCTAGGAGAAGAGAAGGACTCTTCGACGGGTCAGCTGATGTACCTGCACTGGGAGCCAGAAAAAGCCGAATCATTGAAGAGGAGGAGGAGCTGTTTGAGGAGCACGGGTTTGAAGATGAAGAAGTCGAGGAAGTAGATGGCTTCAGTCCCGTCGATGAGAAGAGTCCAACATTTACCCAAGGAAGGGCATCTCACGACACAGTCTCATCACCGAACGTCACGGCAACTGCAGATGCTCTGGCGAATTCTGTATTATCGTCTTCGAGCTCAATTCATCACAAATCTTCGGAGCTGCAACTCCTCCCTGCCGCGGAGATTGAGGAGCCGTCGCCATATCCTGCTTTTCACGCTTCTGGTGCGCAATCAGATCCTGACCTGCTCCGTCCTCCACGCTCATCTTCCTTGCGAAAACATAAAACTCCTGGCTCCCCGGGCAGTGCTACGGTCCTGGAGCGTCTTGAGAGTGCTGAGAAACGACCGCCTGATGGTTTAAAGATGTCTTTGGAAGCTAGTCCTAAGAAAGCCTGATCTCTCGCCATGTCCCGAAACT
Source organism: Chrysosporium keratinophilum (assembly GCA_029850275.1). NCBI lineage: Eukaryota > Fungi > Ascomycota > Eurotiomycetes > Onygenales > Onygenaceae > Chrysosporium > Chrysosporium keratinophilum. Next base: position 169,288 of record JARBIX010000010.1, read on the forward strand.
TGCTCTCGGAATGAACGTCATATTTCCCATATCTTACTTTTTTATCCGATCTCTCGGCCCGGTTTACCATGTCATTTTTCAGAATTTCATTTTCTTTTCCCCTTAGGGATGCCAGAGTGCCCTGCCTTCATTTTGATGACTTACTTCTCCGTTCTTGTCTCTTAATTTCTTGTGTCCGCTGACTTCAGGTCAATTTATTCCCCAATTTTTCCTTTTTCGCTTTCTAGGTTCGAATGAGAATACCCTTGCATCCAGGACTGAGCGGATTCACCTGGGAATGCACGTTGTTATCGTTTATGAGAAGTTTGCTGGTGACTTTTATTACCCTTCTATAGACTACTTTTTTCTTCACGTTTTGTTCTTTTTTCTTTTCGCCACGACATATATGTTGCTTTTGCCTTGTTTTCTTTTTCAAACTTGCTTCTGTAAAGTGTCTTATATATGGCTTTTGAATTTCTACCTGCTTACAGGATGTATACAGACAGAATTTGGGAACTTTGAGTGTGCTGCTTCGTGTTTTTATCATTTTCCTTGCTTCTGTCCTAACGATCAGAACCTCGATCTACAAAGTGTAGTGGCAGAAAGCCTTTCCTCCTATATCTCTGGTCCGGTACGTATGGGCCTTTATTGGACTGTTAAGTGGATGAGTAGTGAGCGTGACTTGGCAATTCTTTGCAGCTTTCTTTGCATATCTCGAGGTCCCATGGTGTTGGTAGCCGTGCCTTAGACCCTCACTCCGAATTCAGCTCACGGGCTCCTGGTTATTCCCCACCCGAAAGAAGGCCAATGAAGGCTACCTGTAATGATTATTTCGATACTTTCATTGTTTCATGAAGTTTACTTCACCAAGCTGAAGTTGTTCTGTCTGTTCCAAGAGACTAGTTCATGGCGATACTACCCATTCTGCCAGTAACTACTCTTCTGGTTTAGAAATCCTTAGAAAAACTTCATTAATGAACGATGTACTGGGTACCTATTAGGGACAATAATTGGAAGAATACTAATAGTAGTACTATGCAGGCAAGCTTGCTAGGAACTGCAAATTTCCACACCTGTACCGATTAAACAAGAAAGACTGCTGCATAGAACGGGGCAACTCCCACCCCGAACTAAACAGACAGACAATCAGGCAGTAAATACTATCAAGCCTCTGCTGAATGATAAAAAACACCTGGACGGGGGGGGCCATTGCAAATTAAGACTGTACCCCAAAACTCCTGCAGCCCATGTTGAATATTGTGGCGTCGGCAATCTATGCCTTTCAGGAGAAACGAGCGAAGAGGCAGTAGTAGCGAATGAACAGAACAACTCGAAAAGCAGAAAGTGATGCAAAAGAATGTGTAAACAAATTCAAACGACTGTTACTTGAAAGAGGGTTCTGTCCCAAACTCCAAGTCACAATGTCCTGCTCCGCATTATCTGCCTTGTGCGTCGTCATCTTGCCCCGTTGACTGGATCCCGAAAAAAAAAAGAAAACCATCAGAGCCAGATAAAAAGAAAAGTCAGCAAAACCGAGCAGTAAAACAATAACCACTGGATAGTAAATTAGTACTCCGTAGATGTGCACTCGAATATGTGCGACAAAATAAACTGCATCCCATTTAAGTTGCAGTTGACAGCCGAAAACCCAACAAGGGTAAAAAGCATGTTGGCGCAGCGGAAGCGCGCCGGGCTCATAACCCGGAGGACCTTGGATCGAAACCAAGACATGCTATTGCAAAAAGAAAACATTTTTTTGTATGCGATATCTTTTTCCAAGTCCTTCATAATTCTCTTGTCTTGATTCCCAGTCGCTTTGACGGTATTCCAGGGTCGAGGGGAAGCACCATTAAAGATTCTCTTGGAACTTCGAGCTCCGAGGAATAATTCCCGACTGTGGCTCTGGTTCCGCAGGTTGGACAGAAGGTCCCACGTTAGAAGAACCATCTTCGACCGTATCCCGGGCAATGGAGGACGTTGTGCGTTTCTGTACTTCAAACGACCCTTGCTTCCCAGTGTCCCGAGGGGAAGGTCGGGCAAACATGCCCCTGAGGCTGAATCGCTTGGGTGATCGTTGGGGTACAGCAGGGGTTGGTTCAGACGGTTCTATCAAGACAGATCTTCCCGCCTCGCCTTCGTCCGAAGTGCTCCACTGGTCCGTAGTTCCTGGCATAGCTGGGCTGGCTGCCCGAGGCCGTGTGTGTGCCTGAGCTGCTTCAGGGACTGTCTCTCGCATTGGCTCTGGTGCTGTTTCTATTGCTGCTGGTACTGCCGGTACTGTCTCTGGTACTGTCTCTGGTACTGTCTCTGGTACTGTCTCTGGTACTGTCTCTGGGACTGTCTCCGGCACTGTCTCCGTTGTGGCTGCTGTTGCTGTCCCATTCGGTTGAGTTGCTGAATCCTCTAGCCTCTGTGGCCCTGTTTCTTCTTTTCTGACCGGCCCGGGAGCCTCTTCTTCGGCTGCTTGGAAGCGTTCATGGTCTCTCTCCTCCTCAGCTTGAGAGACTGGGGGGCTTTGCCTACCCGTCGAAGTGCCGTTCACCACTGCTTCTCCCCCACGCTTTTTCTGCGCCTTCTTTTCTTGCTTGGCCAGAGCCTTTTCTGCCCGAGCTCTTTCCTTAGCCTCATTTTTCTCCTTTTTCTTTTGTGCTTTCAAATCCTTCCTCGACTGTAGCTTTATCCACTCTATATCATCTATTAGACAAGCCTCAAGATTCAGAGAATCGAAGGACACTCACTCAAAAGCTTGGCGTGCGCTTTCATGGTTTCGGTCTCTCTCTCTCTCTGGATTTTTTGATACCTCTTTTCGTGCTCTTTGTCAAGTTTCTTTTCAAGAGCGCTTGCTCGTCTTTTATTGACCTTGTCATCAATTTCAGCGAGTCTTGGTTGTAACCTTGATCGAGCTATCGCTTGCACATGAGGGTTGTCTTCAAACTTTGAACCTTGCATCGGCACAAACGTTGATGTCGGAGGTGCTTTGACTGCCATAGCACGTTCGTTTACTTTGCGCTCCCATCCACGCAATACTGCCGGAGGGGGCCGCCCAGAGCGCATATACACATCTTGATCGATGCTATTCATGGTAATATCAACATTGTGCCGGGCCATTCTCATCACTGGGTCTTCTTCGATTGGACTGCTGACGCCGTCGGTCCTTTCTCGCATAGTAGACCTAAAGTGGGTCCGTCGAGGACGTACCCTGGTGAAGCTGCTTGTTTCTGCGTCACTGGTTGTTGATGGTCGGCGTATCATTAGAGAGGCGATTGAAGCTGGTCTTGACGTACGCGGACTGCGGTATGTCCTCAGTGTCGGCGCTTGTTCAGCATCCATCTGGGCCAGACGCGCGGAGACTCTCTTTTGGGCTACCGACATCAAATCTATCGACGGACCGTCAGGCTCTAGACCCGACACGGCTCGGTCTTGTGGCCCAGGATAAACCGCCGTTTCGGCGGCAGCAATTTCTTGTGCCTGAGGAAGAATCGCATACATTTGTTTGGCCATCGTAACTGCAGCCGCTTGCTGCGTGTTCTTTTTGGTAGTTTCGTCCTGCGTCCCTTGCGAAGGGTATGTAGCAGCCATGCTTGTCTGGGTCCTAGCTACCGCAACTTGATGCAGCTTAGCAGGATCGTATGTGGGCCCAACCGTTTCAATCGGATTTTGGTCTTCCCTGGCGAGCCTTTGGCTAGTGGATGCTGCCGACATAGCCTGCGTCAAGTCCGGGAGTTCTTCCTGAATGCTTGCAGATCCAAATCGCTTATGGGAAGTGGCCATGGCTCCAGTTGCGGCCATCCTCGAGCTTTGATTTTGTCCTAGTGCTTCTTCAAGGATTGTCTCTCTCGAGTCGAGTGTACTAGACCGATCTCGAGCAGTTCGTAATGCTGCCTTCGATCCCGCCCTACTCAAGCCGACGCCGTTTGCAGAAATAAGATTCTCCGTTGTCATGTCATACTGAGACTCCGGTGGATGGCGAAGGCTTGCCATTGCACCTTTAGCTGCCAGTTCATGGTCGGTTGAATACGTTGCACTGGGTCCGCTCGGAGGGCCGTGTTCTTTTCCACGAGGAGCTATTAGATCCAATTGGCAGCCGGTCAGTCATGTTAACTGTCCATAATATCATAATCCGGGACTTATCTACCTTCTATAGCTGCAGCTCTGGTCTGTGGTGTTCCTTCTAAGCCTGATGGTCGATGGGTGGTTCTGGTCACATAGTAAGCAGCGGTGGTAGCTAGCTAGCATTAGCCTTAACCACCCATCGCTGCAATTCCAAGTATAAAGGAGCAATGAAAGTCCATTATCACTTACCATAGCTAGATCCATGCTGTACTGACGCCTTAGCGGCGCCTTGACTCAAGACCGGCGCATCAGACATGGTGTGCACACTGTAAGCATATGAGATGGTAATAGGGACAAGAACGCATTGCGGTAATGCGCAGACATGGTCGAGAGAGCAGGAATCCGGGCAGCGAGGCAGAACTTCATTGTGTGCGCGGAGAGCGACGGCAAGACCTGTTCTGGAGAGTTTGGCTGAACCGTTTGCTCGATTGCCTCCGTCGGTGACAGATGACGTCGAGCATCGCTGATCACGCTAACGTTGAGTTACGCTGCGGTTTAGAGAGGTCAGCTGATTAACTAACTTATAGATAAACCTTGGCATTCCGCCCCGCCGCGCTCCACCGAGTTTCCGCCCTGGGCGGGAAAGAGAGATTTCAGTATGTTATTTATAACTAGGCCATTCTATTATTGTGTATATTGATAAAAAAAACAAGTACCACATCTCTTCGCTGGTCACAACCACACAGATATTATTGGTTTATATAAAACTCAAATTAGGGTGTGCGGAGATAGGGTAAATCGTAAGGCGTGAGAGATCACTGAAGCTCAATATACCCCTTTACATCCTTAAGAACCTGTCAGTGGTTGTCTGTTTCCATTCTTGTTTCCGCAGCATTCGCCCTCAGCAATCGATTCACCAAATGCACATTCTCAGAGTCAGCGCCATTGGTGCGGCCATTCTTGTTGACCTTCCCAAAGAGGCACTGCCACAGGTCATCATCATCAACATTTTCTCCTTCGACTGCGCGACCAGCCATGAGTGTCCCCAAGGCTGCATCCTGCATCTCGAGGGAATTAGCAGCGTCGATAACCTTTTCCGTCAAGTCAGACAGATCCAAGCCATTGACCTCATCCGTCGTTGAAGGCAAGGTTGCTTGCTTTTGTGAAATATGAGCTAGTCGGCGAGATACCGAAAGCTGATAAATGGATTCCTCCACGGAATCAGAAATAAGGTACATCCAAACGGTAGTCTGGCGCTGTTGGCCAATTCGATGCACTCGGGCAATCGCTTGAAGTTCAATGGCCGTATTAATCAATGGCTCGCATAGGAAGACATGTGTCGCATTTATGAGATTGAGCCCAGATGATTGTGCCTTTGCATGCAAAAAGAAACATTCAATCTGTTGCTCAGTCAGAAACTACAATTTAGCGCAACGTCAATTATGCAAAGAAGCTTACCGATGGTTCTTTTTTAAATCGTTCAATTCCATTAGGGCTGTCAACACTGCTGAACCCGATGTTGAACCGAGTGAAAGCGTGCGCTAGGATGCCAATAAACGACTTGTATTGAGAAAATACAATAGCTTTCGCACCAGGGTCATGTTGTCGCAACCAGATCAAATGTCGAGCAAGGGTGTCTATTTTGGTCCCAAAGGAACCATTGATTTCAACATCTTTGATCTCCTCTAGATCGCGGCTTTTGATATCTGAGTATATAGTATTTTGTATTGAGTGGCTTGAATCCAGATGCGTTGGCGTCTTTTCCTCTTGTACAACCAGCTCACTGGGCTTGTAGGTGATTTGGTGTAATTCATTGGATCGCAACTGGGCTTTGCAAACAGGGCATGACCGATGCTGTCGCCACCAAAGACGCAGGCAAGTTTTGCAAAACTTGTGTCCGCATACCGTTAAAACACCTGGGGAAACGTTCAGTTGATCGAATTCAGAGAAGACACGAGGATTAAGAGACCAACGAACCTATTTCGAAAGGGCTCTGACAAATAATACACATCCTTGTAGCTTCCTCCCCACTGGCCTCATCACGGAGATGTATCAGATAACGATGTTTGGACTTTAAGCCTGCAAGTTTGGCCTTTATCTTATCTTCTGTTTGCACCTTAGAGTCAAATTGTTCCTTGTCAAGTAGCTTACCTTTCGATTGTTCATCGTAAGGAGCCACAGTATCAGAAATCTGCTGGAGGTGTTTGTAATATTCCAATCTCCTGTTGGTGACATGTTGGAACAAGATGATTTCCTTTTCTAGCCTAGTCACAATCTTCGACTGAGCAGCAAACATTGCGCCCACGGACTTGTGGAGGCCTTCCACAATGCCGAACTCAGCACCAGCTCGGGCACTACCGCCACTTTGCTGAAAGTCCAGGGAGGCAGCCAAGTTCCGTAGTTCATTCAGAATGTCGCGTAGTGAGCCTAGCTCCTTTGGCATCCTCAAGCGTTCACAGTGATCCATCAATGAAACGAAAAGCTTAGGGCAAGGTCCTTCCCCTCGTTTGGCCATCTGCAAGACATGGCTCAATTCATGGCTCACCAAGACGCTCTCTTGGCCTGTAATCGCGTTGTGGTGGCCTGCGACCATGGCGCGTAAGGCCTCCATATAGACATACATTTCGTCTTGAACTTTTGTTGAGGACTCATACTCATCACCCTGCAGATCAGCACCCTCCTCCTCGTCAACAAGAGGTCGTAGAATGAGTTTGACCATGTGATCCCGCCATTTGTTGAACTCGAGTGTATGCCGGTTTAGCGCTTCACAAAAGTCCTCTAGTTGATCCAAGATCCGTTGGCTTTCTATGCCACCAGGGTGGGAGTCCACTTCCAGTTGTGGGATTTGGACTAGGCGCCCCTTTTTGTCTCTAACCCGTACCACATCGATGTGCTTGTTGACTTTATGGCTTGTTTCGGCCAATAATTTCCTTCTAATGAGCTTCGCGGCCTCGTAGTTCTCTTCTTCGAGTTTTTCCAAACGGGCAAATTCCTCAGAATCAGGTTCAGTGAGTTTCTGGTCCGTCTTCATTTGGTAGTATCCGCTGGCAATGAAGAACTTGCACATGTGTTCAACTTCCAGCGCTCCGCGAAGGCGTTGTCGGTAAAGTCTAATTCGATTATTCTCCCCTTCCTCATCTTCAGATTCGGCGTCGGATACGCTCATTGTCTCAGGGTCATTCGCGTTATTATCCTCGAGTGCTTCGAGGAACTGCCTTCTGCAATCGTCAACAATCTCCTGAGAGCGAGAAGAAGCGGCCTTCCAAATCTCCAAGGCGTCCTGCGGTCTCTCTGCATTTTCCAATAGCTGTCCTCGGCGAATTTGAGACAGGAGAAGACTTCGTTCCTCTAATCGTATTTGTGTCTCATTCTGGTCAATCATGACTTCAAGAACTTCGGCAACTGAACGAAGGGGCCCACTTCCAAATCCGCGTTTGGTCATGGTAGCCACTTCGGGATGAAGACACGCTTGACGGAGCCTAGACAGCCAGGATCTCAATTTTTCAACTGGTGCAGACCAGTCGTTTTGGGTGGGGGCACCACTCGAGTCGAACCAGCAATCCTCGCACATTTGCTGGAAAAGGTGCTCATAATTCTGTTCTTCAATTGGAGTGAAAGGAATGGTGATAACAACGCGCTTCTGGCGAGGTAGATGTAGCTCGTTCCTTATCGTATCCTTGTTGTGACGCAGAACAAGCTTCTTCACTAAAGATTTGAAAACGGGCTTGAAGTCTTTACAGATTCGAGCCCAAGTGCTCATTGAGGAGCAAAAAGGCTCGTATTGTAAGAAGAGCAGAAGACCGAATAGATCTTCCAAGTTCTTCCGCAATGGTGTGCCGGTCACAGCCCACGCATTGCACCGTGGGATGATACGAGCAACCCTTGCGGCATTACTCACACCAGTTTCGACCATCTGAGCCTCGTCAATACAAACTCGCCACCACGATATGAGGACTAGTGGGGATTTCTTCCGCTGTACATTGCTTTTACTCCGTAGAGAACGATCAGGCGGGTCTTCTGCAAAATGTGTATCCCGTCGGAGGACATTATAGGTTGTGAGGACAATGTCTTGGGAAGCTAGCTCTTCCGCCACGGAGTGCTCGTTCATACCACGCCGAATGCCTTGGTAATGCATGTATCGAAGATGTGGCGCATGCTTGGCGATTTCCTGCTTCCATTGTTCTAGAATAGCCGCAGGTGTGACGACTAAGGTAGCGCCGGAATTGATGAGGCCTGTTGTAAGATACGACGGAGGTCGCTGGTGCAAGCTGATAAGACTCAGTAACTCGACTGTTTTCCCAAGCCCCATTTCCTCCGCGAGAATTCCGCCTCTTACTTCGTTGAAATATGGCCATTCTGAAAGGTCAGAGACCGCAACGTAGAATAAATGACTGACAAAGCATGGACGACCTTCGGCATCTTTAGTGCGCCTGAAAGATTCGGGAAGATTTTGGTCTTCAGTACTTCGATCGTCGTCAATAGGACGCAATGCGCCATCAGGTTGCGGTTCAACACCTTCTCTCTCTAGCAGCCACCCAACTGTCCTTTCTTGGAACGGAAGAAGCTGACACGTTATCGATTTGAATCCCCTAAGAGCTGACAGATTGACCTGTTTCTTCGGAACATGAACACTGTTGTAAAAATCATTAGGAGCGCAATCCCGCTTTCCGTCATTGAAACGGCTTTTAATTAAATGTTTTCCACCAGGGAAGTATTGCACGAATGCCCGTTTAGACTCGGTAGGTAGATTCTCAAAAATATCTAAAGAATTCTTCCAAAAGACCTTCGCTTCGAGTATAAACGACAATTCATCGTTGGGGTCTGGACGTAATATCGACTGGGAGCAGACGCGTGGTACTTTGGACATATGGTAGATTGAGGGGACGTTGGTAAGAAAGCTGAGATGGTCGTAGCAGAGCCGAACGTTTAGGTCCCTGAGAACGATCGTGGAGCCGTTGGTTTGAATCTCTAAAGACCTTGGACGGGAGAGATCCCTGCCGCACGATATTTGGATAGGGAACGAGCGTGCAAAGTCAAGAAGAATTGGAATCGAAGCTGATGGGTCACAATCCAACTTTTCTTCTGGCGGTTCCTCGAATGTCTAGAGACGATAGGTCAGTGAAAGCTTGACACCTGGGTTTCCTGACTTGATATCCTCACAAACTTGAAGGTGAGGCAAAGCATTGTCAGGTACTTGGGAAGAAGCTCTTCTGCATTCTTAACGTCGCAAACAGGTTTGCTTTTCTGAGTCTTACGCCTCTTCGTTGGCGGTTCTTCTGTCCGGTTGTCATTGTTCCTCGCGAATAGAGCAATGAGCTCACTTGGGACGGGAGCTAGAGATGGTTACATGAAGCCTGACAGTCAAAGTAAATCAACAGAAAAGCATACCTGGGACATTCACCGTGTGCGCGAACAACGACATGGCGAAAACCAAATCCCCTGACCAGCTCGAAACGACAGACAGGCAGAACGTCCATGCGGATTGAAAAGGAATTGGACGACTTCAAGCTTATCTTTAATGATAAATTAGAGTTCCGATACCTATGCTAGCACGCAGTGGAATAACCATTCTCCGGAATGAACGGTCTTGGCATGTGTTACATAATACAGCCGGCCCGAACCTGTGAACTCAAACAGAAAGGGAGCCCTCATAGTACCCTAGCATCCTCGCACACCTCCGTTTTCTTCAGTTGCTTCCGCTGGACACCTCTTTACAATGCCAACGAAAACTGGCTGGGATATCCATGACTCCCTCACGGCTTGCCAGGACAACCCCACTGCGCAATGGGGGTTCATTCGCGAATTTGCTCTGCATTGGACTTCCACGCCTCTCACCGGCGATCCTTCGTGCACCGGAGATCAGTTAACGGCAGCCGAGCGGAGATTACGGGTGACATTTCCCCCCTCGCTCAAAGATGCATACAAAATGCTCGGTCAACGAACAGATCTCATCTCCAATCAGGATATATTTCTGTCCCCCGAGGAACTCTACATAGAGCAACAGGAGAACGGGGATAAGGCGTTGGTATTCCGTACCGAGAATCAGGCTGCAGCCGTCTGGGGAATCAACCTTCTCAGTACAAACTCCGATCCCCCAGTCTCCATGCTCCTCAGCCTATCTCATGAAAAAGCCGGAAAATGGCAACCATGGGCATTCACGTTTACCGAAGCTCTGGTCGAGATCATACTCTCGGAATCCTTGTTTGATCCCACTGCTCTCACCTATATCAGCTTTGAGGAATTTGACGTGTCGGAGGTCGACAAGCGTTTTGCAAGGCTTCCCTTTCCCCGCTACCACGCTGAATCTGGGAGTAGACTTTCCTGGTATACACATGGACCAAATCTGCTGCTCCGTCATGATGGCTCAGAAATCATGATTCGCGCCCGAACAGAAGATGCGGTGCAGCGACTTCAGGAAGAACACGGGGATCTGTTTGCCAATCTAGTACCAAACGGATATATATGAAATCCACGACTTGTTATCATTTGGTCGTAGTAATTGCAAAACAGGCTTGTAATGTATATACATACTCTTGCGCTTCCAGTAAGCGGCTGGTTTGAGTAAGGAGGAAATCCATATCAATTCCTGTCGTTGAGCATCATGCTCACGCCAAATTCGAGCAAGAAAAAGAAAAACTCATGTGTCTAAAGGACTGTCGAATGTCGTTTCACCCAGGAGGTATGAACCTCGCGGCTCCATATATTTTTACATCAACAAACGCCAAGCACCGAGTATCAGTGCAGCAGTACCAGTGCATACACCCCTATTTTGAATGAACCCGTTAGTGACTTTGCCATTGAAAAATAGAAGAAAGAAGTTAAAGGGGTAACATACATCAGCCACTGCAGCGTGGAAAACTTGACAGCTTCCACCCTCTCTCTCAATCCAGCAACTTCTTGCTCGATTCTTGTTTCTGTCTCTTTTATCCTCATCTCCTGCCCATTTGCTTCTTCTCTGATTCTCCCCTTTTCAAGATTGAGATCCAATCTTACAGACGCCTGGGTTCGACTGATCTCGTCGCGTAGTCGGGAGTTGAGTTTGGCCAAATCTCCTGCAATTCTATCATGTGAGGAGCGTGTGAGCTGTGCCTCTGTCGAGTCGGAGTTGAGCAGTTCGGAGCGAAGTTTCGCAAAATCAACCTTTTGTGTGTACGCGGAACGTTCGGCATCTATTCACCATTTAGAAAGAAAATATTAATGCCACGGTGATCGTCGCGACCGGAACAAGAGGTCGCGGAGAAATGAAGGCAGACAAACCTTCCCTTAATACCATCGTCCTTGTCAAATTCTGTATCGACTCTTCAATAACATCGTTAAGCACCCTCATCAGCGCCACCGCCTGCTCCTCACTAAATCCCTCGCTTTTTAATCGCTGAACCAGCTTGAGCGTATCGAAACGGTGATCTTTCTGTCTTGACGCGGAGGCATGGAACGCCCGGCGCGCAGGCTTGAACGTCGCGACGTACACACCATTGTGTCTGATCGGTAACGAGAGAAAGTCTGGTTCACGTCTTCTCGTCGGCACCGGAGTAGCTGAAGCGTACCGGAGAGCATAAGGAGGAGAAATGGTAAAATCAGGCCGGCGGATTAGCGCGGAAGACGTCGGTGGGGAGGTTGAGGTGGAAAAGCTCTTCGCTCGCGCCGGCCGGCAGACTTCGGAGGCGGGAAAGGATGGACGTCTGGGGGGCTGGTGGGCGGATATTCCCGATGCACGAAGGTTCGAAGGGCTGATGCGGGAAGAAGTTGACTGCGAGGAGCAGAGAAAGCGCGGTAACTCAACGACAGCTTTCGAATTTGCCATGACGAAGTCGCACAGAAGTGCTCTTGTAATCTGTATAATGGACTTGATTATGGGATTAGAGCACAACCATCATAAATAGCCGATTGCTGTCAAAAATCAATGTTCTGATCAAAAGCCAGGAAACCAGCGGGCGTATCACGATGATGGGTAGTTTGATGAGTGAAGTCATTTTGTCCGTGACCCATAGTTAGCTAGATCTTATCAGATCGCATGACTCAGCACAGTCCTCGTGCTCCGTGCTTTTCACTAACTCCGGAGTTAACTCGTTACCCCTGACCCCCATCACCATCTCCGCTTCTCTTCTTACAGAGTACCTCGTTGAGGGAATCAACGGCCCTGAAACAATTGACTTTCTCGTAGGTACAGCATAGATGCAAGTGATGTGATTTAGTTAACCCCTAGTCAATTGATATTCTGTGCCCTGATACCCCTAGAAATCGTTAGCTGTTATTGTTTCGCTTTACTCCCCCGATTAACCCTTTCTACGAATTAACTACAGTAGCAACAAGACAAGCGATGTGCAAAAACCTGCAAGTAAGGGTATGTAAAGGCAAGTATTCATTCCCCAGCAGCCGCTACTTTCCCTCTCACTCTTCCAGAAGCTCAATACCATCTTCACCCGGTGAGTATAAGGTCCATTTGATTTCATTTCAGAATCGCATAGGCTGAAATATAACTAACAGATAGAAGCTTATACGATGAATTTTATTGCGACTGGCTTGCTTAAACAGCATCTGAACGTCGTGTCCAGTTCTTCCAAAATCCGTTATCTAGTTTCTTAGTCTGGTTTCCTACGCAGCGGCTGATCTTCTTTTACCCTCAGTTCGTTGCTTGAAGACATTCGCACACTTTGCATTGATCCCTTTGAGGCTTCGTCCAACGATCCAAACTCGTTTATAAGCATGGTTATATCCTTGATCGTCCTCTTTATTTTAGCAGCACTATTTATTCGACCAAGATTTCGTCGCTTCCAACTCGGCCTTGCGTCGAGTTTGGGCATCGGTCCCTGAGGTTCGCCTCGGGGCTGAGCAGACGGTAGAATATGGAAGGCGTACCTATCATACTCCTTTGACCAAAAGCATTAGTGCTGGAGCCCACAAGCGGCACGCGGACTATACAGGGAGATCATAACGCGAAGAATATTCACAGATAGGGTGATCAGCCTGTCATACGTGAAAATGACAAGGCCCCAAAATGAACAAAGCTTTACGGATACCTAGGGACAACCCCCACAATCTATGGCGGAAGTTAACAGGCTTTAGGTGGAATCAAAGACCGAAAACTGTCCTCGCTTTGAGTCTGAGGACAAACTGCAGGGCGCACTATTCGCCATTTTTCCCAACCTGGACGTTAGTTACCCAGCCGAGAACCCGCTCAATTTCATCATTCCCGCCGATGAAACGCTGTGGAGGATAGTCCTGAGAGCCTTCCTGGACGTGGTTTTATTCGCGAGCGATCGATGCCCTCAATGGCAAGCACTGATGGTAGCATACCTGGAAACTCCAACAAAGGAGCAGATGTGCATGAGACCCGGTATCTGCAGAGTTTCTCGTCTTCGAGGGACTCCGACTTTACCCTCCAACACGCCGGATTCGTCGGACATTCCAACTGTCCGCTCACGGCGAGGTGGAAATTCTTGAAGCTAGTATCGAGAGCTGCCAGGTTGATTTATCCATTTGGGGATCTGATGCAGCCACGTCCAGACCGCATCGATGGGTACATGTCACCAAAGACCAGAGGAACAGCTTTATGCCGTTTGAAGCGCCCCGTACGTCTGCCCGCCGAAATCGGTATTCGGTCCGCGGATGATCGCGTTGTTGGTGGGTGCATTGATCACCACGATCCAGGGGGCCTGGGATGTCGACTTGGACGCCTTGCAATTTTCAGGAAGTCAGGAAAGAGCGCAACTTTCTCGTGATGACTGTTAGAAGGTTAGGCTCTTCAAAAGGGAGTGAATTACTTTTAACATTCCACGCAAGGGAGTTCGATTCAAGTGTTAACAAACCGACCCTATTACCTGGCCCGGTGTTTCGGTCAAGCGCTCCACCCGCAACACGATCGACGAAATATCAAAACTTCCTTTCAACTTGGGCCTGTGAATATTGAGACCAAGGCCCGTGGTTTAGCATCGATGTCGATTGACGCGAGGGCAGTAAAAATGGCCAAGGAGATTACAGTTAGGATCATGTCTACATATCCGGCACCGCAACAAAAGGTCAAAAAGATTCGAGTTTTCGAAAGTGAAGGCCGTCAAGCAATCGAAGAAGAACTTGACGAAGAAGAACTCGACGGAGAGAGCCTTAGCGAGGAAACGGGTAATAGCGAGGCTGATGCTGAGGAAAATATTGAAGACCGCAAAACGTTGCCGCGGTTAATAAGGAAATAAATATGGTATCTGAGTAAAAAAAGATACCTTGACTTGATGGAAACAAAAGACCCAAAGACATGGGGAGACGAGGATAAAGGGAAGCTACGCTTTGCTTTCAAGGCGGTCTCGCAGCATATCACAGCGAATGCCCGCATTATCACGTCAACAAACAACAACTTCGCCGGAGATCTTATGCGGCAACATTTTGGTACGGAAGCGAAGGCAGTTGTCATTTTTCGCGGCGAAGATCCCGAGGAATTGGAGGCAAGTGGATGGGTTGGATTAACAAAAATAGCATGTTCTCAAAAAATAAATGGCATTGTTCTTGGAGGCGATGCAAAGCAGCTTCGTCCAACCGTTATGTATTTCTGACACTTCGACACCGGAAAAGAATGGATTTTCTACCCAGTTCACCGTTTCTTTGCCCGAAGCGACTTAGACAAGTCAACTTCCCGTCCGTGCAGCTTGTTCAACAGCATCGAATGCGTCCTATACTTGCAGAGTTACTCAATCGTCGGGTATACAGTAGCTTGATGGAAAATGCCGGGAATGTGAAGTCCATCGAAGTCAACCCAAGCTACTCAAAAATGCTAATGCAGCTCACCGGCCAGAGTAAATCCAATCAGGACATGGGATATATGACGCTCAGTGTCAACGGTGCGACTTGCGACACGGGCCAAACAAAGTCAAAGTACAATATGCAGCAGAACTACTGTACATTAAAAGTGAACCGTGGCGTTTGTTGATGGAATATAATGGCATTCCCCTGTGTTTGCGGTGTTATTTCTTCGATAATAAATTCGCCTCTGGGAAGGCCGATGACGTGTTAGTATTGCTGTTAATAAAGAGACCGCTTATGGAAACATCCCTTACATAGTGCTTAAAGAAACACCCCCTAACCCTAAGGGGTATAGGTCTCGGAAACGGACATCCGGCAGAAGATGAAGAGCGGCACTCCGTGCATGGGAGTGTTGATGGCAGGACAAAACGGGCTCAACTGCTGATCTACCAACTTTGACATTCTCACCAGGCCCGGAGGGCCAGAGCCAGCTCACGGCCCACGGGCCTGGAGGATAGCTACAGTTAAAAGCTCTCTTCGCTTCGCATGTGCTCGGGAGTTCGACCGACCGGGACCCAACGAAGCCGTAGGAAGCTGTAAAGGCACAAATGGCAATTTCGATCATCTCCCTCTTTTCCTCTTTCCAGCGATATGCAGTGGCTCTGCAGATGATGGCCGTTGGGCGGAAAACATGAAACTGAGATGTTCTAGCTAGCGGCATGATGGACGGATCGGCCTATAGATCATGGGACGACTTCATAGCACGCAGTACATACATATACTCCCTGCGGTGCCTGTATCGGAGACCTATACCCCTTAGGGTTAGGGGTGTTTCTTTAAGCACTAAGGGATGTTTCCGTATGCGGTCTCTTAATAAATCGAAATATCAATCACATAACTAATTATGAAACTCCTTTCAGCCATTTCACACTTGAAAACGGTCAAACTGACCGTATTGCTTCTCCTCTGCTTCTGAAATACAATGCCAGAATACCATCGTAGCAGCATCAACAACCAAAATTTAGATTGCCGCAGTCGGAGCTTCGATGAACGTGGAAAGTATTCTCGCACTTATGATATTTGAAAGATATGCGAGTAAAGTGTAAGTCGATTATAGAACCCAATGTCTTTTGATGAACTGAAAGATCTAATTCTTCCCGCATGAGAGGGACTACCAAGGCCCTTTTCTCCAAGTGCCGAGGATGAAATAAGGAAATACTGCTTCCTTAGTCCAAGTTGAAGAGCTCTCTCAACAACTTCATGGTATCTTCTGGGTTTTTAACGGCGTGGCCCGTAGTACGCTTATCAGAGTAAATCTCATAATCATTTCCACCCTCAAAAGACTTGTCGCCAAAGAAGTGGATGGTGGTGTATTCAACACCAGAGACGTTCTTCTCGGCCTCAACATGCTGAAGACAATAAGTTTTGTCCCAGCCTGTTGGGAAGACGTCAAAGGAGATTTGTCCGCCGATAGAGTATCTAACACCGGATCCACCCTGTTAGAATCGTAGCACAATCCCACGATGAACGCTCAGAAAAAAAGAGCATCGGGAACGTTATGGCAAAACTCACGTCAGGCCGTAATCCGGGAATTCCTTCTTCAAGGCTGCCACCATTGTCTTTCGGATATTATGCACCTTGTCATACCTAAAAGGCAAATCAGCGGATTGAGTTTGTGGAGCAAAGTCCTGCCGACACAACATGTCGCCGACCTCTGCACAAAAGGTGTGTTGCACGTACGCTTCAAACTCATGCCTCTCCTCCACACTCGCATTTCGCCCAATCGGGCTCACATTGATCATTCCATTCCGGAACTCCACAAAAGTACCTCTCTTCTTGGGCAATTTGATGCTCGCAATATACTTTAAGCAGAAATCCGCCAGGTTCTGATACTTGTCCTCACCCAACCACTGGATGAAGCTGTTGCCCGTCAGGGGTTTGCCCAATCGGAATGCGGTAAGGCCGTTTTCGGCAAAGCAAAAGTCGAAGAGGGAGGTGACGTTTATGGTTGCGGTGCCGAGTTGTTCTTGTTGTTTGGCGAGATCGGAGCCGCCGACCTACAATGCACGAGTCAGACGCGGATTTGATGAGGGGGGGAAGTTCATAAGAAGTCGGGGAGTCTCGACGTACATAGCCAATCGCACACTTGTGTCGTAGCTGCGAGAGCAACTGTAGCATCTCAGGCGAGACACGCTATCAAGTCCAGCAGTTAGTCTTAGCTTCGGTAAGGACGGCAGCTGGATGCCTTAACTTACCCGTCTCGCGGGCGTCAAGGTATCATCGACATCGAAGAGGCAGATTGTATTCTTAACGGGACGGTTCTCGAGGGAGGGGTACACGCTTGCTGCTTCAGTTGCCATTGTTGCTGCGAGTGTAACGGAGACGGTCTGCGGGGTATCGTCAAGTCTAAGCAAGCAGAAAGAAAAAAGGGTATCCTAAGAAGCAGCAGGAGGACGGAGGTAGATTCAATATTCAGAAAGAGGGACGGATGCAAGTGAAGGAGGGGCAGAAGCGAATCTCACAGACGAAGAGGAGAAAGAAGAAGAAGAGTGATGAGTTGGCCTCTGGTCCAGCTGTGTGGGACCCCTCGATCCAGTCCCGGCGGGCGGTGAGAGCGGGCCAGGGGGGAAGTTAGGTAGGGAACCTCTCCCCCTCGCCCCTCGACCTTGGTGGTCAGCACATCGCTTGGTAGCTGTCTACGGAGTAGAGCTATTATGTATGTACTGTACCAGTAACCAGGCAACTACGGCCTACCATTATCACCATGAGCGAAACCCCGAGTAAGTAATTGGGATTTCGCTTTTTTTTCCGTCGAGTTCGAGAACCCAGCCTCACCCTCTATCAAGAAACAGCGAAAATGCCCAGAAATTTACAGAAAGTTCAAAAACAAATCTCTAAGAAGCGAGGTGCGCTCGATGCGCTTCACGCTAACAGCAGAGACTCGAAACGCCTCCGACGAGCGAGCGCGAGGGAGGGAAAGCTCGCGCGGCTCGCCGCAGAGCATGTCAAAGGAAGACAGATATACTGTGAGGATTGACTGATTGTAATTCCAATCTGACTGGGTATCTTAGCTAATGAGAATTATTGCGATAGTGGATAGAGTGAATTTCTTCCAAAATGCTACGCAGGAGCTTGCCACCCCTCTTTCTGAAGAGAATGTAGCCAAATTGGTTACAAAGTCAGCAATCTCACATCCGTCGACATACGGAAAATGCTGACGCTTCCAACATAGGTATTTGGCGCGCTACACATCAGAGCTCACCCAGCTACGACAAGAGCGGAGGAAAGGCCGTCCGCTAAACAAACGTGAAGAAACACTAAGCCAACGGGAAGAAATCGAAGCAAAGGAGTTTTCTACAGGATTCTGGGTACCAGACCTAGCATCGGAAGATAATTTGAGGAGGCTAAAGGCTTGGAATGGGGAATGGTCATCAATGAGTAATGTGGATTTTGTACGGTTAAGTACCGACGGAACGAAACAGAAATCGATGTTCCCACCAAAAGGGCTCTCATGACCTACATTGCGCATTCGAACGGTCACAGTTCCATGACAAACGATTTCGACAGTATAGGGAGCAAGTCCACGCTGAAATGCTGGCTGACTCTCACATTCCGAGATCATGACCTGACATTGAGATACGGTGCTAGTAATGAGTTCTCGCTGATGGCCCAGATCAATTGGGGCAGACCATTGCAGCTCTTTTGGTGACATCGTGAAGCTCGTCCATGGGATGCTCTCAGGTCTCAGGTCTCAAGTTTCAATTCTTTCAGTAAAAATTGATATTTGTACTGTCCATTTCTCCAACTGACATTGCCGTTTCGTCGAGAGAAGAGAGGCTCATAATATACATGAAAAACTTGCCTTTATCAGCAGCTGGACGCAGCAACTCCACCGCGTCATCAACGTAAACAAAATATGCTATCCCATCCATCTTCCCTGTACTTTTAATGCAAAAATGAAAAGATGCCGGTGCTCTATACGGAGTAGCTGCTCCTGGAAATCCACCTGGGAAAAAAAAAGAGAAAAGAATACTGTACAGTACATGCTCATGTAATATATCCCTAACATCCATATCGGAAAAAGGATGTCATCAAAAACAAATGCAAGATGAGTGGAGGGGGTATCAGATGCGAAGAATTGATGAAACGAAATTATAAATGCACCTAAACAGCAGCCGTCTGGAGGTTCTTCCCTTTGACGCTCTTCCATTCCAAACCAAGGGCACCGATGATCCCCAACGTGGACATGGCCACAGACACATACCAGGTCTGAGTGAGAGCCTGGTTGTACGCCTCTTGGACGTTATCCAGAAATTCTGGCGGCACCAATTCCCTGAGCTGCGTCGCGCCAACTTGCAGCACAATCGACGGATCAAGGCCAGGGGCTGCTTCCATCACACCTTTCACAAGACGGTTACTGAAAACGTTCTGCGCAACCGAAACAAATAACGCTCCGCCAAAGGTTTGCGCAAACATCATGATGACGGTTCCCACTGCGACATCCTCCAGCTTCAGCACCGTTTGGGCTGCCATAAGCGCCAGTTGAAATCCCAGCCCTAGGCCCGTTCCGTAGATGACTTGATAGCCAATCCATTCATCGGCGCCACTCGAAGTAGTCAACGTGGTCAGCATCCCAGCCCCAACGGCGGATAAAATCGTGCACAGATATGCCAAGGGCGTATAATATCCAAACATAGAGATTGCAATTCCGGCAACCATCGAAAAAATAACCAGAGCCAGGACCAAGGGGATGGCCATGATTCCGGACTTCGTAGCAGAGGCTCCCTTGATGGCCTGAAACCAGAGAGGAAGATAGAAAACGATGATGAAAAAAGACGAGCCCAGAGTAAAGACGAAGAACGCGCCGGAGGCAATGCTGCGCTGTTTGAGAATGCGTGGAGGAACGGTCGCGTTATCCCCCTTGTAAATCTGGATTCCAACAAATATGCTGATCAAAATGGCAAAGAAGATGAAGAGAATGATAATGCGCCAATTGCCCCAGGCATATTTAGTCCCACCCCACTGGAGGGCCAGGAGAAGGCAGACCACACCAGGCATGAAAACCAGAGAGCCTATCGGGTCCAGCTGGAGGATACGGCTTTTCCAGGTCAACGAGCTATCAATCCTTTGTCTAGGCGGCTTGAGGAAGAAGAGGATGGCCCCAATCGTCACAGCACCGATGGGAAGGTTGATATAGAAGCACCACCTCCAAGAAATATGGTCTGTGAAGGCACCTCCCATCAAGGGGCCTACCACGGAAGCAATGCCGTACATAGAGCCGAACACACCGTTGTCTAACAATCAACAATATGTGAGCAACCTGTGAATATCATTCAAAGGGGGCATAAAAAACTCACAGATTGGCCTCTTTTCCAGGGGAACTGTGTAAGCGATAATCACCAATGCCCCGGAGAAAATGCCCGCTGCGCCAATACCAGCAACAGCACGGCCAATAATGAGGGCCTCGGAGTTCGGTGCTGCTCCGCAGACAACGGAGCCGACTTCAAAAATGCCGATCGCCAACAAAAACACCCATTTGACAGGAAAAAAGGTGTAGATTTTGCCAAAGGTTAACTGGAAAGCGCAAGTGGTAAGGAGATATGAGCTGCCGTACCAGCCAACATCGTCGAGGGCATGGAAATGATCCGTGATTCTTGGAATGGCTGTCGCAATGATGGTATTATCCTAGAATTGCAATCAGTATTGTCAACTGAGAACGGGACGAGAGAACTGACCAACGCGACAAGAAGAACGGCAAGGCACAATCCGGTCACGATAATCAAAAGGGGAATTCCGGTAACGTATTCCGAGGTTTCATCGTAGCCATCCTCTTGTGTCACAGCCCCTGCTTCCTCGGGTTTCTGTGGTGCGACGACTTCGGTTGATTTCTCGGAGACCTGCGAGTTGTCTTGATCCATACTATCGAGAGGGACTGTTTTCTCTGTGAAGGATGGGTTTTCGCTTGGCACAACAGTGGTGGTGACAGATTCAGACGGTTTGGAAGACTCTCCAGCTCTGTTGGTGAGCCTGCTGGTCCACGACTTCATGGTTGCTGGTAATATCAACAGCAAACACTAAACAAGGCAAGAGTGTAAATAAGCATTTGTCAAAACATCGCAACCGCGTTCGACAAGCAACTGACATCAGGTTTGGAAAGAGAGCCGCACTGCAGCCAGCAAGGCAAGATCCTCTGTACTTGGGACTACTCTTGAAAGTACTCAGTAGATAATTGGACAAGAGTATTTTCTGAGATTTGTGCTTCAAAACTCATGGAGCGATGAGGGGGTATAAATGGAAAGCGACCACACCGCTCTCTCTGTGGCCAGGACAGAGCTTTAAACCACCCAGAGATGAACAATGTTCGATGTGACAAGGTGTCGCCAAACGAGTCATGTCAAAAGGAAAAAAAAATAGGCGGGAACGAAATTGAAGTCACCCCCGAACGAACGGTTGCATAAATAATTCGAAAAAAAGCCTCTTCTGGTGAAGGAGCGTCATCCAGCGTCTTTAGCTCCCGCTTGTGTTTGGATCTATCGGCAAGGGTGAATCAATCTCGCTCCCATGAAAAGACCCCAGTGACACATACAGGGATTGGACAACTCGTTCACTGGTCGGGATCTCGGTGTCTTTGGCATCCGTGCGGGATAGGAGCTATGATTTTGCAAGATCATGCTCACTTCTATTATGTCGATCCAGGTTCCAGAATGTTTGGTCGGTGGTCAAGGAGGCTTCAGCCCTCCCTCGTGTTGCTGCTTGCATCAACTCTGGTGGTCTGGCTCCGAGTTAGTCGACGCCACCAGCATGGCTCAGTCAGAGTTGTTAATTAACTAACCAGTTGATTAGCGAATCTACATCGGTTGAAGTACTCCGGACTAGCAACCAAGGAGAGGGCACAAAGGCCTCTGCCTGATGTCCTCCATTGTCAGAGCGAATCGTTTCTCTGAATACGCATGTTCGGCCTCCCATGCTAAGAGCTGAAGGAAACGGTTGTCCAGACGGTTGTGTTGTGTCCTCGAAACCCCGGAGTCAGTCAAGCAAGCGAGAATTGAGAGACAGGACATATCGCGGGACTTGGCTCTCGGGCTGCTTACCGGATTGGGAGTCTGGGTTTCAAATTTTTTGGCTCCAAACACTCCGATCAACTTGAATCTAGAAATCTGGATACCGCACATGAACATACCTGTGCACAGTTCTACGGGGGCATGTTCAACAACATACAACCACGAGCCAGAGGACAAAAGACAAGAGTGAAGATGTCAGAAGGCAGAAGACACGACGTATCACATCAAACCGCGTAATCCCGCAGTCCTCTCCTCTGGCTCTGGGCGCTTCTCGCTGACTTGATGTGTTGCACAGAGCCCCCAGAAACATGCACTGTTCCTTGTCGATCTTGAGGCTCGAAATATCTCTGCCTGATTTTGTGACTGCACAAAAAGGCCCGGCAGGGATCCAAAATAGGCATCATCGCAACACGCGAAGTGAAGCTGCTTTCTCGGTCACAGGATCCCGGATGGCCAAGCTTCTGCCGGGCGAAGATATGGCGAAATAATCTTCACAAATATTTTCGCACACGAGCAAGGCTCTCGTTGTCGTGAATGCACACAGTGTCTCGACAGCCACGTTTGTTTGGTCTAGGCGTCGTGTAGGCGCAAGAGGCCTGCGCAGCAACATTCTATGCTTCATGACATGAACAGGATGATGTCACTTTAGACTACTGTTGCATCTCAACTCTCTCTCGCGACTCAAGCCTCAGCTGTGACTCTCGTCTTCATGCTTCAGCCTCTCCGAAACAAAGAAATTTGAAGTTTGGCCAATAGGACTGCGTCCCGAAGCAGTTGGTGACCATT
Source organism: Chrysosporium keratinophilum (assembly GCA_029850275.1). Lineage (NCBI taxonomy): Eukaryota > Fungi > Ascomycota > Eurotiomycetes > Onygenales > Onygenaceae > Chrysosporium > Chrysosporium keratinophilum. The sequence goes on from JARBIX010000010.1 coordinate 191,895, forward strand.
TCGGCTTGTGGGGGAATATTCGTCCGTCTTACTTCCGACTCTCCGATTTTCCCCGTTGTTTATCCAATGTCATACTGAGGAAGATCCAAAAACAGACTTGAGCACGAAAATGCAGCAGTCAGGGACAATGTCAAATACTACATGAACGATATCCAGATGCAAAAGGATGACTCAACCAGTGCCCAAGAAGAAGAGCGATTTTTGAAGTGTGTCACAGCCGCAACCGCTTGCAATCACTCTGGTCATGCACATTCGCGGATGATCAATCTGTCTACAGCATGTATGTATGTATACCACATGAGCAGGGGACATGGGCCTTCACCCGATCTCCTGCAAAGCGATCACAACATGAAGCGAAAATGGAAAGGAATGAAATTTCAAACTCTGAAAAAATTGGTCTGAAAAATTGCATTTGCCAGCTAACAGAATGATCAATCAACCCCAACCGAGCTCCTAACAAAACGCCCTTCGATCCTGACCTCCAACCCTGACCCAACCGAGCTCCCACCTGAAAACCCCAATAGTACTGACACAGACACGCAACTATGAGACAGCGGACTGCAAAACCTTTGCGGCCAAACGACTCAATAGCTTCGCCTTATCCTCCTGAGGCAGTTCCTGGAAGACCTCATACACACTCTTCCCCTTCTTATCTCTGACAGCACCCAGTCGATTCCCCGCCACCGCGCCCGCCAACGCTCCCGGGAAGTTTGCAACGATAAACCCAATCGCACCGCCGCTCAACCCACCAACGACGGACCAGAAATAACCCTCCGCTGCCTCGGCCGCATTGGCCGGCATGCCCTCCTCACGAAGCATTTCTTCAAACATGGAACCGAACTGGTCGTTCGCGAACGACTCAGATTGCGGAGGTGGATGGGCATGAGACCAGGAGGATTCCGCAGAGGCGCGACGTGCATCATCGTATTCGCGACGTCTGCGCGGATCGGAGAGGATGTAGTACGCGTCGTTTATTTGTTGGAAGCGCTTTGTGCGAGTGGCTCGCTCGGGGGAGTTTGCGGGGACACGGTCTGGGTGGTGTTTGAGGGCGGCGCTGTGTTGTCAAGAGTCAGTAAGTTGAACAGCTAACCGGAGAGATAGGCTATGATGGATAGGAGTGCCTCACCGTTTATAGGCATCGCGGATCTGCTGTGGAGTCGCGGAGGGGTCTATCTCCAAAGTCTTGTCTGAGGGCTCATTATCAGCCACACGTTCGAGTCAGCGACGGGATCAGTATTCTGAGAAACGTACAGTAGTCTACTGGGGTATCTGCAAAAAGCGGTTTGTTAGCTGCCTGTCGGCCCAAGAGCAAGAAGACAGGGTGCTTACCGGACATCTTGTTCTATGACAAGCTTTTCGCTTAGAGGTACTTGATATTTGAGTATGGATATCGGATGAAATGAGAAATATATGATATATTCTGAACTTGAGATCTGTCTGTCTGAAAGATTCTCCAGCCTCGCTGTCCCTGAACCGTGAAAACGCCTTTTTGGCCGCCTGGCATGCGATGACGTTGTTCCAATGGGCACGCTTTCGCTCATTATGTAATCTCTTGGCAGTTACAGATTATGTAAGGATACAATGTCACGTGGATAAGGGGCAAGCTCCAAAGCTCCATCCAATCAGAGCGTAGCGGGAGGACCCACACGCAGTCCCCACGGTTCAGCCCTCCCAGCCACCGCTTCTTCGAGCAGAGGAGACTTGCCAGTCTGTTTTGCGCGCCTCTCCCCCATACTTGCGTGTGCTGGCAGCATTGGGACTTTAGGCACGATTACAATTGAACTGCCTCTGGTGTAGTGCTAGACAGTGGTCTCCTCCGAACAAAGCACAGCAACAGCTCCCCGCTGCAGTTTTCTCTAATCGGAATCCACCTCGGAGTGCGGAGTAAATACCAGAGTACCAACGAACCACGAACCCTCCCTCCTGCCCTCTCTCTCATCGAGAAAAGGGAAGATGAACTGGCTCTACCCCTTCGCCGGCAGCAGCAGCAGCACCAGCGGTAGCCGCCGCCGTCACCGCTCCAGAGACCGCCATTCCACCGTCAGCTCCTCCTCCCACCACCACTCCCGACACTCCACCAGCGCGCCCTCCATCTTCAGTCTCGGCAGCTACGCCAACCGCTCCTCCGTCTCCTCGATTCATTCCGCCAGCGGCGTCGGTGGTAGTGGGTCATCGTCCCGTCGCGCAAAGCCGCGTTCCGGGTTCGTCGCGCGCATTGTGCATAAGATTAAGCGGCTGTTTAGGCGGATGGTGCATTATGCGAAGAAGCATCCGGTGAAGGTGTTTTTGATGGTGATTATGCCGTTGATTACGGGTGGGGTGTTGCAGAAGTTGTTGGGGGCGGTGGGGGTGAGGGTGCCGAAGAGTTTGATGGGTGGTGGTGGGAGTTCGACTTCGAGATCGCGGGGTGGTGGTGGTGGTGGTGGGGGGTTCGATGGTGGTGGGAGTGGGATTGGAGAGAGTTTGAATGGGTTGATGACGGTTGCGAAGATGTTTCTCTGATATCTCTTTCTTTGGTCTTCTGGGGTATATATATATATCTTTCGGTTTGGATGGGATGGGAGGATTCTTTGGTTTCGGAGGATAGGACGAACGAACGAAAGAAAGGATAATGCACGGCGGTGCGATCGACTGGCGAGATAGCCTCTACGGCTTGATATCAATTTCTGAGGCTGCTGCCGCGATCTCGGACGATATAACGAATCTCTGCGAATTCACCCTAGAACGAGTTTTATGAGTTAATGATAGAATGTGCGCGGTATCATATCAGAAGATTTTTTTCTTCATCCTTGACCTTTTTATTGCAATTCAATGCCGTGAATCAACATTCGTCAATGCGGAGGCAAGTAGCTGATGGATAACAACATATGTTATTGTTATTGCAAAATCAAGTGTTCGGGGTTGCCTCTCCTGTTACTCTATCTATATAGGCAGAAACGGAGCTTCCCAGCCACTTGGACGTCAAATTTTTGAACAGCTCAGAGGATTCGCGGTGTGTCAATGCATCTGAATGGATCCGAAGAATGACGTGCATGATCGGTCTCAGTGTTGGTACCTTACCGGTTGCAGTAGTATGTGGAGCTCGAGGACAACATGTCGCCTACGTAGTTCTCAGAGTAATGCAACAAAGCATCCGGGCGGTGTCAGAAGCGAATTTCTGATTGAATAAAAGGCATTTTCGTTCGCATTTGACAGACTGAATTTTGATTGAATAAAGTTAACAAGGGGTAATCTACATAAGTATCAGTACATCATCCGGGTCAAGTTCTTTTCCCTCGTTTCCTCCCCGATTTTCTTAACGGCGCTTCAGGCACGGGTGTAGTGTCAACGTCTTGCTCCGGAGCAATAACGTCGTCCTCAACAACGGTCTCGGGTTGGGATGCGGAGTCGTCCAAGAATCGCCCAACAAGCTTGTGGTAGAACCACACTGGAAGTTTATATGCCATCGTGTCCCGAATGGTTGGTCGTTGGATTTCATTGACATCAAGGAGGAATTCTTCTTTCTCGCCATCCTCAGTTTCTTCCTCCAGGTACACATTTCCGATGGCGTCGACGATCAGCACCTTGCCGTTCTCCGCAACAACCTTCTTACGATCGCCGACAGAGGTGACAATTCCGGTGGGCGTGGCGGTACCAGAAGAGCCGTCCTTCTTCGCCTTCTTGCCCTCCTTGCGGTTCTCCTTCTCCATCATTCGCTTTTGCCTTCGGTTAATGAAAATGGGTTCTTCATCCTCAGGAGTGGCGGTACTGGACGCTTTATCGTCATAGTTGTTCAAGTTTCCAACCCCCTTGATCCCCAGCTCATCTCCCCACGCAGCACGGCGAGCATGTCGAATGTATCTATCGACAAATTCGATTTGTCTCCTCCAGCTGAGGATGAGAGCAAGGTAGTGGGCAGCTCCACCGAAGGTGAGGAAGAGGCCAATCATGACAGAACCCAATCCTGGGCGGAAGCGTGAATAGTAGTACCCAGTGCCCTTCCACTTGGGGAACCCATTGTTCAGGAAATAGTCATATCGCTCTCTTTGCGGGCCCTTGAGGATATCGTGGATTATACCCAACCGAGCAAACCGTTCAGTGGCCTGCTTAACGACCTGCTGGACCTCGCGCTCGGATGGTGGCTTGCTGACATGGACACCTGGCTTCTTCTTGCCCGATGGAGTCCGGGGAGGTTTCGCGCGGGAGGCGATAAAGGCACGCTTCGCTTTATCTGGATGAAGCTGTTTGGACTTTTGTCGGTAAGCCTTGCTGAGGTCGGCCTGGCGGGCATTGGGTTTTATGCCCAAAAAATCTAGGAAGTATTAGGTCTCATTGCTCGAGGATCAGAGGGTGACGACTTTGTACCGTAGAAAGTGACATTGACCCCTTCTGTCGCTATGATCTCCTCACGAAGGCGAAAGATCTCATGGTCTGGTCATCAAGTCATCGGTCAGCATTGGGCCTGGCCAGGGCTGCAAATTGAATACGCGGACGCCCGGGTCGGTACCTTCTTTTGTCCACGCAGCAGCAAAGGCGAGGAAGCCCGTAAGGAGGAGCAGCACTCGGAAGAGGGCCGTCTGCCTCATTTTAAGCCAGGGGACAGTATCCTATAGCCCAACGCGGACAGAGTTCCAACACAGTATGGCGTTCCGAAGAACAAGAAAGTCGATAACAAAAAAAGCACCAGCACCAGCAACAGTGCAGCAAGCTCGATACGATTGGGAAGAAAGGAACGGGTGTCGTGTGGGTAACTTTTCTTCAACGGACAAAGTACCACAACGTGGCCCAATCACAGCGCCCAGATCGACGGCTGGACAACGGGACTAGGATCCGTGGAGAATCCCAGCGATGCCTCAGGCTCCGACCGACAGAAGAATGTCTGCACAGCAAGTTGAGTTGATAGAGCAATTGGGCCGTGATGGAGAGGATGCGATGGAGACTGCATGCAGACAAGACAAACAACAACAAAGCAGAGCCTCCTGCAGTTCCAACTCTGCGCCGTAGCTTTCTTACCCCTCTTCCTCTCAGTAAAATCTCTGCTCAGTCCTGATCCTTTTCCTCCTTCACTTTCATCTTCTTCAGAGAGAATTTAATCAACACTTCAGTCAACAAGCATCTTGGGGGAAATGAGAGTTCATTGAGGCGGGCTGTCCTCTTCAGGATGCCCCCTCGACCACAGTCTACTCAGCTACGATCTATCACTGCTTCGATCATTTTCAATTGAAGCCCGTTGACTCGTTATCCTCACGACGACGAGAATCAACTCCCCCTCGTTACATAAGCACAACTAGCTCTACCCGCCGCCCTGAACGCTAGACCGCATTAGGAGCTAGTGGTAAGGGGAAAGGGAATTGTCGATTGTTGTCCCCAAATTTAAAGAACAGCAATCCATTCAGTCTTTGAGGAAAACCCCATCACTCGTATTCCTGAGCCGTTGACAGCTGTCAGAGCAGAAATCTGCTGCCTGAATCGTGTCTTTCACAAAAAGGTCAGTTGGCTGTGCCCCCCGTCGACTTAAAGTTGCAATTCGCGGCTGCTCTAGGCTGCTCAAAACACAACTGGGATTTGTTTTACTGACTGCCTCCCTGGTTGATTGCTGGCAGATATCCTAACAAACCTCCCTTTCTACTCTTGGTTTCGACTGCTCGTTGTCAGAAACCGTCATAACTACGCAAGATGGCTGCCTTCCAGATCCCGCTTGATGCCTTGACATCGCGCTTCAGCTTGGGCGAGAGATTCAGCGCTGTTCGCTCGCAGTCCTTTGGTTCCCGCTTTGCCAATCTCAAGCCCATTTCCGAATTCTTTGATTTCAAGAGAGTGTCCAAACCCGCCAATTTCGGTGAAGTGCAGAGCCGCTTGAACTACAACCTGAGCTACTTCTCTAGCAACTACATCGTCGTCTTTGTCATGCTCAGCATCTACAGTCTGCTAACGAATCTCCTCCTGTTGTTTGTCATTCTTCTTGTCATCGGTGGCACATACGGAATCGGCAGGCTTGAGGGTCGTGATCTCGACATCGGCGTCTTCAGGGCCACAACGTCGCAACTCTACACGGCCCTCCTGATCATCGCTGTTCCTCTCGGCCTCTGGGCCTCTCCAATCGGCGCCGCTTTGTGGCTGATTGGCGCTACAGGAGTAACGGTCTTGGGACATGCTGCGTTTATGGATAAACCAATCGAGAATGCTTTTTCCGAGGAGGCGGTCTAGGTGGTCGGCCGCGAACTCCTTATGATATGCCCCAATGGGGAAGACCACCAGGGGCACGAATGGGGAGGAGCACAAGGGGTGGTAAGAAACGGTGGGATGTGTCGCGTGTGGAGGATTTGACCCGTGATGGCGACAGTGATGGTGACGAAGGGGTGCCCCTAGACCCAAGAACGAATCGTGGCTGGCAGCAAAGAGATCAGCTCCGATCAATCGACCCAGCCGACGCCATGAATGAAGAACCGACCGAAAGTGACCTGGACAGCTCGGACGACGAACATGACGAATACGCACTTGACGAAGCGTACCAAGACAGCACCCTCGCATATGCCATTCAACTTGCGATGAAAGACAAAGAAGATCGCCTAGTGGAAAAGGCCTTGGACCGGATCAGGAACGCTCAGATTATGGGACAATCCAAAGTCAAACTCTCGCAGCGTGAACTTGATGCATTAGAAAGACGCCGGGTTCAAAGTGAGGCCATCAACGCGTCGAAACGCAATAGAGCGAGCCGTGCCAAGGGTAAAAACATGCCTTCCAGGCTCAATGCGAAGTGGCCTCCCGAGACAGCATACCCCGCCGCAGTTGACGCGCCTTCGGGGCACTATACATCTGCCCTTCAAATGCCCCAATCCCGTCCTAGGACCCCTTCCGTCCAAACGTTGCGCATGCAACCAAACATGTCACCTCGCATTCCTGGTGCCTATCAGTTCCAAGATGATACATCCTTCACCAATCGCCCTTCGTCATCGGGCAAAGCCCAGCCTTTTTCACGCCCTCTTCCGGATGACCCGCAATGGATACCCGGATCGAGACGGCCGTCAAACGCCATGCCCTTACCGCCCGCCACGTATGCATCATATGTCCCTGCGCAGGTCATAACCTTTGATCCGCGCTATCCTGTACCTGCCAGTTCCACTTATGCGTTGTCTACGGCCCCTGATGCCATGTATCAGCCTGTGTATCGGCCTTCGTCGCGCGACTCTTACCCCGACCGCGCAACGGCTCCGAGCAATGTGACCTTACAGCCAGCACCCGGTACCATCTCCCCCCGGCGTATCAGTTCTGGGAGCGGTACTAGCAGTAGTGACAACGGAGTGCAGCTGAACATGCCCAAAGAGCCGGTCACGACCAACGGCCGCCAGACGAATGGAACGCCCAATAAAACCTCAACCCGCGGCAGGCGAACACGCAAATGATGTGTATTCTTTGATGTCGAAGCTCCTCTGTCCCCATTGTGTCCTGTGGTACCTTTTCTTACTGTTTGGGCTTTATTTGTGGGAGTTTGCTAGGGAGGTCCATAGATCAGGATCGGTTTTGCTTTTGCTTTACTTTTTCATTTTTATGCCACGTTGCGAACGGCGGGTTGTCTGATTCATGCCCTTTTTCTCTCTTTATTTTATTTCTTCTCTTGCCTTGCTTCTTTTCACTCCGTTAGATGTTGTTTTAGTATAGCTTCTTTTAGAACCTTTTATTTCAAGACTTATAATCGGAAGAGCTCTCTGGCCTGTGGAAAACAAACTTATGACCACTGTTATCCTTCTGTGCATTAGACCAAGGAGCGTAATTTTTTTATCGCACCGTTTGGAGTGCATATCATTGTAACAAGCTCCTAATAATGGCTTTCTGTGCTCCTTGATCGCGGGACTCTTGGCGTATGGATGATAGTGGTTGGTAGTGGGCCGCTGGTGGCTGATCGAAGCTCAAGGGACGCGGCGCCACTGGCGTGGTTATTCTTCAAGAAAGTACTGTACGGAGTAATTTGACTTCTCCTGGAGGACATGGTTGAACCTCCAACCCAGGACGAGGATGAGGGCGTTCAAGGGTCGGTTCGATTCCGGTCTCAAAAGATTTGCACATCGGGAGTATGCTGATCCAGAGTGCCGTGTGGCTCATCTCCCGACAAACCCGATGACGTCGTTGGGAACCTAGTCGGTTTCTTGTCACTCGCATCCAGACCGGCTGGTTTCAATCCATGATCTGACTCCAATTTCTGTGGTAGCTATATACCCCCTTGCTGCGTTTTGTTCTATTTTCCTGCCATTTAGCACGGGGCTTTGTGGTGGTCTCTTGACCGTCCGATTGACTCTTCCCATCCAGTCGTTCGCTTTGTTTACGGATATCGTCACCGTTGGACGCCCTTGTCTCTTCGTCAAGCTTAGTGATAGACTGTACAAGGACTTTAGGCATCCAAACACTCTCCCCGGCCAAAGGTTTTAAGATTGGCGAAGCGGCTTATCGCATTGCTGGTATCGAGGGTTCCGAGCTTCTCAGCAGCGAGCGCCCTCCCATCGATTGTTTAAATCGAGCTTTGGAAAAGGCGCAAACTTTGTCCATTACGCATCTAACACAATCAAATACGTTGAAGCTCGAGCGGCGTCCATATATTTTTAAGCTCTCTCGCAACGATGTGGTTAATATCATACTGGGTGTTTCCCGTGATAGCATCTGGGATGTGGCTCGGTACGTCAAGCTTTGGTCTTCATTATCATGAACGAATGTCAACTGACAGCTATACGGAATGGCTAGCCACCATTCTAACCCTCCTAATCGTCTGGTCGGCACAAGGATATCCTGTATACGCGAGCATGGAGCCAGGTCAGAAGATTGCGTACGTACTCTATAACCTGCCCGACAGCTTTGGGGACGCTGGCTGATATAATTCTAGGTATATCTCTGATGTTGGTGCTCAAGGACTTAAGCCACTGTTCATTACCGGATGTGTCATTACTGGCGTATTCTTTGACCTTGGATTTCTGTCAGAGCGCTGGCTGCGACACAAAGGACGACTGCTGCGGAATCGGGGAAAACTGGACAAGTGGTTATCGATCTTAGCCATTATATTCTCAATATTTGGCGCTGTGGGCTTGATTCTCCTTTCGATATTCGACACTTTGCGGCATAATCATCAGCATAACGGATTTCTCGTTTTATTTATGTAAGGATGCCACGGATGCTGTTGCAAACTTGATTCAGGGACTAATACTACGATTTATCTCTCAGGGGCGGCTATCTGCTCAGCGCTATATTTGTTTGTTTAGAATACATGCGTCTTGGAATTCACTATCGCCAACACCGCATCCTTGCTATCAGCTTTTGGGTCAAGCTCGCCTTCATTCTAATCGAGTTAGCCCTCGCCATCGCCTTTGGTGTCACGGGCAGAGGCAGAGGGAGGAAAGACCAAGCCGCTGTTCTAGAATGGGGTATATCACACCTTCCCCTTTGGTTTTGTGTTTGTACTTGTGACACATGGCTGACGACTTCAACAGTTATCGCGTTTATATTCACGTTCTACATCCTCTCCTTTGTCATGGATCTTGCGCCCGCCATCCGCACGCGATGGCATATCCCACAAGGCGAGCGAATGCCAGAAATGGCCTCTTTCGGCTATCCTGCCACCCAGCAGATTTCACCTGGAGTATCTTACGAACAGCCGCTGACCACGGATTCGATGGGCGATACGGCCAATCGCTATCGCGGGCCAGTCGCCAATGGTGGATTCCGATCGGATTGGGCAGGCACTTCTCAGTACAGTCAGAATGGGCAAGAGAATGAACTTAATGATCAGGGACGGTATAAGGAGCAAAGGCCTGTAGACTTTTAGCAGGGGACGCGATGTTGAGGCATGTTAGATGGAAGTCGAATATTTTGGACTTCCCTGGATCATAGACACTGGGCATAGGAGGCTCTGGGGGCTGTCGCCGGCTTATAAATATTTTCCTTTTCTGATAGCGTTGAGCGAGTGTTGTTAACCTCTTCCACCAAAATAGCATATGCATCAAGTTTTGTTACCTGAGCACCTACAGTGCAGCTACAGTTTCACACTGCTAGCTAATAAACAGTTCCATCTTCTATAGCTAAATTAAATTATTGGAATCGTTGGTCTTCAACAACACCATAGTGTGAATGATATGGGCTGAGCTAGTAGTAAGGGGGAATGTACGATGATGGCCCCCGTGACCTTGCGTGCTTGCCCCCCCACGGGTGTTTGTTATGTATGGTGTGCTTCGGCATTCGCCAGCATGTTCCTGCCTGGAACACAAATGAAAAATAAACATTGATATCGTTCCTGACGCGTTCAGTTTCGTGCCTGGAGTTATTCTATTTCTTTCCAGATGTGATGTTTTTCTGAGAACGAACATCATCACTCTCTCTCCTTCACCTCATCATCACCTCTCATCAGTTCACCCCGCAACAATGGCTGGTCAGCCAACCAGCACAGAGGATCGAGAGCTATCCCTGATCTCAAAAGTCGAGCTCCGGATTGCTCTCGCAGACTCTGACGAGAAACTCCAACCTTTACTTCAAACATACCTGGCCCCGTTGCTTTTGAAACTGGCGTCAGAGCATGTCACGGTGCGCAATAAGATCATCACGCTCTGTCAGCATATCAACACGCGTATCACGCCCCTCACCATCGAGCTCCCGCTCCCAGCTCTGCTCAAGCAATTCAGAGATGCCGATTCTCCTCTTGTCAGACATTTTGATCTGATTTATATCAAACTGGCCCTGGATCGACTTGACCCGGCGCGCCGAGCAGAGCTGCTTCCTGAGCTGATTCAACGGGTCTCAAAACTTCAAGTCGATACCGGCGATGCTGCCAGCGCCTTCAATTTGGTTCTAAGGTCTTTGACAGCTCTCAAGCTTCCAGTAAAGGGCAGTGAAGAAGACCTGTCATTTCGCCAAAAGCTGGGTATCTCTGACGAAGATGCCCTCTTCCTATCCAAGTGGTTCGGGAAGCTGATCTTGTTGGTCCCTGCCGGCAATGGAGACACCTGTCCCTGCCTCTCAGCGGCAGAGTACAAATTTCTGAACAAACATGCACCCTTTGAGGAAACTTGGAATTCTTCAGCACCCGGGGGGTTGAATCTTGCTGAATCTAAAATCGCTGCGCTCAAATTTTTTGCATGCGGTGCTTTCAACGACAGCGAACGTTTCATCCCGGCAGTGATTGCAAGTGCAGATGCAAATCGGAATATTTCTACACTTGGCGATGATATTCTGAAGCGACTTCATCCTGATTTGGAAAGTGATCAAGTTGTCGATGAACTGTTTACTCTGCTTTCAGGCACAACGGAGCCGGAGCCTGTGAGCCGTGCTCGTCCTGCGCTCCAAATCAAGATCTTGGGCTACTTGTGCAAGTCAGCTAAGGCTGCAGCGGCAACTGACCATATCGACTACATGCTAAGCGCTAAGACGTACTTTTCGCTCGGTGCCTCCCATGAGGGCCTGGAAAGCATGAAACTCAGAACTCAGTTTTTCAACTTTATGAATTGGTTTGCTCGAATGGGACCGGCGGTTTCTTCTTTGGCTCCAAGGATCATCAAGACGCTGCAGGATTTCCTAACGGCGTATCAAGGCCAATCCAGCATGCTCGTCAAAGGCACCACGGCCCAGCAGAAAGTGAGAGGCCTGAATTATGAAACTATCGGCATCCTCGCATCAAAGATCGACCACGCTTCCGAGGAGGGCGGCGAACTCAGTTACAAGCTCATCGATTGGCTGCTCATTTCCCTAAGCTCCGATGTTTCGAGCGACGAGATACCTACCAGCATTGACCAGGCGTTAGGCAGTCTGATGAATTCAGCGGCCGGGAAGTATGGAGACAATATAATCACGCGGCTTCAGCGGCTCTTGATATACTACATGGGTACAAAACCGGGCGAGAAGGATAAACGAACAGGGTTACAGATTGTTCGAAGTACAAAATTCACGACACTCCGCCTTGCGAATAGATGCATTCCGTTTAGCAATGTTGAAGGCCGCTTGATCAACATCATGGCTCTTGCTGCGGACCCGGATCAGGAGATTGACATTGTGGAAGAAGGGCGAAAGGGGCTCGACCCATATTGGTTTCGAATCGTGAATCCTCTCAGCGCCACTACTTTCGAGGGTCCGTCCGCATCCCAGGCAGAGAAGTTTTATCAATTACCGAGGGTTTCGGAGATGATGAATTGCTTATTTGTGAAACGGTCTGAGGATGAAGGCACGAACCCACTGCCCCTAATATTTACGGACTCTTACGCCAATGCATACCCCCCGACCATGACGTTTCTTCGAAACATCCTACTCTGCAAAGCATTCTCCTTATCAAAAATCCCGTTCGATATTGACCGGCCGCAATGGGAAGAGCGACTAGATACAATGATATCCACGAGCGAAACAGCACGCGAAGCCGTGCGAAGATATTTGAAACAGTGCCAAACCGTGATGACCCAGCAGTTTTTGAGTGCCTGTCTTAAAACAGGAATATTCGATTCATCAAAGCCACTCGGACGAACAGTCATGCATTTTGTGGAAATCGCCTCCCTCGCACCAAATGACGTCTTCAGGGGTTTTAGTTCGCTTTTTAACGCAGCTCCAAGCAGAGGTGCAGAGACTGCTCTCTTTAAGGATCAGGATGCGTTCGCACATGCCTTTGGGATGCTTGAGTCGTTCATGTGCATTACGCGGGAAGAAATACTGAATTCACTTGAGAATCAGTTGCAAAAAGCCTTGCAATGGCGCACCGCTGTTGGGAAGGGAGTGGATGAAGTACGCGGAAACATCCTCAAGCTGATGTATTTTGTGACTCGGGTATCTTTCCGAAAACGAAAGGGGTGGTTGCCGGTTGTTCATGTCCAGCTGTTTAATAAACTTCTGCTTGAGGTTGTGAGTGATCCTAGGGACTGGGTTCTACGAGATACAGCCATAGTGTGCATTGGCGAGATGGGCCTTGGTGAACTTTTGACTACTGAGTTTCGCGCCGAAAGAACTACATTGGAGGCATTTATGGAAAAGATCCTAGTGGAAGCGAAGAAGGGAAAAGACCCGGCTATATTGGCTTTGGGGCGTCTTTCGTTGGCCCTTTCCCACGAAGGTCCCTCTGATCTCTTCGATCGCCTACTAAAGTCCATGTACGACCTACACGAGGCTCGTGGTCTAGAGATTCAACTTACGGTCGGCGAAGCGTTGAGTGTTGCTGCTGTTGGCTGGTCTTCAAGATCTCTGCTAACAGCGTTTGATGTCGATTCTGAGCGACCTCAGTCAAACATCCCGGCCAATGTCCTAGCAAATATGCTGGACAAAATCCTCACTGACTGCAAAGCGTCCAAGCCATCGTTGAGGAAAGCGTCAGCCGTTTGGCTTTTAAGTTTGGTCCAATATTGTGGCCACTGCCAACAGGTGCAAGATCGCCTTCGAGAGTGCCAGTCAGTGTTCATCTGGCTGCTCTCGGACCGCGATGAAATGGTACAAGAAACTGCCTCTCGTGGTTTAAGCATCGTCTACGAAATGGGGAGCCGTCAGCTCAAAGACGACTTGGTCCGCGACCTGATACGATCTTTTACTGCCGAAGGTTCTAATCTGGGAGGTGGAAAGGTATCCAACGACACACGATTATTCGAACCCGGCGCGCTGCCCACCGGCGACGGATCTGTGACAACTTACAAGGATATCGTTGGGCTAGCTTCGGAAGTGGGCGACCCAAGCCTCGTCTATCGCTTGATGTCGTTGGCCTCTAACAACAGCGTTTGGTCCAGCCGCGCGGCTTTTGGTCGGTTCGGACTGAGCAACGTCTTGTCGGATTCAAGCGTCAATGGGTACCTCGCCCAGAATTCCAAGATATATCCCAAGCTTTACCGCTACCGGTTTGATCCGAATCCTAATGTGCAAAAGTCCATGAATGACATTTGGAATGCGCTGGTCAGGGACTCGAATGCGGTTATCAATGCTCACTTTAATGCAATCATAGATGATTTGTTGACGCATATGCTCATTGGAAGAGAGTGGAGAGCCAGACAGGCTTGCTGTAGAGCTATTGGGGAACTAGTCCAAGGACGGCCCATTCAGAAGTATGAACGGTTTCTCGAGCATATACTAATCAGATCATTCAAGCTTCTGGATGATATCAAGCTGTCAGTTCGAGAAGAAGCCTTCAAATTATGCCAGACTCTCAGCAACATTCTCTTGCGAGCACTGGAGGAAGGGGCAAATTCAAAAAAGGCTCAATTGATGCTCAAGCACATTGTTCCGTTTCTGCTCAACATCGGCATGGAGTCGAATGTCCATGAGGTTCAAAGGTATTCCATGCTCACGTTGTCTAAGATCGTCAAGAAGAGTCCTGGAGAAGAAATACAACCGTATGCTCCGATCATTTTGGAAAAATTCCTTTTCGCTCTGAGCTCCTTAGAACCGCAAGAGGTTAATTACGTGCACTTGAACGCAGACAAGTACGGACTAACGGGCCAGCAAATCGATAACGTGAGGCTCTCAGCTATTCGCAAGTCTCCTCTGATGGAATCGATTGAGCTACATCTGCTCGACACGCTCAACGAAGATAGCATGAAAGAGGCTACAGCGAGATTGGAAAATGTGATTCGGACTGCAGTTGGATTCCCGGCCAAGGTGGGCTGTAGCCGGGCTCTGGCGGCTTTAAGCTCAAAACCGATACTGTTCCAACCATATGCGGATCGTTTCATTCGGCTGATGAGGAAGCATGTCATGGACCGAAACGAGACCGTGAGCGCGTCATACAGCAACGCCATTGGGTACTTGACACGGTTAGGGAGTGATGAAGAGATGTTGAGGTCGATCGCGTTTGCCCAGAAAACATATTTTGATTCGGAGGATACGACACATCGCGCAGTGGCTGGGGAGATTTTGTTTTCCATGTCCAAATTTGCCAATGACCGAGTCAACAAGGTCTTTGCGACTTTTCTGCCATTGGTGTTTGTTGGAATGAACGACACCGATAGGGAAGTGAGAGATTTCTTCAGCAAGGCATGGAATGACAATGTGAGCGGCTCTCGAACGGTGCTGTTATATTTGAAAGAAATTCTGGAAATAGTCTTTGTTCAGCTTGACTCGCCAAAGTGGGCTATTAAGCACGGAGCTGCGTTTGCTACTGCGAAAATTGTCGAGTCCCTCGGTAAGACGATTGATGTGACTTTGGCGAAAGCGGTTTGGCCATGTCTAGAGAAAGCCCTAAGTGCGAAAACCTGGGATGCGAAGGACAAGATTCTGCGGGCTATGGTGGAGTTTGCGAAGGGTATCAAGCCGTGTTTGAAGGAGCTTGGGGACATCGAGAGCCAGATGAAGGTCAGCCATGCCGATTTCTTAGGTGGAGTTTGATACTGATATCATTGATAGGTCATTGCGGTCCGAGAAGCCAAGCGTAACAATCCGTCTTATCGTCCAGATGCGTTTAGATGTCTAGGGAACCTGGCGGCGCTCATGGGTGGTTGGAGGTTGGCGCCTGATGCGATCAAAATCGTGTCTCGGGCTGTGGATGAATATGCCGACGCTTCGGAGGAGAAGAAGGATATCGATTCTCATTCCAAAGCAAAACTTTCAAAGTAAGGAGCTCGTCCATTCTATTACCAGTATGAGAGAGACTAAGTTTAATACAGGATTGAGGAAGAAACCTTTGTTGCTTCTGTCAAGTGCTTGCTCAAGTGTTTGGATCCATCGGCACCTTATACAGGTAAGACCAGTGGCCCAACTCGGCGTTTGATCAGAACACTAATGTGCAACGTCAGTCTTGGGCGAAGAGATCTCCCAATCTTTGCCTACCATCGAGACGGCAGTGATGAGCGGTGGAAAAGCTACCCATAATGTTCTGTACGAAGGGCTGAAAGGATTATTCAAGCGACTCTCAGAATTGCCAGCCGATTCCATCAAGGAATGCTCCAATGCGTTTTCAACCTTGGCCAGCCGGCTGTTGTTCCGCGACCTGGAAGCGGTGCTTGAAGCGGCAAGGATCAAACGGGCCGAAGCCGCAGAGTCGTTTGTGGCAGTGTGCGAAAAGGGCAAACTCGATTTTCATCAGGAGTGGAAGGATATGCTTGGGGGATGGAATGCGACGGAGAGATCGGGGCAGGTCAAGATGATATTGGGCAAGGTTACTGAGAAGGTCCAGGGAATGACGGCGTAACTTCTCAGTCAGTGAAATCGGCCTCAGGGGTTGAAAAGGGTTATCGGATTGATTGTTGCCTGCAATTCATGTATGTATGTACAATAGCCACAGCAGTTATTAATGCATGTCCTATGTTTGCCGAGGATGCGACGACTGAACGAGCGAAGACGTTGTGATCGTTAACTAGATGAGCATCAAAGCCAAAGTTCGGGAGAAGCTAAAAATAGAATCCACAACCAGCGTCTCGTCGCTTCACCAAGACATTGTTCGTCGCGCCGATACTATTCTGTCTGTCGCAAGATGGAGACGATCCATCTTCCTGACTGAACAATGATATTAATCTCATTTGGCCGATAGTTCCAGCCCATCATTCTCACGACATGCCAGGCCTCATCGCCTTTGGGCACCACGACCGGGATAAGCACCTCCAATCACACCGCACGTCGAGCAACATGGCTGAAGAACGCACTGGGCTGGTACCGCACGCCGGCAAATCAGCGTGGTCAACCGGTCGCAGGCCTGTCGTGTAAGCGCCGCGACGGGGCCCAAAGCCACACGCTGCAAGGTCGAAGATGCAAGCGCCGAAGCGAGTCACGTTGGCGGCTTGGCCGGTGAGAAGAGGTCATGCTGGGTGATCTCATGGCGGCATCGTGACATTCTGCTCGCGGGGACGAGACCAGGTCAACCGCCATCCTCTCTCTCTTCATCGACTGTCTTATGAATCTACTTCTTGTAGAGTTGGCTATTGAAGAGCAGAATTCGACTTCGCTGCTGGCCGTCTTCCACCCGGCTGTCGCCCGCTCTGAAAGTGCCCCGCAGTAAGCTCTTCTCAGAGCCTTGCCATCCAACACCGCTTGACTCTGGGATCTATCTCAGTGAAGAGGGGGACAGGAGTCCGCTGTATGCGAATTAGAGGGCGTGGGCGACCAGAACAGCCCTGTCTGCCATCATGACCAGCAATGGCCGCAGCGGCAAGCCAGAGGACGAAATGTTCCTCTCCTCGCCGTCCGATCGTGTCCCGCCGACCGTCTCTCCTCTAAGGATTGTCAAGAGAGACTCTCCTTCACCACCCCGTGCGGCTGCCGGAGCTCGTCAGCGCGTCTCTTCGAACGCGGCAAGCCGTACACAGTCTGCGTCTCCGCTCCCCTACCCAGACGATCGCCCTCGTCCGCAGCCGGCAAAGGACCCGAATACCTCATCGTCACGACCCCCTTATCCCGATAACACTCCTGCTCCGATGTCTAGGAATTCTACCGGAAATGGCTCACCAGCTTCACCTCAGGCGTCTACCAAAGAGATTCCAGAGGCCCTGCGGCCTCGTCGAGATTCGAAACAGTCACAGCCAACGCTGGCCGAGCGCAGGGGCGCGATCCCAAAATCACTTCCGGATTCGCCTGTCCCCGAAACCCCAGATCACGACGGACTGTTTCAACAGCTTCCTCAGCGCGAACCAACAGGTCAACAGGGGCCTGATCCGAAGCGAAAGGGCTCGTCCGGGGTCCATCCGTTTCCCGACTTCCACCAGCAGTACTGGCCCCCAACGGGCAGTTCGAATTTACAGCCTGGAAACACTTCAATGATCAATCGCCTAAGCTCGACAGCATCCACATCGACGACCAAAGCCCAACGCGGCTCTCCTCCACCCCCTGAGACTCCAATCATCCCGCCCGGCCAACCCCCGGCTTCTGACATTGAGGCGCGGTACGCTGCTTCTGGAATCGCGGGCACCTCTACACTGAACAATCTAAATGCACACAATTTCGCCGCGCAGCAGCGTGCAAACCAATATGCCGCCCAGCAGCCCAATAGATACCCAACGCCCACTCAGACGCAGACTCAAACACCGCCACAGGGGCAGGCGCAGGCGCAGTCACAGCCACAGCCACACTTACAATCTCAGCTACATCCGCAACAGCAACCACTGCCGCGACCTTGGACACCCACAGAGCAACCGGGCTCCCAACCACATGGCCCACCTCAAGTGTATCAGGGCGCAACCGCGGTGGGTGCCCCTGGAGGTGCACAGGCACCTGGTGGGGTCAACCCTCAACAGCCGCCCCAGCAGTTACACCAGCAACCACCAGTGGGTAACCAGATGCAGTATCCTAGTGCACCCACTAACGGATTGGAGGATGAGTTACAACGGCTCAATATGACGGCATCTCCACCTCCAGCATATTCGAGCCTTGCTGGCATCACTCCTTATGGATATCCTCATGAAAAAACGGGTGCTGGACAACCAGCGCAGCCAACGCCAATTGGTGGAATTTCAGGTGCAATCGGTGGCCAGCCTGTTTCCCAGCCTTCGTCTCAGGGACATCCTGCATTTGCGAATGATCCGCGCCAGCAGCAGACTGGCACTCCTGCCCCTCAATTTGGCCAGAACGGAGTGCAGTCGTTTCCACCGCCGACCCCTGGTCCTGCGTCGCCTCCACCTTTGCCCGAAGGCTGGATTGCGCACTTGGATCCCAAGTCGGGACAGTACTACTATATTCACCTGGCGACACAATCGACACAGTGGGAATTTCCCAAAGGCCCGACACCACTCAACCTCAACGATACGCCTCTATCCCCTGCACAGAGTAATTTTACTGCTCACGGCCTATCCTCTCCGGGTTTATCGACGTTTGGAAAGCCGATGCCATCCCCTGGAATCTCCGCGTTCGGACACCCACTGCCCTCACCTGGAATGCCCATGAGTCCTGGATACGAGCCGAGTGTTATGAGCTTTAACAGCGGCTACATCGGCCCTCCTCCGTCCAGTGGGATAGAGCTCTACAAGGTCACCCCGACAAATGGGGTTTACTTTGGTCCGTATCTGCGCTACAAAAACATGGATATGGAACGTGGACAATGGCTCGGTTCCGTCCTCTTAGTCACTGATGCTCCTCAGCCGCCAACGATCCACATCCATAAGAGTGTTGACCTTTCACCAAACCCGCGCCAGTTATCACCCGTAAGCATCGCTGCGCATCAACGGTGGACTTTTTATAGATACGACGTTGATTTGCCAATGGAGGATACTACTTCTGCAAAATGGACATATGCAATAACATCTCATTTAGGATGCACGCGTTACGAGTTTCTTGTCGCAGGACGCCACGAAACGAATTGGCGCTTCATTTCAACATCCGGCAATGATTTTTCAATGAACGTCAATGCCAATGAGCGGGCTAAACTCGGTGGTGTTGGGTACATGTGGAAGGACATCATGCAAAAGCATGTTGAGTGTGGAGGCTTCCATGCTCAGTTGGGACTGGGTGGTCAAATCAACGCCGATCGTCTTTGGAAAGAACTTCCGTCCCTGAAACAATGGCTGGCGATCAGTGGTAAGGAGGCAAGAAAAAACACTGCATGGACTGCTGCGCTGGAAGAGGACGTTACTCATGCTTATTTCCACTACTACACGAGCCATTTTGATCAGCCTCATCTGCGTGAGGCTTTTGCTCAAATTCCGCATGTGTTACAGGTGGATGACCATGATATGTATGTATCAACTCTGAATGATCTTTGTTTCTCCTGCGCACGCTGACATAAAATAGATTTGACGGGTTCGGCTCATACCCGGACCACATGCAGTTTTCGAACATGTTCAAGAACATCGGCCGAATCGGTATCGAAATGTACCTGCTTTTCCAGCACCATACGACACTAGAAGTCCTACGGCATGTCAGCGATCATAATGACCTTTTTACCATCACAGGGACCGGATGGCATTTCGTCAAGCACCTAGGTCCAGCAATCACTGTTGTTGGTATTGATTGTCGGTCAGAAAGAAACCCACATCAGGTCATGGCAGGCCCTACATATCAGGGAATCTTCCCTAAAATTGCCATGTTACCCCCAAGTGTCCAACATTGCCTCTGGATGATTTCAGTGCCTCTCATATACCCGCGTCTCGACACAGCCGAACACCTAGCGCAGACTGTTGCGACTGGTAAGAAGGCGGTTACGGGTGCTTATAACATGTTAGGCAAAGTGACAAGCTCTGTTGCCGGCGTAGTCGGCGCTAAAGAGGCTGTTGGGTCCGGGTT
Source organism: Chrysosporium keratinophilum (assembly GCA_029850275.1). Lineage (NCBI taxonomy): Eukaryota > Fungi > Ascomycota > Eurotiomycetes > Onygenales > Onygenaceae > Chrysosporium > Chrysosporium keratinophilum. The sequence continues at coordinate 212,007 of JARBIX010000010.1, forward strand.
CAACTCGGTGAAGAGGGCGGTTGGGAAATCAGGCTTAATGGGTAATGTTCTGAATCCATTCGGAGATATTGACCTCCTCGACGAGTTGAAAGACCAATGGACGCATGAATCAAAGGTTAGTTCTCAGGAACAAACAACCGTGCCTATATCTCTCAATATTAACATGCAATTAGGATCTCGAGAGGACCTACCTCATCCGCACACTCCAGGGCATCGCCCACCAGCGCAGCATCCGCATGACCTTCCTCTCCGGCTCTGTCAACTGCTGCGGCGCCGGTCTAGTCCACGACCCTTCCCACCCCACCGACCACAAGACCATGTATCAAATCATCTCCTCGTCTGTCGTCAACGCCCCACCAGCCTCGTACATCCTCAAACTTCTCCACGGCAACAGCAAGCCGCTCTACATCCCTCCCAACGGCCAACGATCCACGCCCTCCCAACCCAGCGATACCAAAGAAGACATGATGGAAATCTTCCAGACCGATGTTGCCGGCCAACAACGGGAACATCGCAAACTCATGGGCCGCAGGAACTACGTCGCCATCGTGGGATACGATCCCGATTCTGTGAACGCTGCGTATTCGGGGATGTCACCTGTGCCGCAGACTCCAGGAAATGCGCCTGGTGCGTTCCCGAAGTTGAGTCTTGCAGTGGACTTCTTGGTGCAAGGAGAGGGGGCGTTTGGAAATGTTATCAAATACGGGCCTGTTATCGTGCCGAGTTTGGAGCTGGGAAGGTAAAGGGGTGTTTATTGACAGAAAGCTACTGTGTGGCATATGAAATTCCTTGGAGTTTGCGAGAATGAGGTGGTCTTTGGATATGAAATTATGCATTTCCTTTTGTCTTCTATAGTAGTATTTAGTAGTCACATCCGGGACCCTTGGCTTTTCTTTTCGTTGCTCTTTTTTTATATTGGACGGATATAGCGGATGACAGACAACATTCAATTGGTATGAATTCATTCTCCAAGATGATCAAGATAGTCTAGAAGTGATACCGAGTAGTATCATTCCATCAAACCCGAAAATTGTATAAATCCCTAGTAGTCGTACAATGTCGTTAGTCGTCAATATAACAGAAACCACTGACTATTTAGTAGCTCGAAATTCGAATAAAGCTGCATCATGAACGCTAAACGCCAGAAAACTCGGTGGGAAAACGTGAGATCAACAGCCATGGCATCTCGTTCTCCCTCGCCCTGGCCACCCCCATCTCCATTTCCACCGTGACTTGGGACCATCCCATCCAGGAATCCAATCCTCTGGCTTGGGAAGGCAAACGCCTACTCTCCAAAAATAGTCTCTGTGGGCAAAGAACAGTTCCCAAAGTTTATACCTGGCGGGTAGTGACATTGCAGATAGGTCTTGATAGTCTTTCATCTGCTCTTTCTCCTCTTCCGGCCCCTGTATGCGAAAAGCATAGTCTGAGGTAGATGACGGTTGTAGTTTGTCGACCATTAGTGTCCGTTCTCTGTTTTCGCCCTGCGCGCTGCAATTTGGATCTTCGTCGCCGGTGCAGAGACGAAGATCGTCAAGATAGGGTGGCAAGTCAGGTTTCGAAATGAATATCTCCCCGGCATGTGGAGAATAACCCCATTCCGATAGAGGTAGGAGAGGGACAGGGTCGTTTATGTGTGTCACACGACGAAAGGATGACGAGTACGGCTTGTCATACCCCCCTGCGGTTGTCGACTCGGTATCCGTCGGAAGAGAAAATCGACTGTCCAGATATTGCGCAAGCTTATCATTTCCAATTATCGGTTCTCCAAACGTGGTTACTTGTGGGTTCCAGCCACGTACATGAAACTCCAATCCCGCAATCGCAGCCACCGCACCACCGAGTGAGTGCCCAACGACGACTAATTGGTAATCAGGATACCTGGCAATGGTGTCGGCAAGAGGCTCCAATATTGCTGCTCGAGCACTCGTCCATGATGCAATAAATCCAGCGTGCACGGTGCAGTTCGTGCACTCTCCCCCTGTACCGCCACCATCTGGCTCCGGGTACGGAACATAAACCTGCGGGATCGCAGAGAGGTCGACGATGGTGTTTGTGATAGAGTATGTCCCCCGAAAAGCAACTATAATCCGCTTTGGCCACGGTGGATGCGAGAGGGCAAGGTAGCCGCACGAATCCGAGAGAAGCGGGCCAGTGTGCCAGGTCTACACGGTTTTCATAAGTTAGTTCAGTTGTGAGACAAGAAGAAAAGAACGATTGGGTCGAGCTAGGGGTGACCTACCTTGACCAGCTCAAACCCTTCAAACTCCTTGCATCTGCCGGCACACCGGAACGGCTTGTATATTCCCGTTGTGCCCACGCAATAGGTTATGTCCACGATCCGCGCAAGCTCCTCGAGGGAGTCAAATAGCTCCTGTGAAACTCGCCCATCGCCCCTTGGGTATGGCTGAGCAAATGACAGGAGCAGTACTAGTACTAGCACCGTCGTCTGAAGGAAACGACAGAATGCCAGTATGGAACCCGTGAAAGAAAGTGAATTCATGCGTGATGGCTGGAATGTAGGAGCAAGCTGGAAAAGCGTCAGAGCAACCTCACTTTAGGATGGGAAATCCAAAAATTGCCATTCATAACCATCACAAAAAATGGTTCGGGGTCCTGAATATTGTACAATACAAAGGAGGACTGAATTCGTAGCCGGACTTTTACAATGTTTTGGACACAGCTTCTCAGTGGATCATCCAGCACGGTCCTCGTGATGTCAAGCTGCCAAGAAGGAATCTAATCAGATGAGATAAGATAAGATAATGTTAGGTTAACTTGGTTAGCCCATGTATCGTTGTGCACAATACTCCGTAATCATGCTCACAGGATGGAAATAACCAGGACAAGAATCAATTATGGTATGCATTCTATCTAACGTCAAAAGTACGGCGGCTACTATGTACAATCAAGTAAGCCTTCAAGCCTGCCAGATCACAATCCTTCCGTCAACACCACTAGCTGTTAAAACGTCAGTAAAAGATATTGCGTAGCCAACTATGAATAGCCATTACGTACTGCTGAATTTCTTCACTGCTCCTCCAGTCTCCTCGTAAACACGGACAGTGTTGATGGTATTCTGATGCAAACTTTGCAACCTTGAATCATCCTTGGTACTACCTTTCAAGTCCATTTGTCGGAACTTGTTCAGAGCCGATTCTTCGCGGGCTGCACCGATGTTGGCTTTGGCCTTTGTCTCCATAGATCCGGTCAGTTGCCAGCCTTGTTCGTCGCCGCCGAGACGATACACCTCGCAGTCCTAAAACCGAATTAGATAAACCAGGGTAACAGGGGGCGTCGCTACTTACGTGACCTGCCGCAATGATCTCATTTTCTCCATTCCAGATCAGAGACATGAACGGCAGCAACCGGGTGCTAATGTTTAACATGGCTCGCGGTGGCTGATCTGGTGCACTTGGGTAGACAACAGTGACACTGCTATCTTGACATGTAAAAGCGAGAGCATCACCGCTCGGAGAGAAAGCACAACCGTTCACCCAACCAGCGGAGTCGTTCAAAAACTCCCCGCATACGGTGTTAAATGGAAGACGCTCTCCCCACGCTGTTGGTGCCGGCCGCTCATCGATGCCTTTAATGAAACTTGAAAACACCCGCGCATGGGAATCTGTCGACCCCGCGGCTAAAAGGACCGAGTTGGGATGCCATCCCAAAGTAGTAATCGTACTGCGGATAGGTTTCTTCAAGTGCTTTGAAATCCACCAATCGTTCTCTTCTTCGAAATAGCATATAGCAATGACGCGAGCTCCGGATCCAACAGCGAACTTCTGCTCGGACGGAGACCAACGGACAAACGTGGCCGCTCTATTGATTCTAAGCAATACGAGTGTAGGTTTCCAGCCTGATGATGTGTGCTCCCAGACATATGCATTTCTGTCTACACCATACCACTTTGTCAGCAATATGCCTTTGACCAGTTTCGCGGGGTTACCAGCAAAAGAGCGCGGGGTCACCTTGAGAGCAGGTTACGATCTTTCCACTGCGCGGAGCGATATCCACACTAGTTACTGTCTTATCATGACCCTTCAGTTCATCGGTCAAAACAAATTTGCCGCCAGATTTCTGGTAAAGATCCACGGCATTCTCCTTGGCCACGGCGAGCGTCTGTCTGTCTGCCGAAAAGGAATGGTCCGCGATCGGGCGGTGAAATAGATGGTGTACTTCGGGGGAGGCCATTGCTGGTGATTCCGCGATAGGAGGAGCTCTCTACTACCGCCGCAAGGTCGGTTATGTAATGTCGAATGGTCGTTGGTCGTTATTGGAGAAATCGGTAATGTCTTCTCTGCCACTCAACTCCAACGAGGACTTCGTCTGGCGATGGTGATCCCAGCGTCGTCATGATTCCATCACGTGACCGATTGCTTTGCACCGCGCCGTTCAATCGCGTCCTTGAAGAAAAGATGTGAACCCAGCAAGGGTCTAAATATACAGGGCCTTTCTGGCGACTATACCTAAACCAACTTGATAATGGCCGCCAAACCCGCTTCGACAAATGTTGGGGTTCCAAATCAAACGTAAGATGCTCCCGTCAGCTTCTCGCCCCGTCTCCACAACTTGCTAACCGTTCTAAAGGCTATATTGCTCGAATCTCCCAGACAAATTGAAGAAGCCTGATGTAAGGCTTGCGCTCTATACCTTATTCTCTACATATGGTACAGTACTCGATGTTGTGGCTATGAAAACGGAAAAGATGCGGGGCCAGGCGCACATCGTCTTCAGGGACATTCAAACCAGCACACAGGCCATGAGAGCTTTGCAAGGGTTCAACTTTTTCGGGAAGGAGATGGTGAGTGCTCCCTTTTACCCATTTGCCTTTACCAGATCTTTTATTTGTGGAAGTTATCGCTTACGGTGGCACGTGTAGAAAATTGTCTATGCCAAAGGAAGCTCAGACATTATCGCAAAACTCCGCGGAACCTATGCTCCTCCAAACACAACAGAACAACCCGGCGTCTCTACTGACCTGCAAAAGTCGATCTTCAACGCTCCTCCTTCTGCGGTCATAACTACCGAGACGCGGAACGTCGATACGTCGAAGCTACCAGCGACGCAGGGAGTAAAAAGGCCCAGGGAAGAAGAAAGCGAAGGAGAAGCGCCAATGGAAGAGGATGAAAGTGATGTCTCGATGGAAGCATCGTCGGATGAAGAGTAGTTCATTGAGCGCAATGCTTGGAAATCAAAATTCTCAAGCGCTTCGATAAAAGTGCAAGTGATCGGCCCGTTTTGATCATCTCCGGAGATGCACACGATTTCTATATCGGAGGACAAAAACGAATGCAGAAAGAACCGTCGGCCACACGCCATGAATTGCCGAATAATAGGTTTACACCTCGATGAAAATATGTCGATATACCCGCCATGTAGCAAATTACTGTGGGTTTGGGCTGTTCGATCTGACAGGATCGCCATTTCCACTGATTCTAATGAATCCGGTGTTGCACGATGGGGGAGATCGTATCGTTTTCCAAACAAGGCAATGCCGAGACGCCTTTGGGAACAGTTGAATATCGAAAACCTCAAATATGCATGTTAATCCTACAAAGCTTCTTCCATCATCACCTATTCCTGGACAAAGGACAATCCCCTTTTCTAAGGCGAAACGGCTCCCAACTCACTTTCCCTTGAATAAGTTCAAGTAAATCCATCCTGACAAGTGCAATTGAGGACTTCTCTAAAATGTGAAGGGCTATGTATGCAGCAGGAGAAGGAACCGTAAGAGCGAGTGCTCGAGGGGTCAGGGGGGGAGTGGGTGGCGAGCTGGCCAGAGAGCCGGCGGGCGGAGGGAGGGCGGTGCTACAGTCATCACCTATTCCTGGACAAAGGCATCCCTTTTCTAAGCGAACGGCTCCCACCACTTTCCCTTGAATAATTTCAAGTAAATCCATCCCTGACAAGTGCAATTGAGGACTTCTCTAAATGAAGGGCTATGTATGCAAATTGCTGCCTGTAGGACAGATAGGTCTCGCTGAGCGACTGAGGATAACTAGCCATCTACTCCGTACGCATCTTTGCCATTGCTGCAAGGTTGCCCCTTGACTTGAACACATGGAGGATTGGAAGGTTGCCAAGGTTAAGCTAGGTGCCTACAAAGCTAGTTCATTATAAGATGGGTTAGCTTTGAAGTTTAAATAATTGACTCGGCCAATGGAAGATTGCGATTGAGCGGACTGTAAGAAGCTATACTGTTTAACTACTGTGTATAACTCGGCTTAATCCTCCACCTTTTGGAGTCTCGGGATGTCCGTAACCACGACATTCAAGACTCTCGTCGGAGGAAACTCAGGTTGTATTTTTGCATTTCAAGAGAAATTTTCCCGACGAGATCTGAGCTATGAGGTTATCAGGCTTGCAGCGTCAAGTTCTTGCTTTATATCGCCAATGCCTAAGGGAAGTTAGGAAAAAGCCTGCGGTATGTTGTACTGTACTGTACAAAGATGGGAGAGCATCCTCCGTTTCGGGTCCCTAGCTGAAGTGTACAGTACATAATACTAAACACAACATATCTTAGGAGTCGCAAGCGAATTTCAAAGAATATGCTCGGTAACTACATAATCACCGCAAACAAGAAGTTCAGCGTCTGATTGACGCTATCTCAATAGCCAGGAATTTCGAAAGAACCGAGATCTGAACAGAAAGGATTTTGCTACAGTTGAATTCTTGTTACGTCGAGGACGCAAACAGCTCGAAACGTATTCTTCACCAGGTATTCGAAATATTAGCCGGTGAAGAACCTCGCGACGGGAACGAAACGGATACATAACTCAGATGGAAGATTAGACGTATGGACTGACGATGAGGTCAGTCCAAGGGGTCATGGGAGCTACCAGCTACGGCACTTCCCTACACAAGTTTGAATGGCTATATTCTCAAAAAGAGGCTGATGCTCCCACCACCTATTCTCGGGGGTTTTCTAGCGAGGAGTGTTCAGTCTACTTCGCTTAGATTCACAGAAGGATGGGGAACATTTACAAGACCTTGCTGGTTACCATTTGAACCTCATACGGAACAAGGTACTCCAACGATGCCAGACCGGCATGGCAGCTCGATACGGAAGAACGAAACGATAGTATCAACCCGACGCCTTTGTCACGTACTATGCCTACGCTAATAGTGGTAACGGTGGAGGAACTCAGGGTGCTGAGATGGCTAGTCTAAGCCATGTGTCTGATAAAATCTGGACCGAGTCGTTTTCAGGTGCAGCAATCTTTTCGCTTCAAGGATGTAGGGGCTGAGCGGTCAGATTCCCCGTCCATACGCCTATCATCTCTGCTAGAAGGCAATTGCACTGTCATGATTCAAGAAGCGAATTCTCCAACATCAGATCTGGTTATGCCCCGACCTGATTGAACTACACATGATAGAGCTTTAAACAATTCCACACTGGAGTGCAATTAGATATGTATTCTTTTGAATCGGTGTAGAGCGATGAAGGCAAGACTCGATCACCTTTTGGCGCCTCGAAAAACAATTGATCATTGCTTTCTCACGTTATAGCCCAGTGCTGAAACTAATCATCCCTAATAATCTCCAAACTATATCCGAGCGGATTCGTCGATTCCAGATACAGCATGAACACGCACAATCCCATGTTTGGGGAGAGGAGTCTGTTCTCACTACCTAGTTACTACATGAAAGGAGTGTTAGACAATAAACCAAGCTTGCGGTCTATATATTAAGGTCTGAATTAATTCAGCAATATTCCCCCAGTACTCAATCCAAAGCAAAGTAAAAACGGAACTCAGGGCAAAAAAACCATTCTGCTGAAACCTCGCCAACAACATTTTAAGGGGGGTTTCAATTTCCCACAGATCTTAGCCAGCTTGATATAAAGCCGGGCCGGCGACAACATGTGGATTGATCATGGTAACGTTGAATGGCGTCAGGAATGGATCAGCATCTGTGATCGCAATAAACATGGTCCCGTTAATAGCGGGATCCCCAGCAAAGGTTTCAACGTTAGGCTGAATAGTTGTTCCAATATGAGTCGTCGCGTTGGTCGCGTTGCTGCTCGAATTGGATTGAAGCGTCAACGGCGAGTAGGTGACATTAAGCTGGGTCACCCATGCGACGAACTTGGCCGGTCCAGCTTGAGTTGACGTTACGTAGCTGTTATTAGGACCAACGGGCTTTCCAGGAGTGTCCCACATTAACCGAATCTCTCGACCAGGCCAGGAGAGCGGCACAGTTCGATTTTGTGTAATTGCGGGTGCGCAATTGGCGGATTTGTTAGTTGCGTTGAGACAAGCTTCGGGTCCCGTGAGGTTAGCATTGCTTAATGTGTTCATACCTGCAGTCAGCGTTTCGTTGAACCCGGCTGACCCGTTTACCCTCGCCGGATTCGGTTGATTGAGAATCCAGAGGGCAGGAAAATTCTGCCAGGCGAGTCTTGTTTGATTTGCTGGACACCAGCTAATATAAGGCGCTAGCAAGGTCCAAGCCCAAGACTGGGGAACTCCGACTTCAAACCAAACGGGCATTGGGAAAAGCCCGTCAAATTGTCGGAAAATCATCTGCTGGCGGGCTTCAGTACTAATTGACTGAAGCAGAATGGTAGCCGCCTCTCGGGAATCCAGATGCTCAAGAAAGCCATACACGCTGGATTCCGAAAACCGAGTGAGCTTCTGGCAAAAGTCCACGAACTCGCGAACCGTGTTGAAAGGATAATTGTAGGCACAGGGCATCGGCGCTTGCGCTCCCAGCATATTACTGATGACGGTGGCATGCCCGATCTCCTGTTCAGCCATGAATTGAATCAGATATCGGTCTTCGGCGGTCAGCCCAGCCGCAGTAAATTCTTGCTCCGAAAATCTAGCAAGCCCATGATGAAACAGGTCTAGCTCAATCCACTCCTGATACAATGCGAGTGCCTGGCCACAGTCAGCATAAGTACGTACATACTTAGGACGAACAGATATCATACCAGCGACTGGTAATCGAAGTCGCTCCTAACGTTGTAAACCGGCTCTGTTCCGTTGGTTCCTATGCCGCCGGCGGGAGTGTAGGGGGCGGGTTGAGGGTCATGGAGGCGTCCGTCACTAGGATAAGTGGTCGCTGTAGGGTTCGGTGGGAGCGGTACAATGCTCGAGGCTAGCACGCTATTGCTCAACGCATCAGTCGTTGTCGGTGTCCCACTAAATGGTCCATGACTTATTGACACCGGGTCGCTTCGGATAGGCGCCACAGCAGTCGCGGAAACACTGCCTGCCGGAGCTGCAAAAGCAGAACGGAAGCAGGACAGTAGGATAGCAAAATTCACAGAAGAGGGCTTCATCCTGTCCCTTGTCTGGTCGTATTATGATTGCAGTGGAGTTGGCAGATTTCAGAGACAGCCAGCAATCTTTAATACGATGTTCCCGTCAACCAAGTCATTGATGACGGTGACGCAAGGAGTGGGAAAAGTATCCAAGCTACCCATTATTTTGCTTCCGTCCACTTCCACCTGGGCAAAGCATCTATCCAACTTTGGACGCCCGCAACGTTCGCCCCAGCTTCTTTCGGGATAGCATCAAGGAAATTGGATCTTGTGTCATCCTAGGTAGAAGCATTGTGACCAATACAGTCCCCAACCACGCCTCTGATAATAGCCACCGGGAGGCTGACCAGAAAGTACAAATGTTTGAAGACTAGAAAAGCAACGAGGACAAATGGAGAGTCTCCATTGAGCGTAAGAAGCCGACCGCTATGATGAGAACAGTTCTATAGCAAAACACGAAGGCTTACGGATCGTATCAGGCCAATAAGTTGATTTTGAGCCTATATTAGGACAATCAGGTCCAAAACATGTTGTGGCAGGTAGCTAAGTTTGCTCAATGCCTGGAACCTATAGGCTAACCTACAGGTTCGTGCTTACTGGCCGACGAAGGTCGTTCCAGTGTTTAACCCCCAACGGAAGGCTGTAGTATTGAGGAGAGGGCAACAAGTAAGCAATTAGGGAGCCCCTAGGACCCCTAATTGTGGAAAGAGCCAAGTTCGTGAGTTGGTTTGGTGCACACATCCCAGAAAGCTACCAGCGTCGTTAGAATGATTCAAGAAAATAGAAGAGGTTCGACATTGACGGTTGACCCATCGCAGTCACTGCCCAGAGTCATCAGGATAAGAATTATTCTCACTTCGTCGGGCATTGCTCTGGGGATAAATGATGACGGTTCCTATCTCGGTGAAGTTACTGTAGTTCACATGGGCATTAAACTTGGAGAAGGGCCAGGTACCCAAGCGCTTATCATACCGCCGCCGACTGCATAGGGCAGAGTTTTTCGCTCTGGAAACGTGATATGCCTGAGAATGCTGTACTTCGTACAGAATGCTCCGTAACTTAGCAGTGGAGCTTCTCAGGTTGAAGATTTTCAGGTGCGTTTTCGAAGAAGCGTGCGAAATCTCCAAGAAAACAGAAAGAAAAGGATATTTAGGATCACACTTCCTATGATCAGAAATCAAAGTGCGAACCACTATCAGTAGGTAAATAATTATACAATGAGGTCCGAAGTACGGAGTATTGGCGGGAGTTGAAATGTTGGAGCGGCCAAAGGCCTGGAGACGGACGTAACTAATCTTAGTTCGTCAAACATCGTCAGTTTGTTGGACCTTCATGCCGGTTGACTAGTTAACTAGTTACTAGTCAGTCGATTGAGAGCTGGTCAACCCAACTCCCGATCTCCCGGCCGAATTATGTAACCTTGGAAGCTCCGTGTGCCTGGACTCCGACGGGCTCCTTCTTCATTGATTCCTCCTCCCTATACAGTAAGTAGAGGATGTAAAATATCTATATCAAAGCGCGCAGAGAGACGCCACCTCAGCTCCTCCTCAAAAACATTTCGCTCTCACAAGAAAAGGGATAGATCACTCAACAATTGGCCAAATGGCTTCGTTTTCTGTAAGTAGAGCTCTTTACTCCGTATCTGCTGAATAGCATGCTATATCTACCGCAATGATGCGTCCCCTCACAAGTCGCAATACATGATAAGGTTACTTCTGCCCTTTGTAAGTACGATTGGAAGAAAGAACAGAGGGCTGATTGTTGCATGTCATAGCGCTTGATTCGTTTCCTCGCAAAGGACGGGAAGGTTTATTACGGAGACGCGATTCTCCCCGCAGGTGTATCTGACCTTGCCAGAACGACCACAGCACGCATCATCAGAGGTGACGTGTTCGGCCAGCATCAGGTCACTGAGCAAATTGCGGATGTGAAGAAGCTCTTGACGCCGCTTGCTCGCAAGGACATTCGAACAATTCGCTGTCTGGGGCTCAATTACGCCCAGCATGCCAAAGAGTCAAAAATGCCAATTCCTACATACCCTGTCCTCTTTTTCAAGCCCGTGACTGCTGCTGCGGGCCCGACGGATGACATACCTGTTCCTGCGATTGCACAAGAGGGCGAAGGCCTCGACTATGAGTGCGAATTGGTGATTGTCATTGGAAAGGAGGCATACAACGTCCCTGAATCCCAGGCTTTCAATTATGTTCTCGGTTATGCAGTTGGCAACGATGTCTCTCACAGAGACTGGCAACTCAAAAAAGGAGCCGGACAATGGGGTCTTGGGAAAGGTTTCGATGGCTGGGCCCCGTTCGGCCCCGGGATTCCATGTCAAGATCCCACGTCATCACATGGCACCTCGCAAGGCCCTCCGGACGTCCCCATTCGCATGCCAAGTCCATCTGGCTTTCAATGTCCACCTAGCCTCCGGCCGGGACCTCAAGCGCCAGATAGTCCATCGAAGAGGACTAAACCCGAGGTGAAGCCAAAGCCTGAGAGTCTAATACGAAAAATTGGCGATGAGAAATCAACAACAGGCGACGTTCTCACACAGCGATTTGCCGGGTTGAGAAATTCACATCAGAATAGGGCTTCAGGTTTTTCCAATACCAACGGCATTTCCCAGGAAAGTGGCATTGATGCTTCCTATTCCAAAGAGACATCGATTCCATCTTCACGCTCTTTCTCCCTGTCTCATTCTCGCTCGGGCTTTGACCCACCACCCGCCCGCCCGCTGGGGCCTCGGGAAATGAATACCCCCTACAGTGGCCCTCCAGCGCCGCCTCCGAAAGTTCCTCTCTCTCCAGTTGATTCTTCACTTCCCAGATTTCCTAGTCCTGCATATAGTCCCGTGACCACTGTTACATCAAAAACTCCCCTAAATCCCCCTCGAGCATCAATGGACAGTCTCCGCCCGGTGGCTTACAAACAGACACCATGGATTGATGGTTCAAGCGGTGGTTTCAATGCGGTCGACGACAATCCCTACCGGTCTCTCACACCTAATGGGGTGCATAATGAAGGAGACACCGTCGTTAAATCGGATGATATCGCAATTGGGGAGTCAATTTCCGCTATACAACTAATGGAGTACCTACGCAAGTACGATATCCTTCTCATTGACGTTCGAACTCGAGATCAATATGACAGTGGTCATGTTTATTCGAAGTCCACAATATGTATCGAACCGGTCGTCCTCAAAGAGAATGTATCTGCCGAGGAGCTTGAGGATCGTTTAATCATATCACCTGAATCCGAACAGTCCTTATTTTCCAGACGAAATGAATTCGATCTTATTGTGTACTACGATCAAAACACAAGTGATCCGTCCTACCTTATCGGATCTCCAGTTTCAAGCACGGTGCCTCATCTGAGAGCTTTATACGATACCCTCTACGAATTCAACGTGTATAAGCCGTTGAAGGATGGCCGGCAGCCGGTTTTACTTGTTGGCGGTCTAGATGCTTGGGTGGATCTAGTTGGACCGCAATCCTTAGCAACTACCCACACTGCTGCGATTATGCACTCAGTCAGGGCGCGTAGGCCTGTTAATCAACCGTTAAGGAGGCCAACTGCTAGCCATAATTCAATCTGGGAAGTGAAAAAACGGCGATTGCGAGAATACAAGCCCTTAAATCCAGAGGAGGAGCGGGCGTGGCTAGAGAAGGCAAGGACAGAAGAGATAGATCCCAGGATTTATGCCATGGAAGACGGTGCTATTAGTGAAGAACCGGAAACACTTGAATCCTCCGAGCCGGAAACAACCTCTCCCTACATACATTCTTATGAGGATTTCCTTCGGCGATTCCCTGAAGCTCATGATATCCAGCAGTCTATGGGTGGCCTCCCTACAAACCAACCACCATATGACCAACTGCACGAAGAACCATTGATGGCTCCTCCTTCACGGCCACCGCCCGCGGTGCCTCGACCGTCGTATAGCGGGGTCACTGATGGCCGACACATTCAACCCACCCTCGCACGTCAGGCTTCCGCCACCAAACATGCGTTATATAAGACAAGCTCTCCGTTCGATGATATAAAACTTCCCCGGACTGGCCTTATCAATCTCGGATCAACATGTTATATGAATTCCATCATACAAAGTTTAAGCGCAACGACTGACCTGACGAAATACTTTTTTGATAATCGATTTCACACACATGTTCAGAAAAATTGGAAAGGATCGCAAGGTGTTCTGCCCGGCCTTTATGCTAATTTGATACGATCTCTATGGAAAAATGATGTTGAAGTTATTCGACCAACATCCTTTCGAAAATTCATAGGGCGCCTGAATTCCGAATGGGCAGGCAGCCAACAACAAGATGCTAAAGAGTTCTTCGATGTTCTTGTTGATTGTCTTCACGAAGATTTAAATATGAACTGGCAGAGAACCCCTCTACGGCCACTGACAACGCAGGAAGAACTGCGTCGTGAACAGATGCCGATTCCTCAAGTTTCCGGTATAGAATGGAAACGATACTGCCATCGTGAGTTGTCGTTTGTATCTTCTCTTTTTGCTGGACAACATGCAAGTCGACTGCGATGTACGACCTGTCGGCGCACTTCAACTACCTACGAAGCCTTTTACAGTATCAGTGTCGAGATCCCAACATCTGGCACAGGCGACATATACCAGTGCCTTCGCAGCTATTGTCAGGAGGAGATGCTTAGCGGCGACGAAGTTTGGAAGTGCCCCCACTGTCGGACGGAGAGAGAAGCCACGAAGCAGATCATTTTAACTCGTGCGCCGCGGTTTCTTGTCTTTCACTTCAAAAGATTTTCCGCCTCCCACCGTCAACAGGCACGAAAGATACATACCCCAGTTTATTTCCCTCTCTCCGGCTTGGACATGAGTCCGTTTATGATCCAGGCCCCTCCCACACGGCCATCCTCACCTCAACCGAATGGAAATCTTGCGCACGCCTCTTCATCAATCCAGTCGCAGACTGAACTTCAACCGCATGAGCTCGCAACAACTCCTCCATATATCTACAACGCTTACGCCGTGGTACGACACCTGGGATCAACCATCCATGAAGGTCACTACATCTCCATAGTTCGTGACTCCAATCGTGATTGCTGGCGGAAATTTGACGACCATCGCGTCACGGATTTCAAGCCCAGCAGTTCGCGATCGTCCGATTGCCTTCAGAACGAACAGGCATATCTTGTGTTTTATGAGCGAGTCCCTGCAAATTAGATTTGGGTTTTCTTTTTTTTCAAGCCTCTAACCGACACGTGACTCGGATCATGAACGGCTTTTTCATTTTTCTCTGCCTCTAGGGTAACGAGGGATGAATATGAATAACGATTGAATTTTGACGGCTTGCATATCGACCCCAGGCGTCCTTTTTATGTTTCTGATGAGAGTCAATATTCACCGCGATTCAGCCCACCACCACGATGTATTGTATTTTACAGGACGGGAGTTTGACAGGACTCGCATATTCCCCTTGTCTCTGGGTTAACATTCATAATTTTTGATTTCAACATGCGTATCCTTTTCCTCTCCTCAATCACTATACCCAGGGTCAAGTTTCTTGGTTATGATGTATTATGCCGGAGGGGAAGTAATTGGGAAGAAGTGCTCACCGCTTTGGAAGCCCTTCATCAGTGCAGTGGGCGTTGACTCCTGTTTGCTTGTCGGGCCAGATTATATGAGCCTGCATGGACATACCTTATGTCCCCGTTTGATATTGACAAATTTTGGATAGAATTAGGAACTTGGATGAGTACAATAGTAAGATCCGAGATCCAGTCTTTGGATGTTTTCTCGGAATTACGATACCACAACCACTTCAGAGAAATTGCAGTGACAAACGCCGCCATACAGTCACGGAATGGCCATGCAATCATCCCGGGTCTGGGGGTTGGTACTTGCTGTTTAACCATGGTATTTTGAATACTGGTTGTATTCGGAGTAATTAGGCCACTATTGGGTCAGTTTCTTAGGTGTGACGAGTGCAGGGTTATCAGTAACTGCTTCTTTTTGGCTCCTGAGATTAGACGCCAGCCTTATCAGCCTCGCCTCCGCTGTTTGCATCATACTGAGTTTGTCGTTGATCATCAGCGTCTCGGAGATCAGAGGGGCCGCATCTGCATGTCTAGCATTGCTTTTTCATCATTGCTGAAGAGTCTGAACCACGTGTACTATCCGGAGTCCGGAGGACTTCGGGGCTTCTCGCACTTCTCTTTACAGTCTTTTGGAGTAACTATGGAGTAGTAAGCGCTCCCGTGGTGGAGGCTTGGAGCCGCTTGATATCCGGGGTCGAGACGGTAAAAGAGCGTGGCATCTCTGAAATTTTCGGGGTTGGTAAGCCAAGTACATACAGATACAGTACTACGTCTAGCTCACATGTTGATTTTGCCTTTTAAGCTTCGTTGAAATAAGACAGATCCTCCGCTTCCACTGCCGAGATGAATCGTTCAGCCACAGGACTGCGGTTGAGATGAGATTGTGGAGAAATTAGCTCTGGAGAAGTTTCTATGCTCTGATAACGAAGTTTGGCTTGAGGTGACTACAAGCTGTCATTGTGCTTGACTGACTTGACCATCAGTCCTGCATTGAAAAGAATCCTCCGACTAACGACGACTCGGTTGACCTGCACCACGGGCCACGGCTACGAGCTTTCCAATCCACTGGTCAGCTAAGTTTAGTACCCAGCACAGTTATATTATGTGCGCCCAGCTAGGTGACACTCTTGCGCAGAACAACCCTGTTCCTCGACGAAATCGCCGGCAATGAGGCTAGGGGATCCTGGATGTTTTTCCGGGACAACCGCAAATAATGCTACCTCCGCAACTGGTGAGAATTGACCTTTTGTTTCACTCATGTAATTTCAGACAAAGCAAACTCGGCTCCCCATTAACGAAATCGCAGACATTCAACTCGATGCACGATAGAGAAGCAATGGGTAATAAGGAATGCTGTCCTGTCTTCGTGCATGACATGAAGCTCCGTCCCGCTCGCATCGAGCATGATGAACATTTGTCCCTCCAGCTGCCTTCCCTGCAACCACCCAGGATCCTCCATCTCGTATCCACTATTCCGGGGTGGCATGAAACTCCGGGAGAGGGTTTACATACACATCGTTACATACGGAGTATGTACCACTTGTACTCCGGTCAGTCCAGTTCGCTTTCTGTCCCACGCTGAGTTGACTGGAGGATTTGCGGCCAAGCCTGTCATGGGTGTTACCCATGCTCCAGTCAACAAAAGGGCATTGCTGGCTATTTCTAGGGTCCAGAGCCGGCTCATTTCTTTTGAGCCGACCTTTTTGACACAAAGTGTCTTCATCGCAAGATTCATCCCCTCCTGATCAAACCCCTAACTACTAGTTGGAAAGGTTTATTATGCTCTAAGAACATTTGACCAGAAAGGTCACGTAGATAACGGGCCTGGTTTGTCCATGGAGGCACATACTACTCTTTCGCCGTAAAGGGGCCTTGGGATGAGAGGATCTCCTTAGTCAGACTTTCAGGTGCTTTGTCTCCCCGAACAAATCTCGACAGCTTGTTTTGTATTCTAATGAAGAACTATAGTATCCTTTCCAAAGCTGCAGCCCCATTGGGGATGATACATTTTCGTGCCCACCAGGCAAAGAGAACAGCTTCCATGATCAATTTCGTACTGTGCTTGCCATGGTGAATATCGGGCTACCTTCGCCCGGCCATCCGAACCGAGGATGGCAAGTATGGATTGTTGGCACAGTGATGGTCTTCATCGCCGCAGTTTTTGTCACCGTACGCATAATCGCGAGATATTTCAGAAGCGGTATACAGTTAGATGATTGGACAATCCTGGCTTCCCTGGTATATAGATTCACCTCGTCCCATTTTTGCTCTTGATCCATTCTGACCCTGTGGTAGATTGGTGCCTTGATGTTTACTCTTGCTCACGATCTCGGTTAGTTACTCCCGCTTTGCTTTGTTACTATCTTTGCTTCGTGCTGTTAACCGGTTGATATTTATTGCAGCCGTGGAGAATGGATTTGGCCGACACGATTCGGAACTCTCGAATGAACAAGAGATAGCGGCACTTAAGGTCAAACTCCCTCCTGAAGGCCGTCCTAATGGGCTGGCAATGCTTCCAGACCGACTAAATTCATGATACAGGGCATATTCGTCGCGCAAGTACTCTATAAGGTGGTCATCTGCCTTACGAAAGTATCCATATTACTGCTCTATTTGCGCGTCTTTTCCGTGGCCCGATATTTCAGCTGGTGCTGCATTGCAATGATTGCATTTACCGTCATGTCAGGGATAGGATACCTTGGTCCTGCCATTTGGCAGTGCAGGCCGATTCAAGCGTTTTGGGACCGTGGTATTCCACACGTCTGTATCAGCAATCACGTCGCATGGCTATCGTACGCGTTGATTAACATTATTACCGATTTTATGATATTGCTGCTTCCAGTGCAGCAGGTTCTTCGTCTTCAACTGAAGATACGAGATAAGGTTGCTGTGATTATGATCTTCCTGCTTGGTGGATTGTACGTGAACCCAGTGCACTGGAAATCGGTTATCACTTGACCAAGCTAATCGCAACGAGCTGCAGCGTCTGCATCACTAGTATCATCCGAACCACCAGCCTTGCCGCATCCTCGAACCTGAAAGACGTCACCTGTGAGTCAATAACCCTCACCAGGTCTTGCTGGTCACTATTTGATGAAAAATCTAATAAGAGCACCCAACCGTTCAGGGAACACTATTTTAGTCTCAGTCTGGAGCGGCGTCGAATTAAACACTGGCATCATCTGCGCCTGTCTCCCCATGATACGCCAACCTCTCTCCCTCCTTTTCCCCAATCTCTTCTCCATCTCCAACCGCAGCAACTCCCGGGCCGCCTACCCTCTCTCATACGCCGTGGCCTCGAGGCACAAATCTAGGGGCGATCGTTCACTGCCCACCGTCGATCCAGGCATACTCACCTGGACCAGAGATTGTGATGATCATGCATTCATGGTCTCTGTGAAGCCCGGTAATCATAATCATGAGAGAAACATGCGTCGTACAGAGAGCGAGGAAGATATGATTGGTCTGGACCCCATGGATCTCAACGGAATTGGGGCCGGGATCGTCAAGACGACAGATGTTTCTATTTCAGAGACCACACGGACAGGGTTTGGGTCTTCTTCGTCACACGTTGGGCATTGATTAACTAAGTTAGTAGCTAAGATAAGCTATAAAAAAAATAAAGAAAGATTAAAAAAGTGGTTTCTGGCATGATTTTCATGGAAGTTAATATTCCTCAAACGACACGAATAGTTACAGTGATAACTCTCCGGGCGGTTTGCTCCGTTAACCACATAGTTATCCCAACTGCACCGCCTCATCCTTCAGGCCCATTCACGATTATCCACGGAGTACTCCGTACGATACTAATATACCACAGTAACAAGTACTTAACCGTCTTCAGATAACCTGTGCTACCCTACCTATTGTTTTTGTGCCTCTATCGACGAGTTACGTGTCAAGACTCAAGTCACATCTGATGGACCAACCCTCTTGACGTTTCTCAGCCGCGCTGGTGCAGAAGTTCTCTGGGGCCGCATACTTATTACTCCGATATCAGAACGTGGATGTATTGTTGCATTCAGCCCCCAATGTTCGGACAATTACTAAAACCATTACTACTTCTTCGATGAAGGGCACGTCATTTTCAGATCTGCTCAGAGTTATCGGTCCGAAACCTGTCTTACCATGGATTAGTGCAGTACAGTACTTCAGAGGGCTCAGAGGCTTAGATGCTCAGGCTGTGGCGAGAAAATTAGCTGCAGCGATTAGCAACACAGACAGGTACTACTATGTAGCCGGATTGTGGACAATACTCCGAATATTGTTTTACTCAAGTACTCTGGAGTACATAACAGAACCATGAACTGTAGATGGGTAAAAAAGAAATAATATTTCGTAAACACATGCAAAAAACTCCTTTATGCCTCTTCTTTCAAAGCCCGCAAATCGGGGATACGTAAGATACCTAAGGGTAAGCATTGAAGAAAATGCTTCATCAAGTCTCAGTTGCTTTATAACATTACAATAGACACACAGTCATAATGGTCTTTTTTTCCTTTGATATCTTTACAGTTCGTCGTGACCAGAAGGTTCATCTTCTTCGCCGCCAGGGGCGGCACCAGCTCCGTATAATTTGCTGGTGATAGGATACGCGACGTTGGACAACTTCTCCTTCTGCTCTTCAAAATCTTCAGTGGTCGCATCGGCGGCGTGCTCTTCGAGCCAGTCGGTGGTTTCCTTGACGGCTTCGAGAATCTGCGAAATAACTGTTAGTTAAAGAACATGAAAGCGAAGGTAAACATGTCTATGGAGAAAACTCACAGTTTCCTTATCATCTTCTTCAATCTTTCCACCCAGTCCCTCCTTGTCGTTGACCTGGTTCTTCAAGCTGAAGGCATAGTTCTCAAGACCGTTACGGGCCTCGATCTTAGCTTTCATAGCTTTGTCTTCATCGGCGAATTTCGCGGCTTCTTCCACCATGCGGTCAATCTCTTCTTGAGACAAACGACCCTTGTCGTTAGTGATTGTGATGGACTCGGCCTTTCCGGTTCCCTTGTCACCAGCGGTAACCTTCAAGATACCGTTGGCATCAAGTTCGAAGGAGACCTCGATCTGGGGGACACCACGTGGAGCTGGTGGAATTCCAGTGAGCTCAAATTTGCCCAACAAATTGTTATCCTTGGTCATGGATCGCTCTCCCTCATCTGTACGAAATATTAGTCAAACGCCCCCTCAATCACGGAAGGCTTGAAGGAATACTTACAAACTTGGATGAGCACCACGGGCTGGTTATCAGCGGCGGTGGAGAAGATCTGAGACTTGCGTGTGGGAATAACGGTGTTGCGAGGAATCAATTTGGTCATGACACCACCAGTGGTTTCAATACCGAGGGTCAAGGGGTTGACATCCATAAGAACGACATCCTTGGCTCCCTCATCACCAGAAAGAACACCACCTTGAACAGCAGCACCGAACGCAACAGCTTCATCAGGGTTGATACCCTTGCTAGCCTTCTTCCCACCGAAGTACTCTTCGAGGAGCTGCTGAACCTTGGGGATACGAGTAGAACCACCGACAAGGACAATGTCGTGGATATCAGACTTCTTGACCTTGGCATCCTTGATAACCTGTTCGACTGTGCGGAGGGTCTTCTTGAAGAGATCCATGTTCAATTCCTCAAACTTGGCTCTGGTCAAAGTTTCGGAGAAGTCCTTTCCTTCATGGAAAGCTTCAATTTCGATGCGAGTGGACATCTGGGATGAGAGAGCTCGCTTGGCCTTTTCGACTTCGCGCTTCAGCTTACCCATGGTTTTAAGGTCCTTGGTGATATCGACATTATTCTTCTTGTTGTATTGCTTAACAAAGTGAGTAATGACTCTCTGGTCAAAATCCTCACCACCCAAATGGGTATCACCAGCAGTAGCCAAAACCTCGAAGGCGCCGTTATCGATGGAGAGGACTGAGACATCAAAAGTACCGCCACCAAGATCGTACACAATGATTTGGCGCTCGTCACCAGTCTTATCAAGTCCGTAAGCGATAGCGGCAGCGGTAGGCTCGTTAACAACACGGAGAACGTTCAATCCGGCGATAATTCCGGCATCCTTAGTGGCTTGTCTCTGATTGTCGTTGAAGTATGCTGGAACAGTAACAACGGCGTTGGTGACGGTCCTGCCAAGGTAGCCCTCAGCAATCTCCTTCATCTTGCCCAAGACCATAGCTGAGACTTCCTCTGGGGTGAAGTTCTTTGGCTTTCCATTGACATCGATACGAACTTGAGGTTTTCCATCTTTGTTCACAACCTTGAATGGGAAGTGCTTGATATCAGACTGGGCGTCTTTGTCGTCAAATTTGCGGCCAATAAGACGTCTAAACCAGTGCTGTTAGTCTCTTTACTTTTCAATACTTCATAAAAGGGTCCACAGAGGTAACGTACTTGATGTCAAAGATAGTTCGTTGGGGGTTAGCGGCGTATTGATTCTTTGCGGCATCTCCGACCAGACGTTCATCATCTGTAAAGGCCACGTATGACGGAGTGATTCGGTTACCCTGGTCGTTTACCATAATTTCGACTTTGCCGTTCTGCATCACACCAACACAGCTAATACACGGTTAGCATTCGACATATTCATGTGTTAGACGTCCAGGTTAGGGGTCGCATACGAGTATGTGGTTCCCAAGTCAATACCAATAACTGTTTCCAATGCAACCGTTAGCAGTCACTCAGCAATCGCCAATCATGGCTTGTTCGGTAACGTACCAGGTCCATGGTTATCTTGTAACGGAGCTTGCTCCTCGCTGGCGTGTGCTGTTCCCAACAGAGCTAAAGGAGCGATGAAGACAAGGAGGAGGTAGAAGATTGTGGTCCACGCGAATGGCGAGGAGGCCACATCCCGCCTCGATTGACGAGACATCATGTGTGAGGATTGATTTTCGTCCAAAGACGAGGTGGTAGGAGTTCTGGTTGCTGTGTCCGGGTTGTCTATATAAGCTCCCTTCCGGTATGACAAGCTGTTAGATAGGCCTCGTTGTTTCCGGCCGGATGTCACTTGGTGAAAGCAAACAAATGGGGGTATACAATGAAAGAAATAAACGGGAAAAAGAAAAAAAGCGGATGTGAATGGAAGAGGAAGAAGGGCAACTCCAGGCTTGGAGAGGGACGGGGAGCGAGGGAGGATCGTGGAGCAGCAGCAGCTTTATCTGGTCGCGTCTGGAGTGAAGGAATAGTTGGCCTTTTCGATGATGGCCTCTGCGCTAGTCCTGCCCTGGCCTAGCGTGCTTGTGGCAAGCTTCAAAGCGCTCTTTTCGAACTTCCAAGGACTATTCTACAGCCTGTGATTGGCTAATATTTCTGACTCAGCACTTCTCGATATTTCCACGAACTGCCACAACCCGAGCTTGTGATTGGCTGCTGTTTCTGTCTATCTGGCCACTCCAGGTTGTTATTGCCACTACCACCAGTCACAACCCCAAGTCACTCGACCTGACTCGCCGCCACGCTTACCACCGTATATGAAAGGTGGCATGTTGGTGCGTGCGACATTACTCGAAGGTTCGTGAAGGCAAAGCTCAATGCAAATTTCCAGCGTTAGTCAGGCACGGCCGCGGCTGCGGCGCTTTTTGGAGAGGCGGCATTATCAAAAGGAACAGACGTCGGCGTTAACTCGCAAATAGGTCTCCTGAACGCCTTAGGTCTGATATGTACTCTGAGAGCCATCCTTGAGACCACGTTGTGCATTGGCTTTGGATGCATTAGTTATTTCCCGAAACGCAATTTACCTCGACTGATCATTAGCGCATCAGGGCAGCAAAACCCCATGACACCAGCAGCATATTGAACCTGATGCTCTCGAATAAAGACCAATTCTATATTTCCCTTTATTCCATAAGCAGCCTGGCACGCGTGTTTTCCCGATTCCCTAGGGAGAGGAACTTTACCGCTGAATCTTTGTATAGATATCACTGGGCATTCCTCGTCTCACCGAAAAATGAGTCTGATCTTGGTGGGAAAGCAACCAGATATCACGCAACCAACAAACTGCTCACGCGCGATGGTGGATTGAGACTAACTTGGCAGTATGAGCAAGGTTATACCCCAGACGCTGAAGGAGCAAAGCTCCTGGCTTTTGTGCTTGTCGGCAAAGTTGGAAAAACGAGAGAGGAACTTGAGGCCTTGTTGAAGAAAGTGCCAGTCGTGCAAGATGTAGGATGCATGCCATAGGTCTATCGATACACACCAGTGTTCGTTAAGCAATGCCCTAGGATCCGAACTGAAGATACCGACTTGGACAACCAACGCGATGGCTCAGAACGAAGATCAAAGATACTTGCTGGTATTGACATCTTCTAGGCGATAAGTCAATCACGGGCTGGGCCACTGTCGATGCAGGATTTAGAGCCTATGTCTCAAAGAGGACGGGCGAAGGAAGATACAAAACTATCAAAGCGTTGGTCCCAACCCATGATCTTATGACGAGCAAGGAGATAATTTCTTGAACGATGAAGCCCGCCTCTCCCTGTTGGGAAACATAATGAAGAATTGTCGTTCTTTTGCGAAACCGATGCTTGCATATTTTCAGCTAAAGATACTGAGATGTTTTAGATGCCACCATCTATCTGTGTGGGCGAAATTTCGTATTAACAGACATCTGAGATTAATGAGTAGACGGTCTCACAGCCGGTTCAGGAGTTTGAAAACAGTATCGCCAAAAAAAAATGGCGAAAAATGTCCAGGGTACCAAAAAAAACCTCCAATCTGCGGGAGGGAAAACCATTGTGGTTAGGATTTCTTTTTGTTTCTAGTTTGAGCCGCGCTGGGTCTCAGAAATATATCCGCAAGTCTTTACCAGGTGAACCAGAAAACCCAGTCTTGCAGTGATGTCAGTGGGGATCGAATCCCGCCCTTTGGATTATCTCCATCGTTGAGTTTCCGGCTGTTCATCGCGGCTTACCACCAAGCCACGCACACTGAACATCGATAGTTTGGACTCGATAATTGACTATATACCGGGACTCCACTGACCTATGGTCGACGATCTTAAAAAAAAAGCAAAGGATTCGAGTTCAGCGCCAAATATTGCCAGGTCGAAAGTTATCGAGCGAAAATAGAACGCATCGGAAGGTCTTCACCAAGTTGCAGGTTCAACTATTGCTCTACTCTTCTGTTTTTACAATTTGACAATTCGATACGTTGCGACAACCGGCCACTCAGAATCTACTGTTCCGATATTTCGCATTCATCTAGTTATTTTCGGGAATTCGCACTTTGATCCCAAAATGTTGGCTTTGGATTTGCCAAATTAATGATCTCAATATCAAGGTTGAATGCTCATGGGCAAGAAATCCAGCCCAGCTATTACTCCGTACTATGAAAGTTGTCCTTTTGCGTAACGGTGTAACAAAACAGCCTTTATGTTCTATCAGAATAGTCTTTATGATAACACTCATCATGAAATTCCCGCGCCGGGGCCAAGTAAAACGCACATCAAAGCACGGCATCAGCAGTTTCACATACACCAACTAGGGGAATAAGATACTGGAAATGGTCAAAAGTCAGGGGGGAGAAAGTGCAGCAGTATAGATACCAGAACCCAGCCAAGTTCTAGAAAGAGTCTTCAGTCTAGACTTTTTTAGGGGGCTTTGCAGTCGATTAAGATAGTTAGAAAGTGAGAGAGGAAAAAGATAACCGAACGGATGCAACATATTTATAAAGGCATTACATGGCGCAAAGCTCTACAGAAGGGCGCCGGATTGTTGAAGAGTTTGGGGGAGGTCGACGGAAAGGGTGGCAATCGGAGAGAAACAACGACGCGCTCGAAGAGATGTCGTTTCTATGCCTTCACTGGTGTGGCTGTGTTGAGGTATTGATAGAGACCGTAACCGATCGCGCCAACGAGGACAAGGACGGCGTAGAGGCCGATTCCGAGGCCGGTGGATACGTCTGAGGCACCACTGGCAGTGGCAGCATCGGAGCTGTCGGTTCGAGCTGGGGCAGGATCGCCAGGCTAAAAAGAGCGTGAAAAAAGCAGATGTTAGGTTCGAAATTACCAATGGGGCAAGTGTCGGGATGAAAGGGATTTCAACGCACCAGTCTCTTCACGCTGCCGACCAAGAGTCCTTCTAGGATTTCGCGAGCCTCGTCGCTGTGGCCAACATCTTCAAAGGCTTCTGTGGCATCTTGACCACCGACATCGAGGAGGACTTCCTCACCACCACTAAAAGGGCAAGAAGACAGATCTGTTAGTTTTAACGGTCTCTTTGGCTAGCTTTGTATTGAGAGGAATATGTGCCACGGGCATGACTTGGGGACTCGAATCAAAGCAGGCTGATACGTACGGATGTTCATCCACAAAGGAGGAGATATCATAAACCTTCTCGTTCACGATCATATAGAGGTCCTTCTTGGTGTCGTGAGCAGCGACCTCCTGCAGGGTGAATTCCTTGTCTCCGGCCATTGTGAAAGTGCGTTTGTGGTATCGAACGTATTCGAAGCTGGAAGCGATGGATGGGAGAGCGAGAAAATGGATAGGTAGGCCGCGGAGCTGGAGAATCGGTCGAAAAGGACTGTGAAGAAAGAATGCGAGGAAGCGTGGCCGGTTGGTAATTGGTGGTAGACAGTTGGGTGGGTTTTTCGGTCGTTGAAATAAATTAGCGTTGAGGGAAAATTTATCGGGCCAACCACGGAGAACGGCTAACCACACGGCCCCCCTTTGTTAAGGGCAAGGATCCCGTCCCTGACTCCCCCGGCCTATGGTTGAAGTTGACACTTGAAACTTCAGCTGGCCATTAAATCCAGCAGAAGTAGCTAATACCACGCGAACGAATCACTGCTTGGCCGTCCCCTACTCCGTACAGCCATCAACAAACTCGACGTAGCCGGGGTATCTACGAAGAGGGGAAATTTCAGAGCCAAGGCGGAGCTGGAACTGAATCTACGGCAGTACTGCTGGCTTGGGCGAAGATGCCATCGAGATGGAGGATTGGGAGCTTCCGGTGGCTCTTGAACGCTATTTTATACCGAGAAGCCTTGGTCGATTGCCTTCATCTCCCCAGAACCCAGAATGATTCTCCGGTTCTGTCGGGCCTACAGTTTTCCTGCAGGTGGCCATGTAACTTATTTGACTGCCTCGTATCAAACTGGCTGCTCAAATCCTCCGCAGCATTACTCCGTCCTCCGTCCTCCGTCCCCCGTATCTCCAAGTCCGTCCTCGCATGTGAAAGATTACCTCCTTACATAAAGCATTATGCACGAACGAGCCAATCGGAGATTGCTGATTCAGCTCGCCCAGGATTTGCTATCCGTTTGCAGATAATTTCGCCGCAAATGTCCAAATTGGGAAAGATTTTGCGGAGTTAAGCATCGGTTTTATTTTGCAGCAGACGAAGAGCCAGCAGAGTGACTACCACGCGGGTGAGCTCCTGCCCAAGCGTTTTCAAAGGACTTATGAGATTTTCTGGCACCGGAGGCTTATGTGCGTTTTGAGGCGAGGGCGGGATTCTGCGGAGGAGCCCCGGAATTTATCCCGCTCTTGAGGTCCTCTCCGCGATTTCTCCGACCGCCTTCCGCTCCCATCCCTCACCCGTCCTACACCTGGCGGAAACGGATTACTTTCCGCCGCACCTCAGATATGGCCCATTGGGGATGATATCATCTTTTCATATGTACTTATCGGTCCTGTGTCTATCCTATCCTTCTATATTGCTTTGGAAAACCCGACCTCAACCAACCGATCAACAGGAACCTTTAATCGAGACAGCTTTGTCTTCTCATGGCCCTTCAGATATATAAAAACACCTAGCACGATCCTGCGAATAGAGCTGGATCCCTTCTTGATATATAATTTATCCCTCCCAATGATATACGTTATGGGTTTGTGCGATGTGCCCTGGTCTCCCGGCATAAGTGGTATTGAATTTGCATTGCTCGGAGCCATATCATCGGTAAAGCCCGGCTCTTCGTTGCCGCGTAAGAGTCCCAGCTCATCGGTGAGCAGTTGCTCGAAAGAATCCCAAGAAGGCGTGTCTCCGTAGCCATAACGAAGCGTGACGCGGTACAACCCAATGATGTTGGTCGCAGTTAATGTGAAGCGGTCCTTGGCAGGTACCTAGAGATTGGTTGCGTTAGACACAGTTCTCAGTCCAGGTATTGTGATGTGAAAACCCACAGAGTATCTAATCATAGGCTTTATCTGGAGGAGAATGGACACCTCATGAGTCGCCTCGAACTTTTTAATGAAATGATCAAAAACAGGAGGAGACCTGGAGTATGGTTCAATCAGGAATACGCCGATACCTGTTGATTATTAGAATTGTAGGGTAGAGTGCCATGGACTGTATCGCATCTTACCTCTAATCGTTTTGACCGAATATTCTGCCTTCCCGTCACGCAGCCACAGCTGGTGATCATGACTTGTGAACACTGTCGATCGAGACGCGCTCTCATCTCGCTCTGCATGGAACTGACACCCCTCACCATAACTCCATATGAGCAATGTACTGGTGAGGATAGCAGCCATGATAACCGTAAACCATCCACCAGCAGGTACTTTAGCCAAAGCTGCGGCAAGAAATAGGATATCAAAGAAACCAATAAAAAGGAAAACGGGAAGGATGATCACGATGTGCAGATTCCATATGATAATGGCCACAAGGGTGACAAGCCATGTAGTGATGAAGCTCACCCCAATGACACATATACCATAAACATTCCCGATACGAGTAGTCTGGCATACCCAAATCAGCAAAACTCCAGAGGCCTCGAGACAGGTCTGATACTCACGGTTTTGAAAACTGCAGTAACAACTATAGCCCCAAGCATCATCAACCAGTTCGCCAGCGGAATATATATTTGGCTGGTCACACGCTTCGACGTGTGAGCGCGTCTCATCCTTGGTAGGTACGCCATCCGTATGGCCTGTGAGATGAGCTGGAATGTCCCCGTAAGCATGGCCTGCGATGCCACGATCGACGCCAGGATCGACAGAACCAGTGTTGGCCAGTACATCCCCGGGGGAACAGCTTTAAACAATGGGTTTACGATAGCATCTGGGTGCACGCTTATATATGCGGCCTGGCCGCAGTAGGTAAAAAGTAAACAGGGCAAGGCAAAGCAGAGCCACGAAATCCGAATTGCCCTAACGCGAAAAATATTTTAGCGCTAATCATCCTCGCCATCGTCCTGGTGAAACTTGCTTGACTGAAAATGCGCCGAGATCGGCGAACAGTGCTTCCACACCTGGTTGGGAATTAGTCAAAAAAGTAAAGAGTGATTTCGGGGTTTGAAGCACTCACCTGTAAATGCTAAGAGAACGCCTCCAAGTGAACGCCAACCGTCGAATTTATGTCGAATCATATAGTCAAGGGCGAACCGTGGGGAGAATGCCGTAACCACGTAGTGGTCGAAAAAGACCAGATTCTGCATCCATTAGATATTCGAATTATTCAAAAAGGGTGATGGGAATACAAACGTATACACCAAAGGCCATATTAAATGATAGCCAGACCATCACGATGGGAGCGAAAAAGTTACTAAGCCTTGAGACACCGAAAGGCTGTATCGCAAACAAAACTACTATCAGGAGACACGCGATTGCGACCACAACATTTGTTGACATCCCCGGAGCAGCAATCTTGATTCCTTCGCGGTAAATGAGCACAGTTTCTCAGGGGGTATGGACAGAGTGCTATTCCATACCTTGCACAGCACCCAAAATTGACTGCGCAGGGGTGATAACGCCATCTATAAAAATCGTTAACCGGGCCGGGCAGTAACCTTTGAATCAGCTTACCAGATATGACCATGCAGACTCCCAGCACAGCCAGGACTGTCACCGCGCGTTTAGCCACAGGGCTATGTTTCAGCGCATTTCGGAATGACGAATTAAAACTCCTAAGCTGTTTTTCTTTGTAGACTGGCCCCTCGTCATGATCGATTATAGAATCCCGCCAGTCTAACGTGACCTAAAGGAACTATCAATCATAATCTGATTCTGTTTTGAGTAGGATAAAGATCACGTACGTGTCGCCTAATCAAAGAAAGCAAGGCAAACGAGCCACCTTCGCCGTGATCGTTGGCGCATAGAACAATGCCGACATATTTGACAGTGGCTATCAGTATCAATGCCCAAATAATCAGGGACAGTGCTCCAAGCAGGTCTTGTGGCTCCGGTGGAGTTCTGAACACTGCTGAGAACACATAGAGAGGGCTAGTCCCGATGTCTCCGTAGATTGCACCTATGGACTGATATGCCAACCTAGAATATTTTCGTCAGCATTGGCCTGGTAGAATATTCCACGATCCACGGCGTGACTATGGACTTACCACATTGAGGCCCAGCCTTGGAGCTCCTTGTACGAAATGAGATCAATATTAGTGTCACTCTTTTTCAATCAGAAAATAGGAAAACGAGAGAGACTGAGTCGTCCACTTCAACGCCTAGCTACAATCATACCTGTTTAGGATGATGCTCATGTAACGAATCTGCAGACATAGCTCCTTGATTCACGGCAGCATCACCGTATGTTTGGTCAAATAACACGCTGGACCCAGCAAACAGTGGTATTCTATCCTCGACACTGTCCCGTTCTTCATCGTGATGCGTGATATCCACATCATCGTCGTCATCATCAACTGGGACATACCCATCAGCCATAACCAAACAAATGCCAACAGTAAAGAAGGATAGTTGATATGCAGAAGTTTAAAAAGATTCTGGCCAGCTAATTTATGACAATGCTACTTGTAATGAAGAGAGTGACAAGAACAAATAGCGAGAGGTAGAGCGAGTGGACTTGCAGTCACCAGAGGACAGGTGTGTTTCGTCTGATTGTGCTCCCTTTTCGTGATTATTTTGCCCAGGAGCTCACCACAAAGTGCTGCGCTAGTGGCAAACTCAAAACCCGCGCCAAGGTTCCATCACGACTGGTTGCTGGGAAAGCCAAGTTCGTCGTCTCAGGAACAAGCAGGGTTCTCCACAATTGTTCTTGAGGAAGCACGACGAGGTATGCAATAGAAAACCAGTGTACGTTTTGCTACGAAGGATGGGGTATATACAGCATACATACATATACTAGCAAGGACCAAGTACACTATCTGAAGTGGTCCACCAAGGTAGTCATCCATTCAGTGTACGGAGAACGGAGTACGCAACCTATCATTACAAAACTGCTCGACGGAAGTGCACAAGCCAGAAGGGTAGAAATCAAAAAAGCGGCTCCTTAACCGCATTGTTTCGAAGCAGAGAGAATTATATTAGATCATATGTCAATTATCCGTCCTATCGGTAAAACGCGGCGGGATTTGAAGTTGGGCTGCTAGGTTGCGGCGCCGCAGGGGCCTGATAAGCTTGGTAGCCAGCACCAGAGGACCCAGCGTAGGGTGCTTGTGATGGCGCAGCAGACGGGATTGGTGGAGGTTGGTGCACTGGTGCCGGTGGTACAAATTGCTGTTGCTGCTGCTGCTCTTGGGGTCGTTGTACAGGATATGGCGGGTTGGAGGAAAGTGCTTGTGGGCGTAAATCTTCCTGCGACGAATATGGTCGCTGACTGTGTTCTGCAAATGGTGGCTGTTGCTGAATACCTTGCTGCATCGACGGGTGGTATGAATGTCGAATAACCTGTGGCGCGTTATCCTGCGGAGAGTCGTACGCGGAGGTTCCCAGCTCCTGTGGATGGTCAAATGTGGTTTTTGGAGGGTAATGCGTAGTTCCACCTGGCGGGTATGCATCCTGTAGAGGCTGCGAGGGCCGTTGCTGCTGCAATGACATGGGCCCTGTTGGCGTGTGTTGACGAAAATCCGGCGATTGAGAGGTGGGAGGATACGGGAGTGAAGATGGGTCTGCACTGTAGTATCCTGCTGGGGCGTTATGCGGAGGACTCTGTGCACCTGTTCAAAATGTTAGCACTAGGCAATGTGAGACCACCAGGGGGACAAATCAAACCTTGTGAGGGTTTTGGGGTATAGTATCGCTGCGGTTCTTGCTGAGGAGGCCCTTGGGGGTATCCGGGGTGACTTCCTTGTGGTGGATAGCCGTATGAATGTTGGGCGGGGGGTCGTCCATAATGAGGCTGTGTTGGTTGCGCCATAGATGCCTCTAATAATGCCTCGTAGTCGCGTCGAGCTTTGATGAATTTTTCATTAAGTTGAGTGAAGTCATCTATTAATCAATTAGCAATCTCCTGAAACTGCTGTGTCTATGGTACTTACCTTTTTTCTTGGAGTATTTGCCAATCAACTCGATCAACTTGGGTCGGATAGCAAGTGTTGAGTGATAAAGTTTTGTAATCTCCTCGTTTTCCTGAACATTCAACTCAGAGCTGCTGGTGCTCAGCAACGCCAACAGCTTCTCAACGTTTTTTATTTCCGCAAAAACTTCGGCTTCCATCTGGGCCTCTCGCTGCAATTCCTCCTGAGTAGGATCCGAAAGCTTTTCAACATAGTTCAATGGAAAGATGCCAACCTGACCCCTAAGGGATCCTTTCCACCAATCCTTGTAGACTGACTCCAATACTGCTATTATGTCGCCTTTTCGAAATTGAAGTTCTCCGGGTTCGGAAGGCTGAAAGTCGTATAACGCTCGGACGCGAGAAACGGTTGCAGCGGTAGTGCCGGCCGGAATACCATGTGTAGGCGCGGTCTGAGATTGTGTGGAGGAACCGGTGGCAGCCTGTTGTGAAGAGCCATCTTGACGAGTAGAAATTGCAGGTTGTTTCTCTTTAATGGAAAGGGCGAGTGCCATTTGCAGTTCGTCCTCTTCCTTTTGTCTGTCTACATCGGTTATTTGACGCTTGGTCGGCTTTGAAGGTGGTTGAATGTTCGGATCTAGATTGAGAACGGATGAGCATCAACAAGACGTTGTTGGAGCGACCCTGGGGCCCGGTGCTTACTCTGCGATTTCAGCTTCATGTAAGCTTGCTCCATGATTCCAAAATCCGCATTACTAGAAAACATTTCCGTCCATTGTTCCATGTGTTCTAGAATCTTGGCCTTGACTTGTTGATGTGTATTCTATAACCACAAGCAAGCACGATGTCAGTTCGTTATCCGACAACCATATTCCCATTCGCATAGAAGCATACCCGATCATTAGCAAGGCGCAAAATAGAATCAGTAAAGCTCTTCGAGGCTAATTCACGATGCGCTTTGGCGCCACAGTTCTGAGAAAGTGCGTTGGCAAGCTATAAAGAGAAGCGCGAGTATTAGCCGAACGGGGATCTGTAATTAAACCGGGTGAACGAAGTCGGAGCAACAAACCTCCAACGTATAGAGCTGAACATTTGCGTTTCGATGAGCGAGTCGTTTAATCATGGAGGCCACGGCATCTTTCGCCCTAAAAATCCGGTTCAGTCCAAGTCAGCTTCTACGCTGGACATGCTGCCGGGTTGTAGAAAGAAAAAGGGTATCATCAATACCCAGCTTCATCCGTAGACACCTTGTCACACACATCCTTAAAACGTATTATAGTCAGTTCCGTCGCTCAGGAAAAGCGTACACAAGACAAGAACCGGGGCCAGTATAGGCGGACAACATCGTACCAGTATGTATTCCCAGTTCTCGGCGGTCAGGTTCTCATCGGTCGCCTTGGCTGAAGAGTCACAAAAGTTAGCACAGCCAACAAGAGTAAAGCCAAACAAAGGAAAGCTGAGCTTGATATGCACATACCGACAATGTCATCGTATGCATTCTGCTGCGCGCGAAACATGGCGGGGGACCCTGCTCCGCTCGAAACGATCGAAGCACAGAGGAATTAGAAGGAAACAAACAATATTTCTGTTGGCCAGATAAAGGACGGGTAAGTTGGTGATTTGAGAACTTCAACAGCAGTAATTTGGCTCAAAGTCGTCGTAATCGCGTTGGGGGGTATGGAATCAATATATACGGAAGCCTTGAGCTGCTCGGGAGATGGGCTTGGAAATACGTCACACCGTCGAATCGCTCTGTTTGATGACTCGGTACGGCAGCGCTATTGTTTGACAAACAAAATCGCCTAAAGAAAAAGGAGTAATTACGGCAGTTTTAGATGATGCAGAGAAGAGATATCGAAGAAGTGCGATCGTGAAGGAGCACACCAACGCCGATGCACAGGGAACAAACCCCGTGTTGGTTTCTTGTGACTTGCGGATGACGTAAGCGAGGGGAGTTGACCTGAGCAGCCATCGACTGCCTAGAAGAGAGACAAGCAAAAGTGAGTATAATAAGGTTGTTTCCTGAGTGATATTTAAGTCTAGATTCCATCTCCGATCTCAAGCCTAACTGCGGCCCGGTATATAAGTAAACTCGACAAATGCTACTGGTATCTTCATCTGCTTGCAATCCATCTAATCTAACTTCAGTGAACCAGCAAATCACCGTCATCTGGGCAAAGGCGGAATGGCTAAAACTAAGCATACATCACACCAGACCAGACCTGATTATCATGATCCTTTGTGCCTCCTATATTACTGGAATAAAATTTGCCAGATGCCTTGTCCTCAACACTAATACGGAAATATAAACCATTCAAAGTTAAGGTATCAGAACGTAAGTGAAGAGGAACGGAGGAAACGATGGGTGCGAGAATGAAGGGGGCGGCAGGAATACTAATGTTGCAGGTGAAGAAGTAAGGGTGGGAACAAGGCGGAATGGATTGGAATATTGAGGAGAAATAAGAATAAGAGGCGAAGGTGAGCGTCTTCCGCAAAAGCCTTTAAACCAGTAGGAATAGAACGTTGCACCATTGTGCCTAGCCCTACGACACCGCGAGCGCCTGGTCACTCGACAGAGCAAGGCTAAATGACCCCGAGAAGAAAATATGAAAAAAATGGGACGGTTCGCAAGATGGGCAGTAAATTGTATACTTTTTTTAAAGAATTTTCTCGGCTCAAAGATAGTAACGAACAGATCATAGAGATCATATTGAGAAGCAGATATCAGACGGGATCGCTCAGGCCGGTAAATCTATCGCGGGTATCGGTGGGTCGGTGTTAACATTAACAGAATTCATGACGGTCGGTATCATCGAAGGCTATCCATGTCTTTGCCTTTCTTCAAGTCGTGCACGTAATAAATTGGAATCGTAATCCTGGGTATAGCAGATTCTAGAATGTGAAGGGATTGGGTAGGTGAAAAAGAAATCGAATCATGACGAGAAATCACATGCCGCCCTTTTGAGCTTTTTCCTGGGCTCTGCTGATTCGGGCGGCTCTGACAAGCGGTGCAAGACTTGCCAATGGCTCGCAAAGCGACATGAAAGAATGCTGACAAAGAATAGCAGTTAGTACAGAATAACAAGAGATGATTGATATCTCACATACCGTCAGCAAGTCGTGAGCTGAAGCTCGCTTCTCAGGGTCAACCCTCAGCGCAAGGTGTAGGAAATCTCTAAAGACAGGAGACAAATTGTGCTCGTCCTTGATTGTTGGCGTGCCGTTCGTGGCAATCAGGTAGAGCGCCCTCAGAGGGGATTCGGTGAGGTACGGCGGCTCCCCTTCAATCATTTCAATAGCCATGATACCCAGACTCCAAATGTCAACTTTACGACCGTATTCTTTGCGTGTCACAACCTCAGGGGCCATCCAGTAAGGTGTCCCGACCATTGTGTTGCGTTTGTTCTGTGACTCATTTATTTGAGCACAAAACCCAAAGTCGGCTACGCAGGGTTAGCAAACGAACTACCAAACGGATTACCAGTTCATGGAACGCAGGAAACGCACTCAGCTTGATGTTCCCTTCCAGTGACAAAAGAATGTTGTCAGACTTGATATCACGATGGATAACACCCTTTGAGTGTAAGTGTTGAAGCCCATTAAGAGTCTAGGAGGTGTTAGTAATGCGTCCTAAAGCAGAAATTTATCAACACGAGCATACCTCTCGGCAAACTGCAGCAATTTGTCCCTCAGTCATGATGTTGAAGGTGACGACATCTGTTAAGCTGCCACCTTCCATATATTCCATAACAACCCACAAATCACCACCGTGTAAGAAGCTATCCATGAAATTGACAATATTCTTGTGTTTGCTGTCCTTCATAACTAGAATTTCATTGATAATCAAATCCTTCTTGGGCTGCAGTTCCAAATTCATCTGTTTGATGGCGACACATTTGTTAGTACCGTTCTCGTACGCTGTATAGACACCTCCCGATGCGCCCTGTCCGATTTTGTTAAGGCCCCTGTATTTCCGGGTGGGGTCACCAGGAGTGCATATTGAAAGGAGTCGCGCTCTGATATCGAATCCGTTGCTCTGTCGAACTCGTTGACGTGGTCTCGGCGATGGGCCTGCGCGTGCCTGTTGAGAATATTGATTTGGGTCCGGCGCAAGTCCATATTGCTGTTGCGGTATGGGGTTGGCAAACCCAGGTTGTTCCAGCCTTGGGGTTTGGTCAATTGTCTGTTGAGGTTGAAGCCGTGGTTGAGTGGAGGGGTCTGCCTGTCGTGGCGGTTGTTGCTGTTGTTGTTGCTGTTGACGCTGGCTACGAGTGCGTTCCAATTGCTTACTCGTGATGGCCTGGTGTGCTGCAGTGCTTGCTTGCTCTTGCAATTGTTGATATTGGGCAGGTGAAGTCACCATGGTAGGGGGTGCTCGTGGCGCCGCGCTAGTCATGTTTTGAGTAGAATTGGAGCGGCTGCGCTGAGCTTGCGGCGGCTGCGGTGGTAAAGGCTCCGTTTCGGGAATCGACCGAACACCAAATGGATGTACTGACAACTCCGGAGCTGTTCGAGTATGAGTATCCTTGGGCGCGGGAGGTTGAGGTGCTGGACGAGCAGGCATGAGGTTATTGGTCGAGGAAATCGGAGCTTTGGGCGCTACACGATTTGGAACCCAACTGGTGCCCGAAGGGGAGGGGGAGAGTGGACTTGTCGCCGGAGCAGCTTTAGGGATAGGTGGAGGCGCTCTTGGATTTTCGAAACTACCTTCATGGTTTTGCGGGAATCGCGGGCTTGTTGGAGGCGAGGTCAGTGCAGTCAATGGGGAATAACCTCCTGGACTCAGACCACCTGGCGACGTTTTAGAGTTCATTGGATGGTCATGATGGTCAACAGGCTTTGCATGGTCAAATTTATGCCATACTCCTTCGTCGTCTTTTCCTGAAGTCTTCTCGTAAAATTTCATTATTTCAACCATTGTCTGTGGGTGTTCCTCTTGCTCCTTCTTTGAAATCCCACTTTCCTGGAGCATTCGCTGCCACTCTTTGGGGAGACCCTGGATACTTTCGTTAGTACTGCCTCCACCGATATTTCTCGACCACGTCAAACTCACCGTGAACTGGCCTGTTTCATTGTCATAGCCGACATGGGTGACATGAACTGGATTTTCAGGTGCAGATATTTTTATGTTACGGGGGGATCCCAACATGCTGTTCATGAAATTGGAGAATCCAGATTTCTTTCTCCCACCCAGCCCTGGCTTCACTGTAGAACCCTCATCTGAATATCTCTTAGCCGCAATGATCGTACCATCCGGGCTGGGCGGGTCCATGCGTCGTTCCTTGAGATTGAAGCCGCCAGAATGTCTTAGAGCCGAGGTGGATCGTGGATCTGGGCTGGTATTGTAGCTATGCAGCGGTGGTGGCCGTTGCGAAGGTTGTGTACTCATGGAATTGTCCAATGCGTTCAACATCTCGCGAGTGTCGAAGCGTGACCCGATCAGCTCATCCGAATGTTGCAGGGAAAGGGACGATCGGGCAGTGTTCTGGGTCGTATTTGGGGATGAGTAGGTTCCAAACTCGTTGTGTAGCGCCACGGGAGAATTGCCGTCACTCTGCGGATCCATTGAGGACGTGGACGAGCCAAATCCGCCAGATTTTGTTCGAATGTGATCGCGACTGGAGGCCGTGTGGGATCGCGGGTAAACTGGAGCGGAGGGGTGTCGTTGAAGGGAATTATTGCTGGCCTGCTTCTTGACGGACCAGGTCGAACTGGATGACAATGGCGGCGGTTGCTTCAGCAGCTTGGTGGAGGGCGGTCGTCTGTGCTGTTGGAGGGAGGAAGCTTTAGTTGAATCCATGTTCTTGGACTATACCCTAGCGCAACGAAGCAGACGGATGCAGCCGCTGCAAAGGATATGGTTGACGATAACGGACACCTGGCGAGTTGTTTGGGCCCAAGGGAGGTGGCAGCAAACGACCCAAGGAAGAGCGACCTGTTAGGAGGCAAGCCACTTGGTAAAGTGACCCGGATTGGTTGCCAGGACGTCTCTTTGCCGCCTTGCCCTTTTGTAGAACGGTACACGTCGTTTCTGATGATCGATAGAGCTTCTCTTTGATGATGTTGAAAGAGGAACAAAGCAATTAAATTCAGTGAGATGGACGACGTTTGTGGTTCACTCGCTAGGTAGGTTGGACTGCTTGAAGATGAACCAGTAACACGTGGTTGGTAATTATCAGGAGATGCGGGGAACAGACGGTCAGAGGGGGAGGCCAATACAACTTGTTTCAGCAAATGACAGGAAGCACGGTTTCGTTTTGTTCAGTTACGTGCCAAGCACACAATTACGGCGCGAACATTGGTGGAAAAATGAAAGTTACATGACTGAACCTAATACATGGTACAGAGTACACAATACCCAAATATGAAACAAGGTATTATTGCGCATTTGGCGTGTTTGGCTTTTCATACTCTGCGTAACTCAGAGTTCAAGGTTCGGTATGAAAGTTACAACTCTTGAGCAAATTAATTACGGGCCTCTGAAGCCCACCTTCCAACGGTTGACTGCTCCGGAGTGGCCTCCACCAGCCGCCTTGGAGGGCCTGCAATAGGACACCAACTATGTATGTATGCACAGGACAGTAAGGACAATATCCCAGGCTTGGGTTCAATGGTGTTTAAACAACTGCAATGATCAAGAGCTCCTGTCCTCCATCATACTGCAGCTGCTGCTCTGTGTCAATGCAAAACAAACAACAAGAGCTTGCACCTTGAGACTCACTGAAAAGCTGGAACTCAACCATCTCCTCCACGGAGACGGTTACGTATGATTTTGACAGTGGAAACGGACTGGAAGAGTCTCGAATGACAATGGCCGTCTGGTTGGATAGATAGGCTTCTTCAGGTGGACTTTTTGTGGAGCGCGGTCCCCTGGACTGTCGCCGCTAAACCGGGCTCTCCCAGACATTATTCAACACGCGCTGCTGCCTTTCTTCCAAGATCTCATCGCCCACCACCTCCATGTCCCAAGAGGACACAGGAGTTGCAGCGCTGAAACCCCATCACTCGCTTTCTAGAAGCACGCTGCCCAGTTATCTACGCATGTTGGCTATCTGTTGATACAACTACTCAGATCGCCCCTTTTATGAAACTTGGATGATGGAACAAACACCCGGAAAAGACGATGAACTCATCAACTCTTCACTGGTTCGTGCGTGAAGGACAGGGGGACCTCGTTTAACTTGGGAGGCTTGCCCATCTTATGAGAAATTCCAATAACCTTTTCAATTT
>JARBIX010000002.1:0-104178 GCA_029850275.1 Chrysosporium keratinophilum
CTGCTGGACTTTCACCAGCAGGATTTACACTTAAATACAAAGAATGACTAAGCTATCGTCATATGCACAAAAACAAAATAAACAAAAGAAATACAAAAGAGTGTCGGGCAGTATCAAATCTTCCTCCACAGAAATACAAGTACCAGGAATATCTCAATTCAAATACATCCTTCATCTCACATGCAGGAGCCACTTCCTAGTGGCAACCTCGGTCTCTTTCAGAAACAACACCAACCACTTCAATCCCATCTCAGTCTCAAAAACAAACTTCAAGGAAAGTTGGGGAATCTCAAGTTCTTGTTGACTCCTCTGTCGTTGTTTTTGCCAAACCTGACAGTCTAAGAGCAAATGCTTGGGTGTCTCCTTGCATCTGCAACTTCTGCAAGTGTCTGAAGCATGGTCAGGGAGCCTCACTAAGTAGGAACCAAAGTAGCCATGCCCCAATTTCAACTGCATGATTGTTGACCAAATGTCTTTGGGAATATTCAACTGGGAAGCCTTCCATTTGGGCTTGTCTCAAACTGGAGTAGTGGTTTCTGTTTGACTGCTCTCCACAAGGTCATCCACACTCAATGCACAGCCTGTTCCTTGAATTCTCTCTTGATGTAGGAGAGAAACATACTCTCAGGGTAGTTTGCTTCAATTCAGTGGCTCTCTTTGCAGCTTTGTCAGCTTCTTCATTTCCATGGATATTCAAGTGTGCAGGAACCCAATGGAGATGTGTCTGAATGTTGAATGTCTTCAGCCGTTTCACAATCTTTCTGAGGGACTCAATGTAATAGAGACCAGCATTCAAGCTTTGACTGCAAAGTCTCTGAATGGCAGCTTGACTGTCAGAGAACACCCAAATGTCAGAGATTGTACCAGTGTGTGCAATGGAGCTTGCAAATTTGAAGGCTTTTTCAATGGCAAACAACTCTGCATCAAAGATTTCCATGTGCTTTCCCAGCTTCCAGGAGTATCTTTTGTCCTCCTGTAAACAGTAAACACCTGCACCAGCTGTTTCATCCTCAGATTTTGAACCATCAGAGTAGAAAACCAAGGTAGCAGAATGATCCAACTCGCTGACTTTGGTCTGATGATGCTGTTTTGCTTTGGCTTTGTCCGAATTTTCAATCTGGATGTCCACAAGGTCTGTAAGATTCTCAGACCAAGGTGCATTCCATTTTGCTTTCACCTTCTCAGTTTTCAAGGAGGGAATCAAGTTGGAAATCATAGAGCAAACTTTGAATAGTTGACTTGGATATTTCTTTATCCTTTTTGTCTTTTGTCTTTTTCTCCTACTTGGAGTTTGCTCAACATGTTCAATGTTCTCTTCATTTTGATTTCAGTCAAGATACTTTCTCCAATCAAGTTCAATCCCATTGTCATAGGGAGGGAAGCTTGAAGAGACTCTTGTTCTGATTGCATGCTCCTTTGGCATCTTGAGGAGGCGGCAGGCATAGCTTCTGCAAAGACCATTGAATCTCACTTTTGCTGGTGGAATGGCTGCTTCAAGCTCCATAGCATAGATGGGAGAAGTCTTGAAAGCACCCAGAATTTTCCTCAAAGCAGTGTTTTGAAGTTTCTCATACTTCTTTAACAACTGCCTTTGGTTATTCCACCAGATGGGAACTCCATAGTCGGCACCTGAGGTGATACAAGCTACATACAGTTGTCGAATAGCTTGGAAGTTGAGTCCCCTCTCAGTGTTAGAGAGTCTTATGATTTGGTTCAAAGTTCTCTCTGCTGCTGCGATTTTGATTTCCACATGTCTTTTGAAGGTGAGGTTGTTGTCAAGCCAGATCCCCAGCCATCTCACAAGCTCTTTTGGATTGAAGGTGAGGTCATTGAGTTTGACACAGTCCTCATCAGTGTATTTTGAAGTCTTAAGAAAGTGGATGAGTTCAGTTTTCTCCATGTCAAACTGAATGACCTCAGAGTCTTGTCTATATATCATTCTTGCAAGGGCAGCTTGTAGCTTCACACAGTTCTCTTCAACTGATGGGGAAGAAACAATAAGACCAGTGTCATCAATGTAGCTGGGAACCCTTACATCTTTCAACTCATCCTCATTCTTGAATAGATATCTTGTATAGATAGAGTAAAGAATGGGTGAAAGAGGTGAACCTTGAGGAATTCCAACATTAATAGATGCGGGACTCTGTTGCTTTTCTCCATCAAAGACCAGTTGGATTTCCCTGGTTTGCATAAAGGAAGAGATCCAGGAGGCCAGTTGCTTTGGCAGTTGCAGGTCAGAGAAAATCTTCATGAGTCTATCAACAGACACATAGTCAAATGCACCTTTAATGTCAATGAAGAGGGCTGAAGTCACTAGATTCTTTGACTTTGCAAGTTGAATGTCATGCACTAAGCTCATTGCGCTGCTTGGTTTAATCGTGCGAGTTCCGAGCGTCAGCTCAGCCTGCATGTTCGGCAGACGGCGCCTCGAGAAGTGCATGAGCTCGTACTTGTCTGGTGCAATCACCATCCCATGCCTCAGCGCCCAGTGCTCTGCTCGAGTGTGTATCTCCGCTAGCCTCTCGCAATTCCCTTCGGTGGTCGGGCCCCAAGTAATGAGGTTCGTGTCATCGACAAAGCCGATGTTGCTCACCCTGCCTGGGTCCTGGCAAATCTCGAGTAGCTCTGTGTTGTAGAATAGGAACAGGATTGGCGAAAGCGGCGAGCCTTGCGGAATGCCCATCGAAACGGCTAGCGGAGCGGTCTCCTCCTCGCCCAGCACGAGCGTGGTGCGTCTGTCGGACATGAAAGAGTGCACCCAGCCTGCGAGGCATCGTGGCATTCCGCGCATCAGTAGGATCTCGTGGAGGCGCTCCTTTCGAACGCGGTCGTAAGCCCTTGCAGGCTATGTCCAGCGACAGCACCGTTGCAACAGCGTCTCGCTCCTCCCATACCGTTCGAATCTGTGTGAGCAGCAGCGTGATGGCAGCCTCCGTTGAGCGTGACTCTCGGGCGCCCATCTGCTGCGGCGGTAGCATCTCTTGGTTTTCGGCCAGCTTGCGTATGCGTCTCGCGGTCACCGCTTCGAAGATTTTCCCCACGGTGTCTAGCAGAGCGATCGGGCGCCATGCTCGTGGAGACGAGTAATCTGGCTTTCCGGCCTTCCTGAGTGCGACGGTACGAGCGAGCTTGAAGGTACTCGGGTAGTATTCCCAGCTCCAGCAGCCTCGAATGAGCTCTGCTAACGCTTTCGCTAGCGGTCTTCCCATCATCTTCAGGAACCTGTTCGAAACTCCGGATATTCCTGGCGCTGTATCACTCGCCATTTTTGACATAACGGCTTCCACGTCGTCTACCGAAACCGTTATCCCCCAGTCATTCCTCGGATCGAGCGCTTCACCAGGCGATGTTAGGTCGCTTAGGTCAATTGGCGTGGTCGAAGGAAAGAACTGATCACTGAAGGCCTTTGCTTTCGCCTCGAGGGTGCTAGCTAATTCGCCGTCTGAGGTTCGGAGACTCGGAATGGATGGGGGAGCTGGCGGCGTACCGCTCGTCGTTTGACCCCATTTCGCCATCCTCCACAGAAGCTTCGGGTCGTCGCTCGCCAAGTTCATCAGGCTTCGAAAGCTTGACGTCTTTGCTAGTTTCACCTCTCGATTACGTCGATTCCGCGCCAGTTGACGTTCCTCGTCCGAGTATAGTTGGGGGTTTCTCAAGGCGTCTCGATACTTTTTCACTGCCTCAGCAACCCTCGGAGACCACCAGTGCTTCCCTCCGACTCGCGGCTTAATGCACTTGCCATGACGGTGCGCGAGCTCCTTTACGAAGCTGACGAGGTACTCTGCATATCCTTCGATGTCTTCCCTCCGCTCGAAGGGTGGCGGCATCTTCAGGTCCTCTGAATCGATACGGATTGCCTCTGGGTCTGCGCTTTTCCATGACCAAACTCGACGTTCGGCCTGCGGGATTCGTCCGTCGAAAACCGTTAGCACTGGCTTATGGTCTGATCCCATGTCGAGCCAGTTGTCAACTCCGCAGCTTCGAAGGCGGCTGTACAGCGCTGAAGAGAGAAAGGTCAAGTCGAGCGTCGAGTCCCGGTGTCCAGTGCGCTGCCTTGTGACCATGCCCTGCGGCGTGGCAAGCTCAAGGCCCAACTCGTGAGCAGTTCCGATAAGATCCCAGGCGGCATCGTGAGCCCTTTCGACTCTCTCGCCGCCCCAGCTGCCATGGTGGAGGTGAAGATCCCCGACAAGTGCGATCTCAACTTCGCAGTTCGCAACCTCCGTGATCCGGCTCAGCGGTGAGCTGTCGTTCGGCGTTGCCATGTGGCCCTCGAGGGGCTCATTGTATACGTTGATGATTTGAATTGGCCCGTCCGCTGTCTCTAAGGTAAGCGTGGCTAGGTCTCTTGTGTGGTACGCTGCTCTCCATTTGCTCGGGTCCAAGCGCTTGTTGATCAGGAAGCTTACTCTCGGTCTCAGTCTCAAGCCATCTTCGTCTCCCTTCCAGGTCTCCATCGGCCAGAAGCTTGCGGCTCTCGAGCATTTGAGTGCGAAAGTCTCGCTTGCAACGGCGGGTTCCTGTAGGGCTTTGATGTCCAGCTTCACGGCTTCGGGGTTCATGACGAGCGTGTCTTGGACCGGGCCTTGCTTTCCCACGTTGTATTGCAACAGGTGTACCGACATTAGATGTCTTCCGAGGTCTCCGCCTGCATGTCCGTCTGTGCCTGAAAGCTTTCGAGGACACTCGGGGCCATCATCGTGGTGATCGTGTTTCGCTGGCTGGTGCCATGCTTGTTCGATCCGCTGATTATATCCCGGCCTCTCGTGGGCGAGTGCGCTGCTCGCCGTTTCGAGCCTCTGCTTGTCACGATCTCCCAGTCCGTATCGCCAACAACTGCGTTCGCCGCGGTACGGTCGGGTGCTTCGAAGGTTGCTGGCCTGGTTTCGAAAGTGTGTTGAGCTCTCCCCGCTGCTTCTCTTCGGGTCTGGCAGCTAGAGCTCCACGCTGGATGCGCTCCATTGCAGTTCACGCAGCGTGCACTTTTCTTCGCCTTCTTGTCCTCACAGTCTGCGTCTTTGTGTCCTGCTTTGCCGCAGTAACCGCAGCGTTGTTTGCACCTGCAGACCTTCGCCGTGTGGCCGATCCTATGACACGCGAAGCAGCGCGTGACTCTGCATTCTCGATGGAAGACCTCGCCTTCGTGGAGGATGTTTCTGAGCACTAGCCCTTCTCGAAGGATCAGATTCGCTTGCTTTGGGTCCGCGAGGTCGATGTAGAGTGGTCCTGCGATGCGGCCTTCTCTCCGCCTGCCGAATGCAATCCCTAGGATGTTCACACTCTTCGCGAGTCTCGGGTTCTGTTTCAGGAGCTCCGTCCGCGCTTTCGAGGGTTCGCTTGTGTCTATTGCGTCCACTCGGACGCCTTTTATCATCACGGTGTAGCGGGCCTTCTGGATGACTGTCTGGCTCCCGAATGCCTTCGTCCAGCTCTCGTCGATGCGGCAGATGTCATCTTTGTCTGCTGCGGTGGCCGTGAGAAGTGCAACGTCGTTGCTTCGAAGGTAGCGAGCTGCGACGATTATGTCCTTCGAGATTCCCATTGCTTCATTTAGCGCCGTGTTCGCTCGCTTCGTGAGGGAGGGAGGCGAGGCATCGTCGCCCGTGAGAGAATCGCAGCCGGCTCTCGACACCGTGATCGTGCGGTCTTCGCGTCTCGGGGCTGCTTTCGCCGCTGGCTGTGGCATCGAAGATTGAGCTTTCGCAACCTGTGCCCAGGTCGTTTTTGAGGGACCACTCGTGGTGCTCTGTGCTTTCGAAATAGCCACGATTGCCATCGAGATCTTGAGGAACGATGCGAGAGCCACGCTTTGCGCGGTGCTTGCGAGGCTCAAGGCCTTCGGAACTTCGGCTCCAGTCATTCCGCTGGACGCCTTGCAGCTAAGTAGCTTCATCAGGTCAATGAATGCCTTCTGCATCGTTTCGAGCTCTGCGTGGTTGTTGTTCTGGCTGCCGCCAAATTTTTCGACCCTGCCCTGAGGGCTAGGTGGCTTCTCACCCTCCAT
This sequence comes from Chrysosporium keratinophilum, assembly GCA_029850275.1. Taxonomy (NCBI): domain Eukaryota; kingdom Fungi; phylum Ascomycota; class Eurotiomycetes; order Onygenales; family Onygenaceae; genus Chrysosporium; species Chrysosporium keratinophilum. The sequence goes on from JARBIX010000002.1 coordinate 6,005, forward strand.
AACGCCGTGAAAAGGGTCGGTTACGAAGGGAGAATAGGCCTAATGCTCTATTCGAGCGTAGAATATGCGGAATTTGTGTTAATTAGGTAGTAAACAGATGATTTTTCCTTCCTTGGACCCTTTTCCGACAAGATGTCGTGCCTTGCTTGTACGTGCGTTGTTATGTTGCGCTTCCTATGGTGACGCGTTCATCCACCTTCCGTCGCCCATGCTGCATACCCATTTGATCACGCTGATGAAGCATCCTCCTACGAGAGCGACCCTATCCCCATATCCTCCACGACATTTGGTAACCAAGCTAAGACCCCTTCTTTTCGCGTCAGTCGTGTGACTATCATGGGCATTGCATGCCGAGGTACGAATTAGGGGGTTGTTCCGGATGTCTGAGGTTTTTGATATGTTCCGATTGGGTTGATATGATACGATTGAGATAAAAGATAAGTTTTAATAAGATATTGAGGTTTTGGATGATTTCATTTGATAACTACGCCATTAAGTTTATAAGTTAGGATGCTGTGATACCGAGATACCGAATTACCGAGAACCAGCTTGAGATACCGATATAGATTTGAGATACCCGAGGTAATGCTAACTTAGGGGTTTTAGATTACGTACATTGTGAGAAAGGATACTTGGATACCAAGACTTTTTCTTTTGATACGTTCCGTGAGAATTGAGAAGACTGTTCTGTGATTTGAGAAGGTTTTGAGATTTTGTTGAGATTTGCTGTCAGAAGAGGTACCTTTAAGAAGCTTGATACCTTGATTGTGTTATTGCTATTCGCCGTTGCAAGATTCGGACAGGGATTCAACAATGGCACCCAATTCGCCTCGTTCATCGGTGCAAGGAAATACGCCATTGCAGGGGACTGCAACCACTACCATCATGCAGGGTGATCTGAAGATTGTGGTGCATACGCCAATGCCAGCACCCGGTACAGTCAATGCTCCCTGGTTCGATGGGAAGGACGCCACTCTGTTCTTGGAGTGGTTCCATCAACTCTGCGTTAATCATGGGTTGAAGCCAAAATCCCAAGCGATTATGGATCGGATGAGCCACTATTGCATCACTTGGGTTGGTCAGTGGATCAAAACATTGGATGAATACAAGGAAGGAGATTGGGACAAGTTTGCTACCGCCATTGTGAGAAACTTTCGTGAGAACGACATCAGCCACAAGATACACTGTCGAGAATACCTGCAAGCGCTTTCCAACCGTCAGCATAAGGGAGATGCTAAGATTCTTGCTTACATTCACGAGTACAACACTGTTTCCAATGCGATTAAGAAAAATGGACGTTTGGATGATTACACGTGTGCCGTCTGGTTTCTTCGTGGTTTGCCGGAATCTATGAGGAATAAGGTGTTAGAGCGATCCAAGACCAACCTATCAGATGATACCAAAGCCGTCGATTTTGTGAAGATTGTTGACACCGCCATTGCCTTTTGGAATAGCGCGAGGGTAACAAGACGATCTTCGATGATGACAAAGAAGCCGTGAAAAATATGCAGGAACTTGGTGAAAAATATCAGCTAGCCAACAAGCCTCCTTCGTCATGGATGACTGCGTTTATGGAAGAAGCGAAGCAGACGACTGCTAAAGCTGCTAAAGCTGCAAAATAAAAGACAACCGAATCTGATAGCAAGCGTGTTGAGATGATGATGAAGACTTTGACCGAAAATATGAAGAATTTGACGTTAGCATTGCGTGTTCAGTCTGGTCAAATTGGGATTGAGAATGGAGAGGTTTGCCACCTTCTTCAGCGAAATGGACCACCAAGACAGATGCCGCCGGGATTCCAAGCCAACTCTGCAAATGTTCAGCCACGTCAGCAAACCGAGATTCCGCCAAACCCATATGTCGACGGCAGCCAGCAGCGCTTTGATAATCAGCAAGCATATGCGTATCAGAATGCTCCACAATTCAATCCATGGCAGGCTAGAAGTCCCTGGCTAGGCGGATGTGGTGCGTTGAGAGGTGGTTACGCAGGTGCAGGTTATGGGCGAGGAATTATTCCGTTTGAGATGAGTCGACCATCGTGTTACTATTGTAGAAAATTTGGACATTAGCAAGCGCATTGTTATGAGTTCATCAACGATGTGGAGAACAGATACTGCCACATTGACAAGCATAGTGTGTTGCGCATGGGTGCACCAGGACAAGGTCTCGTGGCCGTTCCCCTTCGACCAGGAATTCCCAATATGTTTGTTGTTCGATCGATGGATGAGAACTCAACACATCCGTCCGAGAATAATCCGAATCAACAGCAAGACGGAACAAATCGGTCCACGAGCAATGATGCGAGGTAGCAACCAGATGTTAAGGTAAACGCGGTTCGAATTCGAAGAATGTTCGATTACGATGAGGATTCGGATCTAGAGAGTGGCACTGAGTTACAAGTCAATGCGGGTTTCCTGGCGAATAAAGCAGCAACTGGACAGAAAAGATCAACGGCTCACAATAAAATTGCAACCATGAAGACAACACGGTCCGGAGAATATGTTCCTGTCGCTGACATTGATGGAAGACAAGAGAAGAGACGCGTTCGATTCAGTGATGATGCTAAAGACGATGCGATGATGGACGTGCTGTATACGGAAGCGCGTTCCTTTTCCAAGATGCGATCGATGCGATATCGTGAGAACCCTGACAAGCTGTCAGCCAAACTCAAAGATGCCATAGACCCCGCAACGATTATGGATCGGATTCTTGATGGAAAGATCAAGATCTCTGTTCGCGAATTCATGGGGGTGTCGCAAAAATTGCACAAAGAATTCTTCAGTGTCCCTGCCGGTGTCGTTGAAAAGAAGTCGAAAATTGATGTTTCGCAGCCTGTCAAAGTTGAGGTCAAACATTCGAGGGTCTTGAGATCGGAACCTGTTGTTGAAAAAGAGATGGGAACTGTCTATGCTGTGAAAACGATTCGTGTTATGGCGACGATTTGTGGAGAAGAATTGGATTCGCTAATTGACACTGGGTCAGAGATCAACGTTATGTCACTCAGAGAAGGCTCGGTGTGAATGTGAAAGCGATTTGTGTGACGTTTGACGATGAGGTTGATGGGGTTGACGGAGGAAGGGTTGGATGGTTTGAAAGAGTTGAGGGGGGGAGACGCAGGGTAAGGCATAAACGCGACGCGTTGGCGATTGACCAATCAAATCGATTCACCAGTTTTCTGGTCAATCGTACGGGCCAATCAGAACACAGCGCTGCCGTTGACCAATCAGACAGATTCACCAGTTTTCTGAGGAATCCAACTGACCAATCAGGAGCGCTTGTTCGAAAGTTCCACGAGCGCAAGGGGTTGGAGGAGAGAAATGAGCTGCACGTGAATAGCGCGTCGATGAACGTTTACGAGACGACGACGCATGGAGATGAATTGTTGTTTGACGTTAAGCGATCGAAGCGGACAGATATTTTTAATTGTGGATGGGATGTGGGACCGCGAAGCTCCGGTCTGAAAAGGCCAGGGGTGATTGAGCTTTTCGTTGGAAAGACGAAATATAAGAGAAAAGCAGAAAAGGTTAGACCAGTCGCGTCAGATCAGTCGGATTGGAGCAAACCAGAAGGCATCGCGAATTGGTTGGAGGTTTGCCTCGAGAAGTATCACCCAAAGGAGTCGAGAGTGGAATTTGTGTGCGAATTTGACAAATGGCTGCTGCCGAGAATATCGTCATTTCCTGTTGGTGAGCGACTCACACAAGAGAGAATTGAGAAGCTAAATGTAAAAATCGAATTGCGACCACGAGAGAAAGAGCTGCTTCTAGCTATGCTGTATAAACGCAAGGGTGCATTGGCATGGACGTTCAAAGAGATGGGCAGGGTTCACCCTGAGGCCTTTCCACCGCAAGAAATTTGAACGGTTCCACACGTTGCATGGAAGGCTAAGACATATCAAATTCCCCGTTCAATGCATGAAGCGTTTATCAAGATTATTAATGATAGATTAGAAGCAGGAACGTTAGAACCTAGCCACGGGACATATTAGAATCCATATTTCTTAACGGAGAAGAAGCAGAAGGGCACATATCGATTCGTAGACGCCGCGCAGTTATACAACGCTGTGACAATTCGAGATGGTTTTATTCCCCCAAGTTGCAATGAATTTGCAGAAGAGTTTTCAGGAATGGTGACAGCTTCGCTCGTTGACTTGTTTTCTGGATATGACAATTTTCCATTGAAAGCTGAAAGCAGGGACATCACCGCATTCAACACACCGATCGGATCGTTCCGCCACACTACCCTGGTGCAAGGTGCGACCAATTCTCCTGCCCAGGCGCAACGAGGGATTACAGAAATTCTACGAGATCTCATTCCTGACAAGGTTTGTGCATACATTGACGACATCGGGATCAAGGGTGCTCGAGCAGCAGGTGGAAAATCGCAATGGTGCGTGGATGGAATGAATGTGGTAGGGTGGATTTGTGATTACAATGGTCGACGGCCTGAAGCGGCAAAGGTAGAGAAAATAGCGAAGTGGCCTACACCTGATGGCCCCACCCCTTTGAGAGGCTTTCTTGGTTTTATGGGATATTTTGGGGTCATAATCGACAAATACGGATGAATTGCAGAACCGTTATACAATCTCCTACGACGCAACGTGGTTTGGGTATGGGTCGAAGTGCACGATCAAGCGTTCAATAAGTTGAAAGAGGTGATGTCAACATTCCCTACTGTGCTTCCGATTAATTACAATGAGATACCCCTGATCATTATTATAGCCATCGATGCGAGCGGAATTGGATGGGGAGGTTGCATGATGCAGATCCAACGCAATGCGAGACACCCTGCAAGGTATGAGTCTGGTGTTTGAAATAAGGCGTAGAAGAAGTACGATGCGGGAAAGAGAGAATGTCGTGCTGTTTTGAAGGTGCTGAAGAACACACACTGGTACAATCTCTGACATTTGGGTGTTCTCTGACAGTCAAGCTGCCATTCAGAGACTTTGTGGTCGAAACTTGAATACTGGTCTATATTACATTGAGTCTCTCAGAAAGATTGTGAAACGGCTGAAGACATTCAACATTCAGACACATCTTCATTGGGTTCCTGCACACTTGAATATCCATGGAAATGAAAAGCTACAAAGCTCAAAGGGGCCACTGAATTGGAAGCAAACATAACCCTGAGAAGTATGTTTCCTCTCCTACATCGAGAGAATCAAGGAACAGGCTTTGATTGAGTTGGTGTGATGACCTTGTGGATAGAGCAAGTCAACAGACCGAGTTTTTTACTACTCCCAGTTTGAGACAAAGCCCAATGGAAGGCTTCCCAGTGATGTTCCCAAAGGCATTTGGTCAACAATCATGCAGTTGAAATTGGGGCATGGCTACTTTGGTTCCTACTTAGTGAGACTCCCTGACCATGCTTCAGACACCTGCAGAAAGTGCAGATGCAAGGAGACACCCAAGCATTTGCTCTTAGATTGTCAGGTTTGGCAAAAACAACGACAGAGGTGTCAACAAGAACTTGAGATTCCTCAACTTTCCTTGAAGTTTGTTTTTGAGACTGAGATGGGATTGAAGTGGTTGGTGTTGTTGCTGAAGGAGACCGAGGTTGCCACTAGGAAGTGGCTCCTGCATGTGAGATGAAGGGTGTATTTGAATTGAGATATTCCTGGTACTTGTATTTCTGTGGAGGAAAGATTTGATATTGCCCTGACCTCTTTGTATTTCTTTTGTTTATTTGTTTTCTGGTCTATGACTATAAGCTTTAGTCATTGCTTTTGTATTTTAGGTAAATCCTGCTGGTGAAGTCCAGCAGGTAATCTTCATAGTCTCAGACTGCACAAGACTATAATGAAAAAAAAAAAAAAAAAAAGGTGCTGAAGAAGTTTCGTCATTGGGTATACGGTGTGCATTTCACGTTGGAGATTGATGCGAAGACTTTGGTCGCGCAGCTGAATAGGACCGCTACGGATGTTCCTGGAGCCTTAATCAACAGCTGGATTGCATGGATTCGATTGTTTGATTTCACAGTCAAGCATGTACCTGGAAAGAAACATACAGCAGCTGACGGATTGTCACGACGTGGTTTGGCAGAAGGTGAAACTGTTGACGAGACTGACCCCATGAACGAGGATGTTTTTGCGCGTGTTATGGCAGGAAGAACGTTGAATGCGGATGCGGCGGATACACCAAGGATTCTGGATGAAACTTATTCGGACGAGTCAGAAAAGATTGCATTGTGGCTCACTACTTTGGTAAAACCTAAGGATCTCAGCGCCAAAGAATATTATCAGTTCCAGAGAAAAGCTACGAAGTTTGTTGTGGAAGGTGACCAATTGTTCCGACGTGCTGGATCTGGAGTTCCGTTGCGGAGAGTCGTGGATGACCGTCAAATTCGAAATAAAATCATGCACGATCTTCATGACGAACTGGGACATAAAGGACGTGAAGGAACTTATAGCGCGTTGAATGCTCGATATTGGTGGCCTGGAATTTATCGAGACGTGTCTGCTTATGTCAAAGGATGCGAGGCATGTCAGGTTAGAGATTCGCATCGAATGAGTGAGGAGCTTCACCCTACCTGGACGCCTGTTGTGTGGCAGCGTGTCAAAGTTGATATCAAGCACATGCCTGCTTGCCGCGGAAGAAATTACCTTGTTGTTGCAAGAGACGATCTTTCGAATTGGCCCGAAGCTCGCGTGTTGAGACACGCCACAGCAGAAAATGTTGCAGCGTTCTTGTATGAGGATGTCATTATGAGATGGGGTGTGCCATGCGAATTCATTATGGACGGCGGACCAGAAAATAAGGATATGGTTGAGGTTATGGCAAAGCGATATCGAATAACCAGAATCATCATATCTGCATATAACGCTAAAGCGAACGGGATGATCGAAGCAGGGCATAAGACGTTGGGAGATGGGTTAGCAAAAGCCACTGCAGGAACGGGTAGGGATTGGTTGAAGCATTTACCTGCGGTTCTAATGGCAGATCGAGCGACAACAAAATCAACAACCGGCATGTCTCCCTATCGCGTTTTAATGGGTCAAGAGGCTGTTCTCCCGATAGAACTTGAGATTCCAACGTGGCAAACGTTACCATGGCAAAGTGTGCAAACAACAGAAGATCTTCTGATATTGCGAGCATGTCAGGTTGAGCGAAGAGATGAGGATATTGAGGAAGCGGTCCTACACAAACAACACATGCGGCAGAACAACAAGGAATATTTCGATGACAAGGCAAATATCCGAACGGTGCCGATAAAAGAAGGGGATCTGGTTTTGGTGCATAACACAAAGAATGAGCGAGATATGTCGCGCAGCAACACGTTGAGATTTCGATAGTTAGGTCCGTATCGGGTGAGGAAGGCCATGGAGGATCGAGGTTCCTATTATCTTGAAGAGTTAGATGGAACAGAGATCAAGGGATCGTGTGCAGGGGATCGGATCAAGAAATACTTCACCAGATCTGAGGTTCTCCCCATGGAAGCAGAAGAGTTTGTTGACGAAGAGGAAGAAGAAGTTGGAAGACGAACGCGAAGCATGGGTGAGGTGATGGGAGACTCAGGGGACGAGTCGATTCTTGATGCTGGGAAGGAGTCAGATGCTGACGAAGAAGTTGAAATTCCCGGCAATATTGATGACGATGATGCAGACGATGATGTTGAGAGCGTTGAAGAGGTTGAAGTTCGAAGAAAGCGAAAGATTCCAAAAGGATGGAATATGGCAGTGATTGTGTAAGGGCGCAAACGTTGATGGGTGCAAGTTTGATATTTTGCTGCGTTTTTGCTTCACGTTTCCTGCCTCGTTTGCTTTGAATTCACTGTTTTACTTCACCCTTTTGACTCGCTTATTTTAAGTCACTTTCCTGCGTGCTTCTTTTGCATATAAAAACCCTTACTCGATTCCTTTTGATGTTGTTGATCCCTTTGGATAATTCGTGAGATTTTCCCCTGATTTACATTTGATATTTGGAACACATTGTTGAAGAACGTTTGGATATTTTGATACGCAAGGAGAAGAGAAGGGATGTCAGGTCAAAATCGCCCCCTGGCGATCGCGCCGGTTCAACAGACATTGCATACGAGCTATCGAGACACAGCGGTTACGTTCAACGGCATACATTTTAATTCCTTGAACGATGCAATTGCCTACATTGAGTCGTTCCCACCCATGGAAAGGTACGATCTACAATGCAGCCTGATGGATCAGAAACTTCAAGTGCACTCTACGGTTGAAGACATGGTTATGGAGTTCTACCAATACGTTGAAGGGGCAAGATTGTGGACGATGCTACAAGGGGGAAACGAGAAATTTAAATCGGATTTCCACCACGCAAAGAACCTTGCAGCAAAGATTGAAGCGAACAGAAAGAAGCTCAATGGCATGTTCGAGAAAATTGAAGCACAGCATGGAACGAATCGAGCACGCGCCTTGTGGACAGCATATGACTCGGCGTGGGCAGCAGAACGAATCTATCGTGCGATTAGAAAGGTTGGAGACTGGAATAGATTCATGACGCTGATAAATAGGAGCATCGTTACTCGGATGACTGCGCCTGGCCCTGGCCGCCGTCGGACCATTGAGATATCGGCTTACGATGCGGATTATGCGTACAACAATTACAACATGAATGTGCAGCCGGTTACACAAGATGAAGCTCGTCGGCATGGCTTGGACGTTGATGAATTCGGTATCTTGAGGGTGAGATCGTTGACGCGAGCAGGAGATTCGCAAAGATCGATCGGAAGACCACCAAGCGATGTGATTATGGGTGATGCAAGCAGAACGCATAGCAGAGTTCCCAGCGGAGCATCGGTCGGGTGGCCACACAGCAGAATGCCGAGCGTGTCGTCGATACACAGCAACGTTTCCATCAGGTCGCGTCCCGCTAGCCAATCAGAAGGATTCACCAGTTTTCTGGGGAATCCAACGGACCAATCAAAAGGCTGCAGGGCACGGCGAAGCGACCGCATCAAGGAAATCGCGCAACGCCAACCAAGTGCACCGCTATTGGACGATGGCGACCCCCTGTTTTCAATAGAGAGTGATGAGGAGATCCCACAGCAAGCCGTAGAAGAGGTTCAACGAGAAAAGGGTTTGTGCAAGTTCTCAAGATTCGAACGAGGCTTGCTTACTCGCATCAGAGAGACGAAGACCAGATCGCTTGTGAAGACTTTGGACATTCTTGAAGGCGTCGCAAGTACGTATGAAAAGAATGGGAATGCAAGTTTATGCTATGACCATACGAAATTGATGGCGTCAAAGCTTGGTCTGCAGACGCGCATGTTGAATTGGGAAGGGCTTTTGCATAGATTGAAATTCATTTGCAAGCACCGTCAGGATATTGGCAAGGTCAAGACAGACGAGAGCACATATCAATGGTTTCGTATTAACGATAGGCTGACACAACCAGAAGACGCTTTGGGCATTTTCCGATTTGCGCACGTCAACCCGCTACCCAAGGTTGCATCAACGCAACAGTTCGATTTTAACAAGCTTTTAAGAATTTCTGGAATCCACAATCCGAACAATAAGGATATGGCAAAGTCATGGTCGGTTACCGGATCTGTGGTCCTTTGTGGTCTGATAAGATGGTGGAACTTTGAACCATCCGGTTCCGGAAACTCGATTGCGAAAGGAGTCAAGCGTGAATATGACATGTACCTACACCACCAAAGAAAAATAGGTGGGAGAGAAAATTATGGATGGTTGAGGACCATGTATCATTTGATCGGTCAGCAGCTGATGCGCCAGGATCCTGCTTATTACATGTGGTACGTCGCGTTGAGAACCGATCACGCATGGCGTATGATATCGTACCCCTATTATGCCAAATACACGCAAGCCGGAGACCAGACGTTTTTCCGACACATCGACATCAATGTCCCTGACGCGATTAAGAAGAAACGTGGTGTCAATATGATTCAAGGTTCATTGACGCTCACACAAGAAAGACCTGGAGATTGTACGCAGATTCTACCAGGTATGCACAAGCACGTTGAGGATGGTGGACACGGGTTGTTGTGCGAGGCTTGGGAACGGATGGCCTTGTCCACAGAATAAAGGATCAGATGTTCACATAGGATGATGCGCAGAGATATCAAACGGGGTGGACTGATGTTGTTTGTGATGCATTCGATGTTCGGATTACGTCTCCTCTTTTGCCACACGGAGCACATGGGCCTGCTAAAATGGACCGTCGCACCATGCTACCATGGTATGTGGCGATTCAACCAGACCATGAGTCGCTTGAGGTTCTTGAATCTGGAACGTGGTCAGAGCTTTCTGCGGCGCATAGAGATTTGATACCCGGACCCAGATCACCAAGCGGCCATTCGAATCGTTAGGCCATGGTGCCATATGCTTTCCCTGCTGCTTTACGCTTACAAGGCCTTGGAGCGATCTCTGACGCGCTCGTCGGACAAAAGATATGGACTTCACCTGACGTGATCGCTGAACTCGACATTCTTTTTGGTGATGGTAAAAAGCGGCCACGGATTATATCATGCAATGGCGCGAACGAGCGAGAAGTGCAGCTTTTGCTCTCTTTGGGAAGACGTTTGACCTTGAGGAGAAGATTTACCGCGAAGCTTCACACGGTTATTGCATGAGAAAGAATATACCATCCGATAAGGTTGCCGATACCCCGATGACAGAGAACACACGAGCATCGCCACCCCCGGAGGACCCTGAGGCTGTGGATCATTATTAGATTGAGACGTTCACTTTCTTCCTTTTTGCTTGCCTTTTTGTTTTGCGCGCTCCAAATTGACACTTGCGTGCCGTTTATTTGATTGTTATATGCCTTTTTTTAACTGCTCTGCTTCTTGTGCTGCTCAGGGGGCGATGGTGGGGAGGAGATGCAGTGGGGAACCCGGGGCACAACCCTCGGGACCATAGTTTTTCCATTCCGTTCTCGCGCTGGATATCAGATACAACGTGTGACGGAGACGAGGACGATGAGACTTTCATGTTACCTTACGCCTTAGCTATGCGTTAGTTATTGAATACCATATTGCCTTCTACCCATTCGTTGTTACGTTCCTTACATTGTTGCTTCCTACGTACGTTGTTATGTTGCGCTTCCTATGGTGACGCGTTCATCCACCTTCCGTCGCCCATGCTGCATACCCATTTGATCACGCTGATGAGGCATCCTCCTACGAGAGCGACCCTATCCCCATATCCTCCACGACAGTACTCACTCATTTTCGGCCCACCTTTGCCCCCAATTCCCACCAATCTTTGCACCTCTACCTTGTTCAGCACTGGTCCGATACAATCGAGCCTATACTTTCCTGAGTCCCCCCGACGCCCTCTATTCGTTAGTGTAAACAACAACCATCTACAAATAAAACTCGCCCTGTTATCATATTATTTTGGATCAGTTTGATACCTTGTGGTTTCACTGAGCCACTGGTCCCTGCAGTTGTCAGTTGGTGACAATCATTAAGGTGTTTTATAGTCAGTGAGGCATACCAAGCACGTTGCCTTTCCTGGTGAAGAATAACTCCTTACTTTTGCACACCATAGCAGTTTTCTCCAGTGTTTCTGCAGTTGAGGTTTGTTAAACAAGGACTGTAGGCTGAGGTTCAAAAACTACTGAGTTGTTTGAGAGGTGGATACTGGTTCCACTCTCTCATTCAAAGTTTCCTGCTTCTATTCAAAAAGCAGGGAGAGCTTTTTTCTCTGTGTTTGACTCCATCAGAAAAACAGAGACTCCTGACCCTGCCCAACTTCAACTCATGATTTGTTCTTGTTGTTTGCCTTGAATTGGTAAGGAGTTAAGTGACACTTCTGTGTGACAAGACTTGATACCCTCTCACTACTACAACTGGTTTTTCAGATCTCCCTGCAAAAGATCTGATAGTTTGGTGTTTCTCTTAAAAAATCACCAACAAGTTGCCTCTGTGGAGAGGTTTCTTGTTCACCCCCTTTGATTTTTTGCACGTTTTCCTTTGCCATTAAGTCTCTGAATCTGCACACTTGAATATCCATGGAAATGAAGAAGCTGACAAAGCTGCAAAGAGGGCCACTGAATTGAAGCAAACATACCCTGAGAAGTATGTTTCTCTCTCCTACATCAAGAGAAGAATCAAGGAACAGGCTTTGATTGAGTGGTGTGATGACCTTGTGGATAGAGCAAGTCAACAGAACCACTACTCCCAGTTTGAGACAAAGCCCAAATGGAAGGCTTCCCAGTTGAATATTCCCAAAGGCATTTGGTCAACAATCATGCAGTTGAAATTGGGGCATGGCTACTTTGGTTCCTACTTAGTGAGGCTCCCTGACCATGCTTCAGACACTTGCAGAAGTTGCAGATGCAAGGAGACACCCAAGCATTTGCTCTTAGATTGTCAGGTTTGGCAAGAACAACGACAGAGGTGTCAACAAGAACTTGAGATTCCCCAACTTTCCTTGAAGTTTGTTTTTGAGACTGAGGTGGGATTGAAGTAGTTGGTGTTGTTTCTGAAGGAGACCGAGGTTGCCACTAGGAAGTGGCTCCTGCATGTGAGATGAAGGATGTATTTGAATTGAGATATTCCTGGTACTTGTATTTCTGTGGAGGAAAGATTTGATACTGCCCTGACACTCTTTTGTATTTCTTTTGTTATTTTGTTTTCTGTTCTATGACTATAGCTTTAGTCATTCTTTTGTATTTTAGGTAAATCCTGCTGGTGAAGTCCAGCAGGTAGTCTTCATAGTCTCAGACTGCACAAGACTATAATGAATAATAATAATAATAATTATAATAATAAGTAGAGGAACGCTTGGGCTATCCAATGTCTGGTTTAAATTTTATATCATACGGGCGTGGACAAAGATATGGGCGGAGCGAACACCGGTTGTTTTAGCGAAGGTTTGATACGCTCTGGGAGAGTGGATATTCAAAAGAGCGATAAATCATCAATATCTTATTATTCTCTCGGAGATTCTCTACAGTCTGGTGGTTATTATTTGCTATGCTGTCATACAGTTTTGGGGAGGTTTCAAGGTTTGAAAAGCACCGCTTTTGGCAGGTTTTGGTGTTGAACAGGGGGGGGTGCAGTCACTTCTGACCTAGTACTGTATCTCCTCGTCTGGTGCAAAATGCCTCTTTTAAGCTTTTTCAATACACCTCCCAAATTAGCGTATTTGAGCGATTTCAAAATGCTCTATGATATACCCAGCCAATGAGACAGCCCAAATACTTACACTAACGAAAAATCTTAAAAAAGGCATTTTGCACCGGACGAGGGGATAACTATATGAAACTTTGGGTTGGTCACGTGCGAGGATAGCTGGATTACCTAACAAATGCCTGCAACCGTATTACCTAACACCATCAATGTTTCACATTTGTTTTTGATATCGTCACGTGCCAATAAGCCTGTTCGACGACAACTTTGTAGCTTGCGGTTAGAGACCATACTTGTTCTGCAATAATGTCCTCATTTTTCAAGAAGCCCTCTTGGGCCAAAGCTGAAAGCCAACGGACCGTCACCGAATTCTATCGTCGTTCTGAGCAGCTCTACTCCGACATTGTCGCAGGAGAGTTTCATGACACAGATACCGGTTCCGACGGCGAACAAAGTGTATCACAGACAAACCCCTCCACGGAGAGAAAGTATGACAAAAGGCGACGTGCCCCGCATGAAAATACTACAGACGTTTTGGGCTCCAGCCCTGATATGGACGTTGCCATTGACTCGACTTTACCCAATTCCTCCAAACTTGACGCTCCAATCTCGATTATTCCAAAACCTGTTCATGCAACGAGCGTTCACTCGCCGAATTCTCCATTTCTTGTCCAAGCAGTTCCCGCCGTGGATTTTTTGAAAACAGCAAAAAAAGCGCCATCCGAGTTAGCTCATGATCTTAGCGACGATGGTTTATCATCAGAAGAAGAATTTCCAGAACTTGCTCGAAAGGCTCGAGAGAGAGCCATTCGACATACAATACTTTCAAGCCATGGGACTTTAGTTGATCAGGTACCTAATCACCAGTTATCCGGGTCTGTGCTATCTGCATCTTCGCGGTTCCCCACGAATGCTGTTTCTGGACGGGCTGGTGCAAACCCTGTCGACGACCCAGTCGTCCAGATTCTTATCACATCGACTCTCGACAACACAAAGCCGTTACTTGTTCATCGGCGTTTAACCCAGAACCTAGGTGACGTTCGGAAAGCATGGTGTAGCAAGCAAGGAATTTCTCTAAACGCAGCTTCTTCCGTTTTTCTCACTTGGAAAGGAAAGAGGCTGTTCGATGTCACTACCTGTAAGAGTCTAGGTATTCAGGATTTGGCAATTTCTCCCAATTATTTCTCAACTGAGGACGGGGTCTTGCGGGTACATATGGAAGCTGTCACAGAGGAGTTGTTTGAAGTGCGAAAACGGCAAAATGATTCAGACCCCGCGCAGGAACAGGGGTTACAACCTCCAGACGTGGAAAATGTGACTGACACAACACTGCGTATTACTCTTAAAAGCCTGAATTTGAAAGAGTTCAAACTCAAAGTCCGGCCGACAACGCAGTTGTCTTATATCCTCAAGGCCTTTTGTGCTGCTCGAGAAGTGGACCCTGACAGGATGGTTGAACTGCATTTTGATGGCGCCTGCCTCAACCCTCATTCCTCGGTCGAGGAGAATGATATTGATGATTTGGATTGCATTGATGTGGTCATAAAGTAGCGAGTTAATCTTCCTCTGATTGTCCTGTCTATTTTTGCCCTGGAGAAGCACATAATACCTGTAACTATGTACTGTACAGTACATACAACACATAAAGACAACTGACCAAAGGGCGACCAGGTGGCTAGATATCTTCTCACAGCGGCTGATAACAGAATATTTCATGGCCTCAAATATAGAAATGTGATAGTTTTCAGAAATATTATTAGGTCGTAACTCGTATTTAAGCGCAGTTTTATCATTATTTCATATTTTGTACAGTACCCTACAAGAAGTGAGTAGTCAGTGGCCTTTTTACACCAAAAATAGCGATTTTCGACCACGTATTCCCACGTACTTCTACATGTAATTGCACTCGCAACTTGTAATATTTAGAGAACTTCATATGGCCACGAATATATTTAAGTCACAACTTGCCCACTTCAATAGTTGAGACGTGGTTGCGGTCCGAAGTTAAAACTGCTCAAAAAAGCGCCAAGAAATGCAATTTTGTATGGGAAAACCGAAAATTACAGCAAGAGTCGACTTCAACGCGCTTCACCACAAGCCACAACATTTTGCAAAAGCATACACTCAGATATGTTAAATGCCAAATAAAAATGTCTAGCATATACAAATTAGGAGTTGGGTTACATGTTGAGGTACGCGGCAATACTTGCTCAAAAGTGGTCAGTTTTGGTGTAAAAAGGCCACTGACTACTCACTTCTTGTAGGGTACTGTACATATCGTACTATACTGTACAGTACAGTATGACCGTTGCATCTATTCGGATTCTCAGTTGTCGATCTTCTAGGGATTTGATCTTTACTCACAACGCGATAAGTGATGCGTGATCCGTACTTCATATATACTGTACGGAGTATATTACATATAATAAATATAGATTCGGTATGTACTGTACATACAGTACTATAAGTACTATGTATTATACATTATTGCTACTAATGCATATAAATTACAATAATCGAAGTTGTGGGGAGGAATACTCTAATGGGTTGAGCTAATACGCTTAAATCTCGCACCTAGAGCTTTTCTCATCAGTTTGAGATTTACGTTAGTTAGCTATGTACTGTATGTATTGTTTACATGTACTGTACAGTAAATACACTGCGAGGCTCACGTGACCGATTCTTGTAGGCCGCCGTCTCCTGACGTGTATTGACAGCTCCAGAAGCTCAATGAGCTTCAGCACCTGTGTAAAATGCCCATAGCTCACATCGTTCTTCCAATTCTTTCACACATCCCTTAACCTCAAATTGCCCTTAGATTTACCCTTTGTTTTTCATTTCTGCTCCTTACCTTCTCTCATAAACAAAGTCCACCATGGTCTGGAACTCCCATCTAAAGGCTCTCTTAAAAGTTAGGCTAACATCGTGTAAATGCAGACATCGATAGGAACAGGATATGACCTCTCCAACTCCGTATTCTCTCCAGACGGCAGGAATTTTCAAGTGAGCCTCTTTCTTGGCGGACGATTACAGTGCCCCTTAAATCTTACAATGAGCTTTACATTAGGTTGAGTACGCAGTGAAGGCTGTAGAAAACGGGGGCACCGCGATTGGAATACGATGCAAAGATGGTGTGATTCTTGCTTTGGAAAAAATAATTTCCAGCAAATTGCTCAAGCCAGGCGCGAATAAGAGGATAGCGACCGTCGATCGGAATGTCGGCATAGTCAGTACCAACCCTTGGGCGCTGGGGATCAATCAATATATTATTACTGCTACTGACCCACTGAATCCTTCTCCTTTGGGCTTTGCAGGTATCAGCAGGTCTTATCCCCGATGGACGTCATTTTGTTGCCAGAGCCAGGGACGAAGCTGCTTCGTGGCGGAGTTCTTACAAGGGGCCGATTCCGACAGGAGTATTGGCCAACAGGCTTGGTGGTTACGTTCAAGCATATACGCTATACTCGAGTGTTCGACCCTTTGGTGTCACCGCGATTATGGGGGGTTGGGACTCCGAGGCAGAACTTCCCGTTGACGGACAAGTTGGAAATGGACCAAGTTCCGGTGCTGGTGGTAAAGTAGAAGGGGCCAAGGCTGGCGGACCTGGATTGTATATGATTGAGCCGAGCGGGCTTTACTGGGTAAGTTTATCATGACTGGAATCTGTAACCAAGACATGCTCTGTATTGACCTATATCTTGCGTGTCAGGGTTACTACGGCGCTGCCACCGGGAAAGGTAGACAGGCCGCCAAAGCAGAGTTGGAAAAGCTCGACTTGCCATCAGGGAACCTCTCGCTCGTGGATGGAATAAAGGAAGCGGCAAGGATCATTTATATTGCACACGAAGACAGCAAGGACAAGGATTTCGAGCTGGAGATGACATGGATTAGCTCATTAGATGGTCCTACCAAAGGAAGGCACATGGAAGTACCGAAAGAGCTTCTTGAACAAGCTGAAAAGGCTGCAAAGAAAGCGATTTCGGAAGAGGAGGATGACGAAGAGACGAAGTCTGCTGAGGGTGACAGGATGGAAGAGTAACGCTGCAAACTCTCTTGATGAATGGCTTTCCTTTTTCAACTGAGCGGTTCTTTTGGCCATCAAGTTATGCCTGGTAATAGAGGTATCGAATGGCTTCTAGAAGAGAATTTTATCTACAAATTAACAGGCGAATTTGACAAGATTTCCTGGCGCTTACACCCGATCATCAATCAGGTTGTGGATCGGAGCCGCAGACATTTCAACTATTTCACATATTTATTCAGCCCAGCTTCCCTTCTCCCCACGCCCGCCTCTTGACGCCAAGTTCAACAGCCGCGCTACCCCAATCCTCCCCGTGGTTATGTCGATTTCCATTTTTGTCCTCTTGCATACCAGACCTTACGAGTCCCTGCTCTTCAGTCAAAACTGTTAACAACCCAAATATAACAGGGACGCCGGCATCGAGTTGCACCCGCATAAGGCCGTGCGAGGCTGAATCTGCGATGTATTCAAAATGCATTGTTTCTCCTTTGATCAGCACGCCAATGGCAATTATCGCATCGAACGGTGTAACTGCCGGCGCGGCAGCGCTCGGTGGCTTTGGAGTTATGGTATCGGATGCGGTACCCGTCATGGTGGATGGCCGTCTGATATCAGAGGAAGACGAGGAAAGCAAATCAGTCGTCGCACTCCCAACAGCTCCAGATGATGCGGAGGCCGCTTGCATATGGGATGCTGTATAGATCCTGCCCACTCAATTAGCTTTTATCTATTGATGGAATGTGACCAAGATCCATTATCGGCATTGACGCCTGATCTCTCGGAGAAAGCATGAATTCGAGAACATGGCGTGTTGTCCACCTTTGGACGGCAAGAGGTAATTCATAGCTTCCTGGAACGCTTTCTGTGATGATATTATCCTCCTTGACGCCAAGTTCTAGCATTTTTTTCCTTGCACCTTCAACCAGCGCCTCAATCATTGGTGTATTCCATCTTGCGTGGACGATAGCGACCCGAAGGTTCGCTCCTTTGCGGAAAGTTAACATGTAGCCGGTCAAAAACCCCACGCTTGTGGTGTTATTTACTGGGAGTTCTTCAGAAACGGTTGATAGTACTAACCGTCATGGAATTCTGGACGACCCGGTGCTTTGAGCGATGCCATCTGGAGCGTGCTTTGTGGTTGGAAGTCCCTGGAGTGACCGTACAGATAGATTGCTGACTAGTGACGATAAATGCCAGCTGTGAACGCCTGCTATTCAACTCACTAATCACAATGGTTAACAGATTGAGATACCAATGTTATTACGGAGTACTATCCCCTCGTCCGTCAAAAAATGCCTTTTTTGAGCTCTTATGTTAGTGGATGCACAGTATATGAGCCGGATCATTGGCTGGTTATATCACAAAGCATTTTAAGAGGGCCCAAATACGTCAGTTTGGGAGGCGTATTATTGTAAAAGCTTAAAAAAGGCATTTTCTGACGGACGAGGGAATACTAGTCATTGGGCCGCCCCGCGCGGGCGACTTCGTACAGTACAGTATATGTATGTACAGTACAGTACCTATAGTGGCACTGATTTTGTGATTGATGACTAAGCCTAGAAATCCATCAATCGATGAAATGAATTTCATGGTGTGTGAGCGCAATGAATCCTGAACAACAATCTCAGGATTCAAGTTTGTTTGAAGCAGCCCACAAGATGCCCCGGCCAAAGCTCACAAACCCCAAGTGTAGCGATGACCGCAAGAGGGTTCGTATTCCTAAGGCTTGTGATGACTGCACAGTCCGCTGTACGAGGTACTATATCTGTACAGTACATATATACATACATACAAGGTACGTCACGCGACTGTTTGTATGTGTTTTGGTCACGTGACTATATACACTGAACTTACTATTTCCGTATATTATGTATGGTACCCTGCAGGTCCCAGGAGCAAGAAAAGCAGTTGGATGTTTATAAACATGCATCATCCAATTTAGCTCATTGAATTAAAAGGATATTTGGCATGATGGTAGGAAGAAAGCCTATTATCTATAACTAAGTACTTCGTACATAAATAGTCAAGGCGATGTGCTTTTTGGTACCACCTCTTTGAGACAACTCACCCTCTTGGATTTAGATGATAGCGCATCCACAAAGATACTAATATCTGAAGCGTTCGGTTGACACCCTCGTTTTCGTTGTCAGCGATTACTCAACAGTCACTGATTTGGCAAGATTTCGAGGGAAGTCAACGTTCAATCCTTCCGCAACAGCAAGCCAATACGCGATAAGCTGTAAAGGGATCACATTGAGAAGACCTTGGAGGCAGTCAACTGTCTGGGGAATTTCAATCCTCTCTACCCTTGATGCCGGGAACTCGTCTTCGTTCGAGTTACAGATAACAATCGGTCGGCCGCCACGAGCAATCACTGCAATCAATTAGCCAGGCCTACCGCTGAGAGTTGAGACGTAGTTTCATCATGAACGTACCTTGTTGGTAAGCGTTGAGAGATTTCGCAAAAATCTTGTCCCGTGTGAGGATCATGATGATTGGAAGATTTTCATCAACAAGCGCTAGCACCCCGTGTTTGAGCTCTCCAGACATCACTGCTTCGCAGTGGAGATACGAAATTTCCTTGATTTTGAGTGCCCCTGAGACCAGCGTTAGATATCCATGTTACGCAAATAAAATGGGTTAATTTTTACCTTCCAATGCAGTTGAGTACTGGCTTCCTCTGCCCAGAAGCAACAGACTCTTTTGGTTCTTGAAGAACTTCGCGCACATTTCCTTGATTGGCTCATTAAGTTTCAGGATTTCACGGAACTGATCTGATACCTTCGACAGGCCTTCCATGATTTCCTCGCGCCTCTGCTGTTTGGAGACACGGTCTTCACTGAGCGAAAGGGCGAACATAACCATGGCGACAAATTGAGACGTGTACGCTTTGGTTGAAGCGACGCCAATTTCAGGGCCAGCGTTGATGTGGACACCACAATGAGTAAGTAGCGAGATGGAGGAACCAACAACGTTCACGATGCCCACCGTCAAGGCGCCCCGTTCAAGGCAGTATCGTAGTGCCATTAGAGAATCAGCAGTTTCGCCGGACTGCGAAACGAAAACACAAGTATCGTCACGGAAAACAGGGGCCTGGCGGTCGAGAAAATCCGATGCGAGCTCGACAGAAATAGGAATTTCCGTGAGTTCCTCAAACACACCACGCACGGCCATGCAAGAGTGGAAACTAGTGCCACACGCGATAAAAATAATACGTCTGCAGCGCCGGATGGTTGAGATATATTGGCGAAGCCCACCTAAAGTGACTTTCTTATTCGCAACGTCCAAGCGGCCACGCATAGTGTTCACAACCGACTCGGGCTGTTCGAAAATTTCCTTTTGCATGAAGTGATCGAATTTACCTTTCATAATCTCCTGCAACTCGAGTTCGATAGTCTGAATGGCACGGACATTTGAAGTACCGTCGTTTTTGGTCAACCGGTGAATGTTTAGCTGCCCATCGTGGATATGAGCAATATCATCGTCTTCCAGATATAAAACCTTCTTTGTATGCTCGACGATGGCCGACGGGTCGGACGACAAAAAGAATTCCGCTGGTTGAGGAACACCGTCATCAGATAGGAATGCACGAGATTGTGATCGGTGCAGAAGCGACTTGTCTGGTGGAGCCAACAAATTTGCAGCCGACTTTTTAATGGCAAGGTTTTGCGAGGCTTCCTCGGCCGGGAGAGGACCATCCTCTGAAAATTCAACGTCCACAAAATCGACTCTCATCTTTTTTGATGTGCGGACACCGATGACCAAAGGAGACCCTTTCCTCGCAGCGATGACTTCATGGGGGTAATGGACTGATTTCATCAACAATCCGAAGGCACCTTGGAGTTCCTTGATCACAGCTTTCGCCAGAACAGTGAAGTCAATATCAGGGTGCAGATCATACAGATATTTGGCGAGCTTTGCAATGCATTCAGTATCTGTATCCGTCTCGAAACGGAAACCCTTGCTTTCGAGAAGGGCTTTCAGCTCCTTGTAGTTCGTGATGATACCATTGTGCACGACAGAGAATTCCCAATTAGGATCAGACCTTGTTTTTGGTTAGTGTTTGAGACCTCCTAGAGCCGGACTGGCAAAATTGCAGACGTACCGATGAGGATGGCAGTTAATTCGAGAGGGTGGCCCATGTGTAGCCCATCTCGTGTGAGAGATACCGGCATGAGAATCAAAGACCCGGGTAAGGTCTGGATTGACGCTGGAGATCAATTCTCGCAGCTTGGCTACTTTGCCGACCTCCTTGAAGGCCATTACTTCATTTTTTTTGTCCCCGTCAATCGCAAGACCGGCAGAGTCGTAACCACGGTACTCAAGTCTTGACAAGCCTGGAAGAAATGAGAAACAAAACGTATGAGCAAACCTCCCAGAACTACCTCAATGCTCAAACGAGGATGTGATTTATCTCACCATTGAGTAAAGTTTGAATGATGTAGGCACGATCCTTTTCAACAAGGTAGTTGATATATCCGAAGATGCCACTGTATTGTCAAAGAGCATTAGTTGAATCAAAATCAGCAGGACATTGCTTGCAAGCGGATTCATACCACATGGTGCGTTGGGAGCTATCTGGCTCAGGTAAATAGAAAGAAACAACTGGAGGTTAAGAATGTCCTGAGCTGGATCTTGATTGCAGCAAAGGATTTTGGGGAAAATTCAATATAAAGAATTGAGTGACTGTTAATGAGAGAAAACTGGCGAGAACTCTTTGGTAGAAGTTGGGCCGAGAAGTGAAGAACAGGCAGGTGCGGGGCGCGAGTGGACAAAAAGGCAAGAAAGACCCCGAAGATATATGGAGTCAAGGAATGATGAAAAGGAGGAGATAATCAATCCCTGGAGTGAAAAGGAGGAGGTCTGAGACTGGGAGTTTGCTGCAATCGATTGCTCAACGACCAGAGGTGGTGACAGAAACAAGGAGGGGAAAACGATGATCAGCATGCGGTGTGAGGTGAATTTAAAGAGAGCTTGGGCTGTGCTGACAACAGCCAGTTATATCCTGTCGGGATCTTATCCCTACCCTGTGTAGTTAAATATAGCCATCTTACCCACCTTTTTTACCAGCAAGAGGGGCCCCAAAGCAAAACTAGTAGATTTAGCATGTTTGCGCAGTCATATTGAGGTGGCTGATAATCATCCTCCTCTTGAGAAACTTCTCCACTTTACGAGTTCATAGGCAATTAGTTCGCTGTGCGGATTCCAGATTCCAAATCGTATGTGCTGTTTGTATGTACTGTACTGTACATATGTGAGGAGTAAAGACTTCAGGAAATACACACTCCGTACGGAGTACTAATATATATGTACAGTACAGTATTATACAGTACAGTATGTATGCATGTACTGTAGATACAGTACATACATGGTCGTTCATTCATTATTAATTATTTTTTCTTGATATTCTATGCGCTGAGGGATACCAATCTGGAGACATAATAACCAATCATTGAACTGATCCGCATTTACAGAATACACAGTATCCGTATTAGTTGACGTGAAACCTGTCTGTCCATGGTTGATTCGAATCCGATGTCCATCTCTTCCAGAGTCTCAGATCGCCTCTAAATTAGATCAAGTCCTTGAGTCCTGGGTCAGCTTGTACTCCATAATTGACCAATTAAGCACGACAGTAAGGACGGATTACGGAGGACTAATGATTATCTGCTCTTTTTCTGGGTCTTGAAACAGGGGAAAACCAAATCTGTTGCAATCTAGAACCCTTCTCCTCAGAACAGTAGGTTTTCACAAAGAAGTTGGTTATTCAGGACCTGTAATGTACAGTACATACATACATACACTTGGGTCCACGAGTGATTTGTAAGTACAGTATTCCGTATTGTACATACAGAGAAACGTGTATCATACCCAGCTTGTGCTGCGAATTTCTGGCAGATGGGTGGAGGTAAAACAAAATCCATGCACAAGGCAAGCACTCCTCAGGGAACTCTATCATAATTTGGTACATACAAGCCCTTCAACCCTGTGACCAGAGTTAACTGATGACACACGTGTGGCTGTGTGCGCCACTGTTTCTGTTCTCGAGGCTTGGATATTTCTGGGCATTCAAATGTCGGTGTTGTGGCAAACTCCGTTTTTCATGGTGCACGTAGTGACAATTGATCGAGGTCGGTTACGCGCGATCGTTCACGTTTGCAGCGGCCCCCAAACCAGTTAGAAGACCTTCTCGAACACAAGGATAGCAAGCGCGTGGCCTGCTCAAAAGGGATTGACAGCGGAGAACCCAGCGGCTCAAGATTGATGTTCATTATGGACGGAGTACTCCATACGTTATCTACATAACCGCGGTTTTTGTGATCAGCAAGCTATCGGAACCGTGCAAAGCAAATTCGCTTTGCTACAATTGTCAGACTCCTGGCTATCGTAATATCAGTTGTAGGCGTCGCCCCTTACGAAATCACCGTGTGGATGGAAGTCCTCCTGTACACTTAAATTAGACATGGAATGTTTGCTTCAAAAAACTCCTCACAGTCATGCAGTTGTCGCATGTGTCGTTTGGGGGGTTCATGGCGCCAGCGTATTACTTTTTGTGCAAAGCACCGTGGTCAGCCATCACTGGCAATTATACGACACCCGAAACTTGAAGCTTCTGAATACTTGCGAAAGTAGACTGCATCATTTTCATTTCAGGAAATGTCCCCATAGTTTGGGCAGGTTTGCACTGATACAGTTCAGTCCAGATGGAGACGAATTGGCAGATTGTACTGTAGTTTGTAGCTGTGCAATAGCAGACCAAGGGCCATAGTAATTTCAAGGGATTCTGTAGTTTAAAAGAATCATTTTGAGCAGAAGTACTCCGCGTAGATACCTTAACGAATTTTCTGAGTTATTCGCGGTTCTTGACCATCAGTCACCATCAGGAAGCCAGGAGTGTTGCCCCATTGTCATTGTAAAAGTACTGTGGGACGGAGTTCAATGATATGTAAAGGGAAATGGAAAGCAGGCTATTCCCGTTTAGGAGACAAGTTTCTTGAACATCATGCAACGTCCAAAACCTCCGCGAAATTCCTCACGGTTATTTGACATTTTTGTCGAGTTTTGCTAGATCGCTTTGTTGCTTAGGCATGCACTTAGAGAGGAAAGATTGAGCCTATTTATTTACAAAGGACGCTCCGCCGCTTGCTATCATCACTACCCTCGTCACAGTTCCCTAACGTCCACCCGCGTCCATCATCTGCCTGGCCCTGGCATTTTCGCGTTCTATTTTTTGATAACCCGAGCCCCCGGCCTCAAAATCTTCCTACTTTTCTAACAAAATTTTGAAGCCATAGAACAGCCACTTGTTTGCGAGCGCGATACAAGGATGGTGTTTCTACGCTGTTTTCGGTCCGTGTCAGGCTCATAGCCAGCTACTCCATCATGTCACGCGCCCCAGCTGGTTTTGCCGACTTCTTCCCGACCGCTCCATCGGTCCTACAGAAAAAACGTAGCAAAGTCGCGCAAGACCGACAAAGTCTTAAGCCCAAACCGAGCGAGAAAAACACCAGCCTTGGCCTATCCTCTGTCGTCTATAGCGATGGTGGCGTGGATGTACCAACAACACCTGCTCCTGCAACTAATGTGAATGGAACTACGAGAGAAGTCACCCAATCGACCCATGAGGAAACAAATTTTACGTCAGGCGATACGAACGAAATTGGGTCTTCGAGCTCACTGAGCACTGGGTCATCCATCTTCAGTTCCGCTTCGGCACTGCCTGGAACATTAAAGGCTAATGTGGCGCACTCTTATGCTCTTACACCGTTAACAAACGCCAACTCTTCACCTCCGTGCAAAATTGAAAGTCCATCAGGCTCCAAATCAGTTTCTGCGAATGCGCCGCTGGAATTACCGCTGACAAATGAGGCTCTCAACGGATCCTGCGCAACCACAATAACACCTCTCCACACGCCTCCAGCCTTTCGCGTACAAGCCCGCCCAGCAAGCAATGAATCCAAAGGCTACAAAATAACCTATGATCCAGACCTTGACAGGAAGTTAACATCGAAGGACAAACGGAAAAAACCTCAATATCTTGCCTTTGGGGTTGACGATGGAAAGGAAGCTCCGCGTTCAGACCCGCGGTTGGCAATCGCAAATTACACGCGGGGGTCTGCCTGTAAACAGAAGACGAAATACCGACCAGCCCCCTATATCCTTCGGCCTTGGGTATACGATCCGGCGACATCTGTTGGCCCCGGTCCTCCAACTCGAATTGTGGTAACAGGGTTTGATCCTTTAACGCCAATCGCACCCATCAATGCACTTTTTTCTAGCTTTGGGGATATTGCGGAAATAAACAACCGAACGGACCCTACAACTGGCAGGCTTCTTGGTGTCTGTTCTATCAAGTACAAGGATAGTCGAACCTTTCGCGGTGGCGTGTCTATATCCGCATCCCAGGCTGCCAGAAGGGCTTATCTTGAATGCAGAAAGGAGCAGCGAATCGGAACTCGTCGAATTCGAGTTGAGCTAGATCGTAATGGGGCAATCAGTGACCGAATGGTCGCTAAAATTATCAGCGCTCAAAGGCCCGAGTTTCCCTCTTTTGAAGAAAGTAGGAAAGAACCTGCAACTGAACATGACTCTCCAACACCGATATGTGTAGGCTCGAAAAAAGAGAGTGAACAGTTAAAAGATAATCTTCCTCCCCCTACAGCCCCGAAAGGACCTTCTGGAAGATCTTCTCTTCACCCCTCCCTTTTAGCCCCTGACGGATTACGGACGGCCTTGAGATCACCTGTGCCTTCGCGAATTGAGGATACACACATTTTACAACAGATAAAGCGCGACCCGTATATATTCATCGCGCATTGTTATGTGCCAGTTCTGAGTACAACGGTCCCTCATCTCGAGCGCCGGCTAAAACTTTACGACTGGAAAGCTGTCAGATGCGACAAGACGGGGTACTATATTGTCTTTGAAAACTCGCGCCGGGGCGAATTAGAAGCGGAAAGATGTTACAGAATGTGCCATATGACCGCACTTTTTACTTATGTGATGAATATGGAATGTCAGCCGTATGGCAATCCAAATTACGAACGAAGCCCAAGCCCCGAGCGAATTATAGCGGAGCGACAAGAAAAAGCCGAAAAGGAAAGAATACACAGGGAAACCGAGCTGGACCTCGAGGAAGAAAAACGACTTCGGGTGGAGTATCTCGATCCTGCTAGAGAAGCGCTCAGTATGCTGATTACCGAGCTGAGAGACAAGCTACTTGAAGATGTTAAGTCTCGCGTAGCAGCCCCAGCCCTCTATGATTATCTGGAGCCTAACCGCCATACTGCCAAACGACTAAAGCTTGGAATT
This sequence comes from Chrysosporium keratinophilum, assembly GCA_029850275.1. Classification (NCBI taxonomy): domain Eukaryota; kingdom Fungi; phylum Ascomycota; class Eurotiomycetes; order Onygenales; family Onygenaceae; genus Chrysosporium; species Chrysosporium keratinophilum. The sequence goes on from JARBIX010000002.1 coordinate 32,406, forward strand.
CCAGAACCAGAAGGAGCCAGGCGGTCTGGTTTCAAAATTGCTCCTCGTGGCGTTACAATTGCGGATTCTGGATCTGATCAATACACCCAAAACCACCGACCCATTGGCATTTCTAGTTTAAACGTTCTTGCACTTCCCCGTATAAGGAAAGTCAAAGGCTTTGAGCAGGGAAACGCAGTTTTCATTGATGAACGACGAAGAGCAAAACCCAGAAAAAGAGAGGTTCGGCCTTTGTACCATCGTCTTCAACAACTTCAAGAAGATGAAGATTCGGATGATGATCAGCAGGCCTCCTTTCCTCGTGACACTGAGGAAGTGGAAAGCCGACCACTCAGCCGTTCAAGCTCGGAGTCGGGTGGATCCGACGAGGAAGATGACTCCACTCAAGAGACTCCCCGGTTACTAGAAGGGGAACCATCAGGCACATCTATTCCCGGATCCGAAAGTGCAGCGGATGATCTAGGACCGCCCAAGCAGAGAAATAGGGGGAAGAGCATCACTGAAGAACTGGAGCGTGAAATCAACGCACTTCTACCATCTTCTAAAAAACGAAAGAGATTAATCGATGATCTTGAAGCACGCAAGAAGCGAAAGGAAGATGACGAGTTGTTTGGCGTTGACTCTGAGACATTGCACACCCAAGGACAGAAAGAACTTCAGGACTCGCATTACTTAGAAAATTCTCAGGATTCTATATATGGCCTGGCGACGGTAGCAACTCCTCTGGCCAAAGAAAAGAAACCCAAAACAAAGAGAAAATCTAAGAAGCAGATATTTGAAGAAAGGCAGGCTTTGAAACTGAAAGAACTTGAATCCAGGGAATCATTCTTGATCGTGGAAGAGGGGGAACCAACTGCAGAGGACTTTGAAGATTCTGGAGAGTTGGTTGAACAGAAAAAGCCCGAGGTGGAATGGGGAGTGTCAACTGATGAACCACGGCCAACGGCGGAAGACGACGAAACGATTGTTCTTGACCTCGATGGTTGGCAGAATCTTATCAAAGACAACGAGGACGTTCGTTACCTCCAGCAGGCTTTGTCTGAGCACGAAGCTGCAGATGTCGGAAACATTGCTGCCTGGTCGTGGAAACATAAAGAGATCAAAGCCATCAACCGTGGAGGCGACAGGGGTCCAGTCCATTTTGAAACGAAAGTCAGCGGTTATTATGTTCCGAATCCTTCGGGGTCGGCAAGAACAGAGGGAAGAAAAAGAATTCGGGAATCTGAGAAATCTAAGTATTTGCCCCATCGGATCAAGGTACAGAAGGCCCGGGAAGAGCGCTTAGCTCGGGCGAAAACCGACCCTCAGGCAGCAGCCATTGAAGCCGCACGCCTTCTTGCAGCAAAATCATTGTCCAAATCTACGTCGCGGTCTACACGTGTGAACAACCGACGTTTGATCGCGGATATCAATGCCCAAAAGCAAGCACTCCCAATGCAAAGTGGTGACAGTGACGTGTTGAGATTCAATCAGCTTAAAAAGCGCAAAAAGCCGGTGAGGTTTGCCCGATCGGCCATTCACAACTGGGGCCTCTACGCTGAGGAGAACATCTCTGCAAACGATATGATCATTGAGTATGTTGGAGAAAAGGTTCGCCAGCAAGTTGCAGACATGCGTGAAAGAAGGTATTTGAAGAGTGGCATTGGGAGCAGTTACTTATTTCGCATCGACGAGAATACTGTCATCGACGCTACAAAACGAGGCGGGATTGCGAGATTTATCAACCACAGCTGTACACCCAATTGCACTGCCAAAATTATCAAGGTTGATGGGAGCAAAAGGATTGTCATCTACGCCCTAAGGGACATCGATCGAGGTGAGTGAGCGTCGCTGTTGCCGCTTATTACATGCTATCGCAGTTCGGCTTCTAATGCATCCTTTAGATGAAGAACTGACTTACGACTATAAATTTGAGCGTGAATGGGACAGCGATGACAGAATACCATGCCTCTGTGGATCTGCTGGCTGTAAAGGCTTTCTTAACTAGGCTGCGATCTAATGACACTGGGACCGGTTCATCCTATCCTCATACCCTCCTCCGCTTCCTGGGCAAAAAGTCCAATGTCTCGGCAGGATCTTGCTTTTTTTTTACAAGATGCTTTCCCTTTTAATATTTTAAACCGGGGGAAAATAGGGTCTTTTGCTGAAAGAGTGCCCGGCAGTTTTTGCTTCGTCCATGGATACATCAGGTGTTTCTACTTGAGAGAATTGTGTGCGTATGTACTGTACAGTACAGTAACTACAGTGCAACTGCAAAGTAGGATACGATATATGATAATTTTTAGCGCATTCACCAGTTCAATCCATGAGAACAAAACACGTTTTGATATGATACATATATCCCTCTATTAATTCCATGTGCGCCACTGAAGTTTTCAACTAGTTCTGACCTTAGGATGTCCTTACAAATCGAGTTCACATTGTGCAGAGTTTATTCTCAGCTAGCGAGAGCACATCGACTGGACACTCTGAGTGACTGATTTCTGACCTTTTTGCCAGGCGAGAATTTCCGGCGAGCTAAATACCGTGCATGTGAAGAAATCCTTGTTCAATACCGGTGCGCAAGATTTAGCCTATCATATTCAGCCTTCTCGCCCTGATCATAAACTTCGGTATTAATGATAAGTGAAGATAGTTGTTGATTGGATCTATAGGATCAAGCTACAACTATATAAGGCGATAGGCTGGTCACGTGCAGGGGTAGCTGGATTACGTAACACCCCCTCATGCAGCGAACCCACAACGCGCCCGCCAAACAACCCCCAAAGTAGCTGCTCTGCTCAAATCCTCCAAATCCGCAATAAAAATAAAATACCAAAATCAAACTTATTTCCTATTCCCGCCTAGCGCGATACCTCCCGATACCGTCCGGCGTATCGTCCCACACCAAAATAAGCAGAACAAACGCGTATTTCTCGTCACAACGGTACGACCCCGACCTCCCTGCGAAATTCCACGAATGGATCGATCGGTAGGGGTTTGGTCAGGCCGTCTGCGATATTTTCGGTTGTAGAGACATGCTGCATCGCGATTTCTTCCTTGTCAACCCAATCCCTAAGCAAATGGTACCGGATTTCGATATGGCGAGACCTCCTGGTGATCGCCTCTGTCTTTGAAAGATCAATCGCGCCCTTATTATCAACGCTGAGTGAAACAGACCCTGCCTCTTTGGATCTCAATGCCGCAGTTCCTTCACTAATGATTCCCGCATCTATAAGTAGGTCATGCAACCAAACAAGCTCGCAAGCTGCCTCGCTCGCCGCAATATACTCAGCTTCGGTGGAGGATTTGGAAACACTTGTCTGCCGCTGGGATCTCCATGAAACTGGCGAGCCCCCCATCGTAATAACGTATCCGCTTGTTGATTTGCTCAATGGGTCGGCCCCTGCCTAATCCGAATCTGACCAGCCCTCAGGCCGTAGGTCGTCCGCAGCTGAATCCGCCGCTGGTCCCTTGAAGATAATACCATGCTTCTTAGTCCCTTTCAAGTATCGAAGAAGATGTTTCAAAGCATGCCAACATTCCTTATTTGGGCGGCTATTAAATCGAGAGAGATAGTTGACCGCGAATGCAATATCTGACCTGCAGCAGGTCACTAGGAATTGCAAGTATCCTGTTCCCTTCCGGTAATTCCTATGCGTAAATTGGTCATCGAATCCCGGATCCTCGTCAGGGCAAAATTCAATATTAATATCCTTCTTCATCGGGATCTTAGCAGGTCTGCAATCCTGCATGCCGAATTCCTCAAGGATCTCATCAATGTAGGCTTCTTGATTAACCGCAAGGTCGCCATTCGGGAGCTTTTCAACCCGCATCCCAAGATATCTGCTTTGGTTCGTCGTTTCGGTAATTTCGAATCGATCCTGCAGTTTTCGAACAAGCCATTCGATCTCTTGCTCGTTAGGACCCATGATTCTGCAATCATCAACGTGTAGGGTAACGTAGATCTGCTTCCTCCGGTGGAATAGCAAACCCGCGTCATATTTGGAAACCTCGAATCCTAGAGATTTCATATGGTTAATTAGGGTGAAATACCAGATCCTAGCAGCTTGCTTCAATCCGTATAACCCCTGGCGAAGGTGCGCAACCAGCTTCCTTCCACCCCTTCCATGTTTGACCCCGGTAGGAAGTTCCATAAAGAGCTCTTCATATCCATGATCCAGAGATAAGGATCCATTTAGGAAGGCCGTCACAAAATCGAACATGCGTACAAACCATCCTCGCCTTGTAGAAACCGCAAAGCAAGCTCTGGTCGTGACCCCGTTGACTACCGCCGCGAAGGTCTTCTTGTAGTGCACCCCCTCTTGCTGTGCAAAACCGCGAACTACCCATCTTGCTTTGAATCGAATAGTCTCGCCTTTATTGTTCATCTTCCTAGCAAATACCCATTTGCCGGTAAGAACCTGCATGGTTGCAATTCTCTCAACGATGGTCCAGGTTCCTTTCTCATTCAATTTCCCGATTTCAACGCGAATAGCCTCTTCCCATAGCGGCCATTCCTCGGAGCGTTTTGCTTTTGCAATAGATTTCGGGACGTCGGTCCTGGTAGATAGGACTGGTAAGGAAGCTTCCTGCTCGGGTAGAAGGTCTTCTTCGTTGGAATCCGTAAGAATATCAATCTCCTCCCCTAGGTAGGATGGCTCTAGGACCTGCTCAAATTCGCCGTCCATTAGCCGTTTCAAAACGTCAGGTTTCTCCCTCACTATATAAGCTAGAACTTTGCTCTCCCATCCATTCGATGGATCTAGCAAATCAAGCTCATCCGGAAAATCGGCTACCGCCGCTGCTGCTGCCGCTGCCGTAATTTCCTCATTCGCATTTGTTGGGATCGTATTCCCCGGGGTTTCTGCAAGAGCCTCATTGAAAATAACATCTCTATGAGGGGTCGTTTGTTTGGTTTCGGGATCCCATAATCGATAGATATGGAGCCCATTGTAACCAACGAATTTCAGCTTCCTAGATCGGGGTTCCAGCTTGGAACTCTCCTTCAAATCCTTGAGGTACGCGTCGCATCCCCAACGGTGTATGGCCTTGACCGTAGGTTGAATCCCGGTCCAAGCTTCCATGGGGGTTAAAGGTTTCTTATTCGCAACGCACCCGTGTAAGGGAACTGAGGTTGGGGATAAATTGACCATTAAGCACGTAGAAATGAGAGCTTCTCCCCAAAGTTCCTTAGGAAGGCCAGAATCAATCAGAAGTGACCTGGTCTTTTCGACAAAAATCCAAATTCCGCGTTCTGACACCGCGTTCTGCTGAGGCGTATCCGGAACCGTAATTTCGTGGGTTATAGCGAATTCGCTATAAAATTTGTTCATTTCATTTGATTTGAATTCTATTGCACCATCTGATACAATGGTCCCGATATCTCTACCTGTAGTGGATTTAATCATTCGAACCCAATCCTTTATAATCTTCTGCGCTTCCGATTTCTTCTCCAAAAGGAATACCCAGCGGAATCTGGTCGCATCATCCGTAATTAGTAAGAAATAGCGTTTTCCGCCGTAGGTCAGAATATCCTGGTCTGAGTTTGTATCCGAATTCGAACCTTTTGAATCCTTCGGGGTTGGATCCAACGTCTTACCTCCCCCGGCAATATCAATGAAAATCCTCGCCCCAGGCCGTGTAGCACGCGTCCTAGGTTCAAAGGTGTTCCTCGTTTGCTTCGCCTTAACGCAGGTTTCGCAAAAACCAATGCTTCTCCCCCCTTTGAGCTTTATTGCCGTCCTAGGATCCTTTGCCAGAATAGCGATATCATGCGGATTAAGGTGCCCTAATCTCCTATGCCAATTCTTCATTGTATCTTCCATCGGGATAGGGTCCTTTGCGTTATGATTTGGTGCTAGGGTAGGCGTAAAATTCGGATCTGGTGTGGTTCCATTTTCTAGGAATTCGGCCACGTAGGTAGGCTCAATCATATGGCTTGGGGTTGGAATCGCGTACGTAGGGTAGGTAGGAGATTCCGAGGGATTATGCTGTTTTAAAACAAAAATATCATCGTCAGTAAGAACGGCTTCAAAGCTGAGAATGCCATCCGGGGATTCAAGCAAGAAAGCGTGTTTTCCATCAATGAAATGCTGCTTAGCTGTAAATCCATCCCTAATAAGCTTGCCAAAGCTGATCAAGTTGACTTTCAATTCAGGAACAAGCCGGATTCCATCAAGCGCGAGGTCCCCGCCGTTGGTTTCAACGATTCCTTTTCCAAATCCGCAAGATTTCGATTTTGAACCGTTCGCCATGAGCAGCTGCGTAGGTTGGCTGCCGTTGCTTAGTTGCACCACCCCCTCATGCGAGGTTGAATGCTTGCCGCAACCGGAATCCAAAATCCACTCCATGTTTGATTCCGAATAAGCGGGTGAAGTCTCTAGGATCGTATAGGTTCCACTAGGCTTCGTGGTAGCGGAATCTTTTGGCTCTTCCTTCTTATTTGTAGGTCTCTTCCAGCCCTCAGGAGCTAGATGAGGATGCTTGAAATAGCATCTTGTTTCATCGTGGCCTTTGAACTTGCATTCGTTGCAAAATAAGCCATTGCCCACCGAATTCTGAGATGTTCGCGGAGCTTGTTTTGATTTCGTGTTCGTGTTCGAATTTGAATCTTTTATTGCATTAGTTTTGGTTGTAGGAGGTTTCTTCTCAGGATCCCCGGTATTTGGGAGCCTGCTAAGAATATCGCGAAGTAATCCAACGAGGTCTTCTTCAGGGGATTTCTCTTCGCCTCTTGCTACCGTATCAAGGCGGGTTTGTATCCATTCTCGCCATTTTCGGCTCAGGCCCATGCGTACCATATCAAAAAGGATATAGTCGGGAATCGGGAAGCCTGTCTCCTGAAGCTCCAGCCTTAAAGCCATAAACTTCTCAATGTAAGTGCGATCGGTGACTGAATTTTCATCTGCTTTCAACGTAGATATTTCTCGGTATAGCCGGAACCGCTGATCATGAACTCGTTCGTAAAATGCCGTTTCTGTTGCTTCCCATAGGTCGTAAGCAATCATCTTGTCTGGAGTCTGGAAATGCTTCTTCGCCTGTGCTGATATTGAACTATTCATGAAGTTCCATAGCCAGTTGTTCCACTCAGTCCATATGGCTGAGACATTCCCGCTCGTGTAACCTGCTGGTAAGCTTCTTTGCTTTCCGGTTAGGATTTTGAGGACTCTGCTTCCCGCGATCTCTGCTGCGTGAAGAACCTCTTTCTTCCATGGAATGTAGTTAGCTGATCCGGTTAGGATTGTAACCTTTCTAATCCCTTTGACATTGGTTTTAAAAACTGCAATTATCTTCCCCGTTTTGGAATCAGGGTCGACCTGCTCCCGCATGAATTCGTCAAGTTCGGGGTCGTCGTACGGATCCCGGTTGCTTCTTGCATTCGGGAAGGGTGTACTAGTTGTTGCATTAGTATGTGTTGCAAGGTCATCTTCTTGCGCTTCCGCTGCGTCAACATGCTCTCTTTGAGGGGTTGGCGAATCGTAGAAATGCTCTAGCGGTTCGTCAAATCTAACGGTTGATTCTCTACGGTCCCCCTCAGGTTCCGTAAAGCCGCTTTGGCGAATATGCGGGTAGCGGACGGTGCTGCTACTCAGCATGGATTCTCTTCTGAATTCCTCAATCAATGACCGTCTATCTCTTTTCATTTCTTCTCGAAATCTGCGTTGGAGGTTCTCGGCTATTCTCATGAGTTCTTGATTAGGGTCTGTAGCTCCTGGCGGTATTTGCTCCATCTCAGGCGCTCCCTCATTATTATCCAATCCTTCCTCTTGGTTTGCCGGAAAAGCTCCAGCATAATCTCTTGGTGTAGCTATTCGCCGTTGGCCGGTTTGGGGTGTAGGTAGGTTGGAATCCTGAACCTGACCCACGGTGGGTTCAGGCGTGTGATCGCTTGGAGGGTTACGTTCGTTTACCATTTTGCGATTTTGCCGTTGAATTCTTATTCGATTTGGTGGTCAAAGCTCGAATTCCCTAGAAGGTATGTTGCTTATTCGTTTGATCGGAAACTAGTCTGATCTTCGGAATGGATAGCAAGTGTTATGGTCACTGCTTCTGGTCTCTGCTTGCTTCACGAAAAGCAAAGATATGGGTGGCTCAGGAGGATACTTATAACCATAAGATAGCTCTCCCAAATCAGGGAGAAGCTTCCAGATGGATGGATCTTTTCTGAATCTTTGTGCAAGCTCCAAACAAGGCGGATTTTGCAATATTCAAAGGATATCCTTTGAATCCTCTTTGCGAACAAACGATTCTTTGCAGAACAAGCGTTTCTTTCGCAAATATCCCTTTCGCAGAACAAACGAATTCTTCAAAGGCTCTTTTGACGAATCGCGGTTCTTTGAGAGTATTGACCCAAATGCTGAATCTCAATGATTCAATGCAGATGGCGGTCACCCTGGGTCCCCCGTTGGGAATCCCTAAGGTGCCTCTGGTGTAGGATTTCCCGGCGAACTGGCGAGCTGGTCGAGCTGGACGGTTGGTCGGTTTTGCCCACGAAAAATCGATCCAAATGCAAGATTTTCGCAAAAGGAAACCACCTAGGTGCCTCAGCTGAGGATCCCTAAGGTATATTTGATATTTCCAACGAAATATCACCCAAATAGCACTTGGAAAAGCGTACGGGTTCTCATAACCTGATAAGTGAAGATAGTTGTTGATTGGATCTATAGGATCAAGCTACAACTATATAAGGCGATAGGCTGGTCACGTGCAGGGGTAGCTGGATTACGTAACAATTAAACCCAGTGCTGTCACTAGCTCTATAATAACCTGTATGCAAACGATCCTTCAAACAGCGGGCTGAACGGCCTGCACATCAGGCTTATCCAATTTTTTCTGGGGTCAATATTCAATTTATTCATCGAATTAACAAACTGTACACTCCGCTCCTATTAGTATTGAGTGTGCACAGCATCAGACCCTGAGCCCGGGCCGTTCGAGTAACTAAAGAGGTCGATCGTGACGTGGCTCATGAAAATGGCCAAGAGCACGGAGTAGACTGTAGTTGAGATAGGAACGAGGGAGATAACTACATACCTCATGAGGCGCCTCAATTTTCTTCGCCTTTTGAGGCTCAGAGTCTTGATGTCAAACTAATGATTTCCAGAAATGTCAACAGAGACTCGAGGGCAAGGTGAGGCCCTTAGACCCAGCCCTTAAGTTAACCAGACGGGACTAGATGTATGTATGCATGTATGTACCTCGTAGTATGTGACTCGGTAACAAAAAGTTTGCGATTCCTTCCTTGATTCTGTACTCATGTCCACAGTTACCACAAACAAGTTGACCCTCGTTAACGCAGGTTTCAAGCAGCAGGTGGTGGAGGTTTCGTAACCATCGCTCATCGGCTAGCTGACCATTGTCTGGCTTCGCATCGGCCCGCGCCCCAAATCCTAACTTTGACATTGCATTAGCTCGCTTCACAGTTGCGTGACCGACAGTGGATCAATGATGCAGCGATTCCCAGGTCAGGGAAAAGGGACCAGAATTCTCACCTCACGGGCCGTATAGTCGAAGGGCGTCCCATTCTATGCGTGGGAGGATATTGCACATAAGCTGTGCCGGAAGCTCAATTTCTTGTTGGTCAAGCTCTGCATTGTGGAAATGGAGCGGGAAGGAGGTGAGAGAAGCCTTGCAACTTTTCACTGCGCAACTCACAAAATTTGCTGTCAGTTCATGATGAAGGATTGTAGCCGTCAGCACCCCATACTCCGTGTGCTTGAAGGAAACCCTCTGAAGCTCCGAACTACCGAAAAGGCTTAGTCATCAATTGTACGGCCGTATGGATACTCGTACATACAGTAAATCCAGGTCCGTAACCCTCCCTCACGCACCGCGCAGTATATACTTCGTAATTATTTGGCTGCTGTCGCTGCAGTTTTGAACCGGTTAGACTCGTTAACTACGTCATCCCTCCACACAGTAACTTAGGTACCATGCTCTACGCTCATCTTGCCATTCTATGTATGTATGTAATATGTACGGAGTATATTTTACTAGTTTGTCTGCACACCAGCGATTATCTACAGTATCAGTGATCACTCCGGACGCCCAAGAGCACCGGAGGTGTTTTCTCGACGAGTTGATGGATGTCTACAGTAACTATTATTAAACGCAAGCCTAATCACTGTGAAGAGTGGACGTTCACTCTGTAACAGTTTTCCTATTCATCCCCTCAATAGGTTTCGCCGACAGGTCATGTGCACGCATTGGTTTGATTTGGTTGGGTAGATATCCATGATTTCTTGACATCTGGCACCAGTCGCAACTGGCTAAAATCGATTGTTGATTTCCTGAGGCCACATTGATACCCAACCGCCCCTCCTAGGACCATCGCAAAATCACCCGAACATTTAAATATCTCTACAGAGTACGCCGTATCTGCTTTCTGGATACAGAGGCGAGAGACCTGAGTCCCTGAAGGAAATCAACGATTCCCGCGGGGTCGTTCCCTTTACCATTCACCCTGTCCACGCAGGACTCCAATATACGCCGCCGTTTCCTTGGCCCAGTCGACCTACTTTTGAAAATTTGCGTTCGTTTTCTGCGTCCTAGCACATTGTCCAAGAGTTTCCTATCATAGCTTACGAAACATACGATCCTCGATTCCTCGACTCCCTCCCTTGAAAGGACTGGCCAGTTTGTGCTTTCTTCACTTCCTCGTTCCTCAGAGAGAATTTGTGGCTAGAGATGACTTCCATAATACATGCTTGCCCGTATTGCGGGTACGAAGCTGAAATTGCGAACTTGTTACCCAATTTTGCGGAAAATCCGCATTGCCACCGTGTATGAGCATGGAACTCTCGCTCCTGGTAACCGCGTCTAACAATAATTGGCTTAGTGTGGGTTGTCCGTTGCAGAGGCAGATAGCAAGATTGATAACGACCTTGCATCGCTTTTCGCTCACCAGATGGCGATGGGACATCAACATCCCGCCGCATCTCCTGTGCCCGTTTTGTCGAGTCCTTCCAAAATTCCGAGCCCACCTCCGATTGCATATAGCATTACCCAGCATTACAATCACTCTGCTCATCAAGCGCTCTTAAGCCCCCCAAAACAAATGATTTCTTCGGAGCAGGACGTGCCCGCAAAGGATATTCTTTTGCGACACAACATTAACCCCGATTCACTTTTCCCGACCCAGCTCGCACTATTTGAGCAAGCTAATCTGGAGCAAAGAGCGCGTCTCCTTGAGTTGTGGCAAATATCCCCCCCGATTTTTGAGAATTCGTCGTCCCTGAGGGCATTTACCCAGTCGTCTCCTATCTCCAATTGTGTGAATCCGGAACGTAATGAAATTAGGTCTAGCGATCAAATCACCGAAATGCATGATGATATGATGATGGACGAAACTGGATGCGAGTCCAATGACACTCATAATGCTGAGCCGTACGTGGTTACAGGCTATGAAGTTTTGGCACGGAGGGAGTACGATTTATCTGCGAAACAGCACATTCCCTCGGGCTCTTTGGGCACCGTGCCAATCGAATGCCTACCTAACAACGATTACAAGTCGTCCACTGACCCTGCATACAAGAAAGAGGAATGGTGGCCAAGTTCTCAGCCTATCGAGCACCAATATGGCGCTTTTGAGATGAAAAACAATTATATTGGTTGTGGGGTTGCGAGACCGCATTGGCTTGAGGATCAGCATATGTACTAAGCTGGAGTTACAGGCCTTGCTCTATTGAAGATTCTCAAATACTGGATCTTTGGAGGAATCCCATGTTTGCTCTTGTCTCAATCAAACTTATGCCCCTCTTGTCTCGTGATACTGTTATCTTCTTGGAAGAAGTACCGATTATTGTGCGCTGTGTCTTGGTGTCCTGAATAGGGTTAGCCACTTCTTGACATGGCGGTCTTGGGCCATCGGTACTACTGTAGGTGTGATGCTTGAAACTGACCCTCCCTTCGTGGGGAAAATGTATGCACTCTATCGTGCAGGTGCGCTCATGTATGTGTGCACAGTTCATACAGTACTATATGGACATTGGTTTCATCTTGGGAACTTGATTGCAAAACTGAATGCCTGAAGCATACTACTAAGATCATAGCGACTCTTTCAAGCAACGACAAACTGAAATCGGTGAACAGGTTTGAGAAACGGTCTCTAGCCCCCATGGTCTGTAATCACCTTCGAAGTGCGAAGTCCGGCCGATTTCATTTTGGCGAGCTACTTCCTACGAGGTATGTATGTATGTACAGTACATGGATGCACATTGTGTTCTCTCATTCAACCACTGCAAAGATGGTGTGGATAAACCCACCAGATACGATTTCCGGTGTGAAAACTGGAGCATAGGACACGGAGAAATTGGAGAATGTCAAATTGTATCGAAAAGGAGTTAGCCATAACTTAGCTTGAAAGCGATGGTATTTGTGCCGAGGAATGATGATATTAGACACATCAACTGGGAGGTTCACTTTTGATTCGACAAGTTCTTTTCTGCTTTTCGGGGATTCCTTCGTGGGAATGGATTATTTAGGGATGTTCTGTTAACATATCGACTTGAGAGGTTAAGATCGTCGACATTGTAATTGATGTAATGTGCGGCACCGAGTCGTGAAAAAATTTCGTCAGGCCTGTCGACAACCATGAAAAAACAAAGAAAGAACCATATCCATGCTGGGAATAATGCAAACCCGCCTAACTCCGCTCATATTAACCGTTGCTGAATCAACCAGGCTCCCAGCGGTAAAACGAAAGGAGAGCCAGTATAACCCGTGCCTAGCAGCGAATAGCATAAGATCAAATCGGAGGCTAGTCTGACACCGTAGCAGCAGTCTTCCCAAAACCCATATAAAAATCAAGGGCACTGATTCGAATTATTCTTGCTTCGTATCGTGGAGGCGTGTTTGTCGCTAGCAGATTATGCCCACACGGCGGCACCACTTTTTCTGTACTATATGGTATCAGCATTATAACGTTGCTGATAAGAGCCAACAGTCATACTTGATTTGAGCGGGATACCATATCCTCGTTTTTCGACGGAAGTTACAATGTTTTCGTGGGTAGGCACCGGTTTCGCCAACACTGCGGCAGATATGGTAACAATGGCAAACACGAGTATAGCGCGCTTCATAACTCCTGTAACGGGAATCCTTTTTTCTTTTTCGTTTCCGACTTCATAGAGAACTGCAACGAGCAGAAAATAATAGGGGATGATATTTTCAGAGAAAAGGGTTAACCTCGGGCAGAGTGCAAGTGGATGGATTTGATGTCAGCAACTGAAGAAAAGCTCATGGATTTGTGCCATCTCAAAGAAAGCAAAAGCAGATGCAGAGAAGAGAGGTGGATAGAACACATCCCGTCGAAGGGTTTCATTGACACTGCTTTAGCATCACTAAGTGCATTAAGTGAATAAAGACGGTTATTGATTCCATTCGCTTCTCAAGGTGAGGTATCATATGGGAAGCAAATGTATCAAAGCCCACTTCGATTGATTTGAGTAGGAACATGCCTCATTCTGTGCAATACGCAATTGAGAGCAAATTTCAGCATTTGAGCTGGGGATTTTCCTTCAAAATGACTAACAAATGAAGTCAGAAAGACCATAGACTCATCAGGCCACGGAAAGAAAATCTTGAAAGTTCTTTTCAGGATGTGGCGCCCAGGTCAAATTCAGACGCCTGCACACGAGCCCGCAGAGAGCCGCATTGCCCTCAGGAGTACAGGAGTCGGCGAGCATTATGTACGGAGTACTCCATATATACAGAGCATAGCTGCTCTAAGATGGGTGTGTCCATTCCAAGGTTGGAAGCTGCATTGATATCTCAATCATGGCAAGGTGTTTATTGATGGTTGTCCGGATTAGGGTCTCAATAGGCTAGAGTTAGCCCTAAGACCTTATCCGAAGAAAGGGAGCATACGCAGAAGACAAACTATTTAGGCACTTGGAACGCCCAGGTGGCCGCAGGGAAATTCCTCCTCAATAAGAGCACACCAAAGGCCAGAAAGATTCAATTCAGCAAGGTAAGTTCCGGGGTTTGCCTGGGTTGTATAATATTGGGGGGTTTTAAGAGGACGAGGTTCAGGCAATTGATGATGTAGAATCCTTGCGCTTCAACATCCCAAGCAGAGTCACCACTTGACAAACAACTCCATGCTAAAGCAAGGGAGGTGTCATGGAGAAAAGAAAAGAATTGCATCACGGAGGAGTGACGCGGAGGCGGGCTGGGAGGGTTCTACCGTAGTGAGTATGCATTTCGAAATTCATCGCCCAAATGAATACTCACTCTGGCGGTGATAACGTCAACCGACACCCACCGAGCACCGACAATGGATGAGCACCTCTGCTTTCAGACAACGCTTTCTCAACAACCACGACCCTAATTAGATAGCTAAGATGTAATTTATATTCAACAGTTTGATAGTTACAATCTTCTTAAATCTTGAGCGAAAACATCTAGATTTCGGATATTGTAATACCGTAATCCAAATACACGCGCTCAGTTTGTATGGGAAAAATACAGTAGATTACAAAATGAACACACTTGATTGCGGGCTCATTATCGATTTTTCTTGAACGCATGCTTGCCAGCCTATATATTGCTATTGAGATACCATGGATTACATGTCAGATACAATTCTAGAAGCTTGGTGGTTGTGCATTTGGCACTCAAAAGTCGCTATTTTCGCTCAATTTGTATGTGTGATCGTTGAGTGTCGGTGCTCATTGGCTGTCGGGTCACGTTAATTAGGGCGTGCTGTTGTATAGTATGTATGTATGTATGTACTGTACATACTGGATGTCTATGAAGGATTTCGTCGAACGTTTGATTCTCGGGAATTTTCTCCGTCCATATTTAAGCTCCGCACACAGTTTTACCCCCGCTGTCATTACACGGTAATTACAGGCCAAGACAGTGTAAGCTTACAGAGTTATCTCTGCTGTGTATGTATGTACTGTATGTATGTACAGACATAATACACAGGTGAGGTAGCTTTGGATTCATGCAACTTGATTGAGAAATCTTTCAGGCCGCGAGAAACCGCACTTCCACCCACACTCACTGCCAATTCAGTTCCTTTCATATTTTCTCAGCCCATAAAAATGTTCTCTAGGAAGATTGCGCAGAACACGCAGGTATGTTCCCCTGCAGCTAATTGTACCTATGGGCATGTGTTTCTGACCGACCACGATAGTCAGTACTTCGCACTGCTGCGAAGGCTGGGCCATGTTTTCCGCAATCGAAAATTGCTACCAGATGTCAGTGCAGTTGATAATCTTTGTTTATATCTTTATTGACCCGAATCGGCTTCCGAATAGGCATCACGACCGTGCAGTCTGATATCTTCAAACCAACCAAATACGGCGGCAAATACACAGTGACACTCATTCCAGGCATGAAAAGCCCTCCCCGAATTCTACGCTGGTTGGAGCCGCACATTGATGCTAACATTAGATAACTAGGCGACGGAATTGGTGCCGAAGTTGCGGAGTCAGTGAAGACAATCTTCAAGGCAGACAATGTACCCATCGAATGGGAGCAAGTTGATGTTAGCGGTGTCGATGCGGGCAACAAGCATTCGGAAGAGTTGTTCAAGGAGTCTATTGCCTCCCTAAGGAGAAACAAGATTGGACTGAAAGGCATCTTGCACACACCAGTTGAGAGATCGGGGCACCAATCTTTCAATGTTGCCCTCCGCCAGGAACTTGACATCTATGCTTCGATCGTTTTAATCAAAAACATTCCCGGCTACAAGACGCGGCACGACAATGTTGACCTGTGTATTATCCGTGAGAATACAGAGGGGGAATATTCCGGTTTAGAGCATCAATCCGTCAGCGGTGTTGTCGAGTCACTCAAAATTATCACCCGAGCGAAATCCGAGCGTATCGCGAAGTTCGCTTTTAGCTTCGCCCTCGCAAACAACCGGAAGAAAGTCACCTGCATCCACAAAGCTAATATCATGAAACTTGCGGACGGGCTTTTCCGAAGCACGTTCAAAAAGGTCGCTGAGAGTTATCCGACGCTGGAAGTCAACGATATGATTGTTGACAATGCGTCTATGCAGGCCGTTGCACGGCCCCAGCAGTTTGATGTTATGGTGATGCCGAATTTGTACGGAGGCATCCTTTCAAACATCGGTGCTGCGTTAGTGGGTGGACCAGGTATTGTTCCTGGTTGCAATATGGGTCGAGACGTTGCCGTTTTCGAGCCTGGGTGCCGACACGTCGGCCTTGACATCAAGGGTAAAGATCAAGCTAACCCAACCGCCTTGATCTTGTCCGGGTCAATGCTTCTGCGCCACCTGGGGCTTGATGACCACGCCAACCGTATTTCCAAAGCCGTTTACGATGTAATTGGTGAAGGGTAGGTTGCTTCCTGCACTTTATGTTCCGTCATTTCATGGCCAAGCTGTGGCATACCTAGTTCTCTTACCGGCTAACGTTTTATATCAAGTGTTGTGCGAACTCGGGACATGGGAGGTCAGGCTACCACCCATGAATTCACCAGAGCTGTTTTAGATAAGATGGAAGCTGCCCTCTAGAGACTATTGATAGAGCCTTCCATGGGTTAAACGAAACCCTGGGTCCCATTACCGTTCTCAAGCCGCGGCCTTCCCAAGGCATGTACACCGAATATTAAGACTACAACCACGAACGAACACTACTCAACGGATACGTGTCACTTCCTTAAGCCTGTTCTAAGAGGTAACCCGACATTCTTGTTATGATCTGCTCAAGATGGAGACTGGCTACATGTTTCTGTGCTCTCGTCCCTTGTAGATATCTACATTGTCAAGACACGGTTCTCGACGCCACCCCTTGTTTGCGTGTCTTGTCGCAACACAAAACTTGTAAATTAGATTTCAAATGAGAGTAAAGATTATGCCCCCTAGAAACGGTTGATTGTTTTCCGAAATTTTTTGACGAGATTCTCTTGGGCTAGGCTTTCATGTGCTGCGAGGTTGTTTATACATTAAGATAACGGGTTAAGGCCAAAGTCCCAACAGCAAATGTTGTGCTTCTAATATGGAAAAAAAAGGAAGCCTCATGCTCCGTACAAACTTCGTACACAGCGCGAGCCTCAAAATCGCCTTGTCTTCCTCCCTCCCCAGAATCCCATCAGCTCACCCGTTTCAGACACCCAGTCACGAAATCCGCCTACTAGTGCTTTCGCAATTCCCTTGCTTTTGCTCTTCTTCTGGTTACTGGTGGCACCTAGAGACGACGAGGCCGACGGACCATCCGAACCCATCGAAGGACTCGGGGCATATCCTGAGCCCGTGGTGGGCAACACATTCTCGCCCGCACTTAAACTCACAAACAGTGAGAATGGAACGAGCCACACGCACAAGCCAAAATACGAGGCTATCTCTGTGAATGTTGGTAGATCAGAGCCTGCTCCATAGTAATGGCCTGCTGATGAGTGTGACGAGGACGCGCGGTTGTATTTAGTTTGCAATGTAACGGGGTCAGAAAAGTGTCGAAACCACATCCAATGGTTTAATCCGACGAGAAAGCAGGAGAGAAGGAAAAGTGGATCGGAAAGCTTAACGATTGGAAAGCGTCGGAGGTTGCTAGCATATACAAGGTGTGAGACTATGCTGAAGACTGTGAGGGAAAAAGGCAGCCCATCAACGAGCCAGAGTAGTGCGTGGAGGATAGTTATTGTGTAAATCAGACGTGACAAAACGCGCCGCGCAAGCACCGTATGTTCTTCTACAAGCTCAGAAAGATAGTAGAGCCCGGAAGCTAATAAGGGAGAATTAGCCACTATTCAAGGAAGGCTTCTAGGTCAAGGGGCAACATACCAATTGCAAGTGTCAGGAAGCAAAACCCAACTATGAGTCCCAAGTAGCCGATAAGAGGAAGAACCCACATCTTGGGTGTTTTGCAAAAGTGGGAAGATCGAGGAAAAGAAGAGATGAGCTTGCTTAACGTCTCAGTTGTAATAAGTTGTCTGTGATCAGGGTGTTGGGCGTGTTAATGGCAGAAAAACATGGATGCATGGCTTTTGCAGTCTCAATCCCATGTAATATGATGTTATGAGAGGTTCTGATTCTTTATTAGTGACTATCCTTCCGGAGTCGCATATTGTTTTAATGACACTCGTACAGAGTTGACAGTTGGCGGAAAGATAGATATCTGCGTGTCGTCAACATGTCGACCGACTCAAGATAGCCTCGCGCCTCAACAACGTTATTAGTCAGCCACGAGTTGAGCCACACAGCCACAAGCTATGAGCCGTGAACCCTACCTAATTACCAGAAAATATCTGATAAGTCATGAGCAAGAAGTGCACCGAACTTCACTGGAGAATTGTCTTAGTTTAATTTTAGCTCGATTAGCAAGCATGTCGAGACCGGAAGATTTACTGTACGCTTGTTTTCTCTTGTGGTGCCAGAAGTACGACTGATCATGAGTGTAGGCCGCCTGACCTTTACTACAATGACACCGAATCCCGGAAGTACACTTCATCCTCACGGATACAAAATATTCAGTCAGAAATGACCCACCGCGCCCTGGAACTTTTGGAACTTCACGCTCCTTCGTTAATCCTCGATATCGGCTGTGGCTCTGGCTTATCGGGAGAAATCCTATCGTCCGTCCCATCTACTGAAGGTGGTCCGCACACGTGGATCGGAATGGACATCTCTCCCAGCATGCTTGATATCGCGTTGCAGAGAGAGGTTGATGGTGACCTTTTTTTGGCAGATATGGGACAAGGAGTCCCTTTTCGGCCAGGAACATTTGATGCTGCTATTAGCATTAGTGCCATCCAGTGGCTGTGCAACGCCGAAACGGCAGACGTGAGTCCTGAAGGGCGATTGCGCCGTTTTTTCGACGGACTGTATGCCTGCTTACGTCGTGGTGCGCGTGCCGTGTGCCAGTTCTATCCTAAAAATGATGCCCAACGGAACATGATCAGCGCTGCCGCAATGAAGGCGGGGTTTGGTGCTGGTATCCTGGAAGATGACCCTGGAACCAAGAATGGGAAACTTTACCTGGTTTTGACGGTCGGAGGCGGCGGGCTAAAGGGAGACATCACTGGCGTTGTACAAGGGATGGACGGCGTGGAAGTTTTGGATGTCAGAAAGAAGGCACAAAATACCAAGCATGGCTCTCTGAATTCAGCGGATGTCAAAGGCAGCAAGGCTTGGATTGTAAGGAAAAAGGAGCAAATGGCTAGGAAAGGCAAGGTTGTGAAGGCTAACTCGAAATATACTGGAAGAAAGAGAAGAATTGCCTTTTGATTTCTGTGCAAACGGGAAAGGAAAGGACTGCCTCTCGGCGAACATTGCAATTACGACAAACCCACGAAGCACGGTCGAACTCTTATGAAAAACGATTACAGGGTCCCGTCGATGTCTTTTCTACGGATTAGGAAGGTCGCGACCAGGCGCACGAGCTTTCTCGCGGGCTAGCCCTGAAGTTGATCGTAACAGTTCTCAACATATCGATGTTGAGGAGTTACCTGAAGCCGCCGAGTTCTAGTCGGCATCTATGGAGCGTGAGGAACATCACATGAATGGGGTGGTTTAACGGCCATAACATGCATCTTTTGACAACAAAATCATCGTTGGAGCGCTTGGAAATTTATTAAGGCACGACCCTCAAACTTCTTGAAGAACCCGGACGCTATGTCTGAATCCATGTTACTAAGCTGTACATACAAACGCGTCCTACATGTAGCGAGAGCTAATTATATCAGAGGCGGATAGTGCGCATGCAGCTGAGATTTTGAATTGAATATACCCAGCACGGAGTAGCTCTCTGGGCCAATCATAGAATAAGGGTCCGTCATGTACAGTACAAAAGGTAGCTTGCCAGAAGGGCAAGTATCAACGAATCTCAATCCAAGGTACATGAAAATTCATATCAAATCCGAGAAAGGAAGAAAAAGGTCGAGACGGCAGGGAAAAAAAAGTAAGAGAAGTCGAGAACGAGAACGCAAACGGGGTATAAATTCCCTGCTCCAAGGAGAGTAACAACATTGCCGACAATTGCCCTGGGAAGGAAGCAGAGCGACGGTAGTACATCATTTAGAAGGAATAGCCTATTCGTGAAAATGTACAGATTTAAGGGTAATAAAGGGGCGGAAAGAGGAAAATTAGCGCTTGCATGGCAAACATGCGCAAGCCCTTTTCCGTGGGACCTTCCCTAGACAGGAACTATCAAGTCAAAGTAGTATTAGGGCCCATGTGAGAATAAGTGAATCGAAGATGTCAGCAAAGGGGGTTAGGCGGTTCGGTGCAAGAAGGGAAATATATACAGCGCTCTTGGGTATTGTCAAATACAGTATATTCTGACGAGCAAAAAAGAAACAAAGGTTTCTTGCGTGTTGACGTTGCAGAAGAGGAAAGCCCCATTCTATGGGGCAGCGAAAAGAGATCAGAGTTAATGAACAACTAAAGGTGTATACACCCACCAGTGGTTATGAAGCCTTCCTACATAAAAAGTATAGAGCTTTCTCTTCGTTTACTTTTTGCAGTCTGGTTTCCCGGTGTAAGAAAGCTGCTCATAGAGCGGAGATGCGGATGACTTGATTCCTCGGATTGCTGGTGAGGGATCGGAGGGGGCTCATACGTAGGATGCATGGGGATAAACCCAGTGTTGTGGTTTCCTCGGACGTCGCGATGTTTGGAGTCTTCTCTCGTCCCCATCCTGTGAGGTTCAAAAGAGTGTTGATCATAGGCAGGAGTAGGCAAGTCGGAGAACATTTGATGCCTAGGGGAACGGATATCCTCAGGATTCAAACGCTGGCTATTTACCACAAGCTCGGTTTGCCGCATGGTATTGGTGGCAGGTGGATTGTCCCCAAATATTGCATCGAACTCCGTGAGGAACATAGCGAAGACGGGCGCAGGTATGTTAAGAGTCGGAGCAAACACAATGCCGACATTACGCACCGTCATCTTGTTTACATCCGCGTTGTTGATGATGATAATCAAGAATTGAGATAAAGCTCTAAGGAGATCGAGATTAGGTCTGGGGAGTCTTCGGACTAGAATATGAAATGCGGCGATTTTTTGTTGCCTTTCATCCAGATCTAGTCATGCACAGTCAGCATGTGGAGAGAAGAGAGGGTTTAGGAATGAACTTACCGAGGACGCGAATGAATTCCAAATGAAGCTCTTTTGTGAGAACCGTCGTCGGCAATTCTCTGAGATATTGCTTGAAAAGAGAAGCGACTGCGTGGACATCATAGTAGCAATCTCCGTCCAGGAAATTTAGATCGCCTTCAGTGTTAAACCTTTCCTTTAAGGCCTTGATAACAACATTTGAGCCGCTCAATCTAAAGATGCCCTCTTCCAATTCAGCATTTTGGGCTCTCAGGTATTGGAGACAACGATAGACAACGGCGGGGAGCCCGCAGTCAAGCCCAGGAGGACCGCAAAACACCACGGCGTCCGCCAGAGGAAGTCCAAAAACGGGCCGCACTGGCCCTTGCCCTTTTCGGTCAAGAAAATCATCATATAACGAGCCGACAGAATCCTGCCTCATCCCTTGGCCAACAAAATCGGCACCTGTGGCAGCACGAAATCCCCAGATGCTACGTTTCTTTTCCTTAGTGGAAGTGACAGATTTGTTGCCCCAGGCGCCTGCGTCCTGAATCCGCATAGCATTGGTAGGCTTGGATATAGTCTTATGTGTAGGTGACGACGAATTGTCGTGGTCAGGGTGACGATCTGCATGTTCGGCGCCAAACCCATTGGAAGGAGAGACCTTACCGCCCCCAGGCCCACGTACGGGAGCTTCGGCGGCAATAACATCATCGTAGCTAAGTGCTTGGAGTGTTTCCACAGGTCCAGGCTGGCTGTTGTCCCAAGTTCCCTTTCTGGGATGGCCAGGTTGAAGACGCAGTTTGGAGGGGCCTTGCCTCTGAGACTGAGCGTGGTGGCCATGGGATTCATCATCTAATTCGCGTGGTTCGACATAACAGAGTAAGGTTTCAACCCATATATCTCGCTCCTTATCGCTCTCTGCACACAAAACATGGCGGACCAATGCCGAAGTATCCCTTTTCTTTGGCTCCAGTACTAAAAAGGCATGGCGGTATTGGTTGTCTGAATCATCGTCTATCCTAGAAGGGGACTGGCTTTTGCCTGAAGGTGATTGTTTGCCAATCTGTGCATGCTGAATTTTTATGGTCCCAAGATGCGGTCCGCCGGGAGACTCGTAATATCTCAACTCTGGGCCATTGAGAACAAAATAGCGTGATTTCCAACCACCGAAATTCTTACCCCTTTTTGTCAGGTAGCCTTCCATTCTTGGTTTCCCATCCGGCCCAAAAGATATCGGAGGCTTCCCGTTGCCAGGACCATGCAGCAGGTTAGATTCATCATCTCGAGGTTCAATCGCGTCCGCAGTAAGAAACTGGCATACCACCAACGCTGTAGCCTCGTCCATTGGGTGCGTTAGCAGGGATTCAAAGTACGCATTCAAAGCCACCCTCCGTGCATCAACCTTTGCCGGGGAATGGCCAGTGAAAATGGATCTCTCAGGTAATTTCGTATTGAAGCTGCTGAGCTGTTTTATTTGATGGTCCAACTGCGGCAAGGCAATGATCGCCTTTTCCACGCGCCATAGCTCGGTATGACTTTCACGGGAGCGGATGCTCAGAGTGAATACTGGTTCCTCTTCGATTGGTCTAAGAGCCAGATAACTACTCCGAGATGGCCGCAGCCTAGATGATGAGACTTTGACGTCAATATATGGTAAAGAATTGGGTGGAAGAAGTAAATCGGGGTATTCAGCGGAGACCATTCCATGATAGATAGTATGAGATGTCTCAAGCGCAGAGACGGGACTGCCCTTTTCAACTGTGAGTTTGTACGTTGGGGCATCATTGTTCATTTTTTCCGGATTGCTTCCTCTAGATTGCTCCCCCCTTTCCTGGCCATCATCTCCAGAAACGACCTGGGAAGGATTCGCCGGGACCAACATGTTTTGAAAATGGCCTTCGGTTAAAATTCTTGGAGAGGCCGAAGGAGAAGCCAAAGATCCGGGGTCCTTGGGAAATCGTGGCATGGGGGACCCCAACGGACGGTCTGATGGCCTGGGACTCTGAGGCAAACCGGGGCTTAGTGGTGAAGTCATTCGTGATTTATCAGAAAGACTGAGGTCCCTAGAACCGGGTTGCAAAATGGCGGAGATCGAAGCGGGTGGAGGGGAATACATCGCAGAAGGGTTGCGGGATGGAGAGCCAGACATGGCAGAGCGTGGACTTGCTGGAAGACCAACGCCAAGGAATGTTGGGGCTTGCTCTTTCTGAATACTTTCGGGAGGTTCAAAGTGCTTGAGCTTTTTCTTACTCGACCGGCTCCGAATCTCCTGCTCCTTTAGGAGAATTGCCTCCCGTAACCTGTCGTCTTCCTCTCGCGTCTTCCTCCGACCGCGCTCCATTATGGGTATTTCACTGTCGTCCATTATCTCATCATACTCAGAGTCGGAGCTTGCTTTGCGGTTATCCAGAAGAATATGAGGCCTCACTTTGCGGGCTTCATCTAGTTTCAGGGGGGCGGGAGGCGGCTTTCTTGCAGGAGGTGGAATCCTGGCTGTTTTGTCGGCTAAGCCAGAGCTGTTGGACATGTCGAGGATCCCGGTTTCGGCCGCATTGTTGTTGACCTGGGCTGCATGCTGCGATAGTATATCTTGTTGACTTGTGGCATTGCTGTTGGCATCCATCTTGGTCTCAATGGGAGGCTGACTCTCGGGCGAGTCTGTAGCGCGCGAAGCAGTATCGGGATTGGAATCCGTCGGAGTCTGATGGTCGGTATCTGTTTCCTGAGAGATACTGACGGGGGAAGAATTAAATTCGCTACTGGGATCGATGTTGTGCTGAGAGTCCTCTGGCCTGTTTGTTTCCCGGGAACAAGTGTCACGGCCTTGGACGATCTCAGTGTTTTTGCTATAATTCTTTTTGACGTCCAATGAAAGAGGCAAAGGGGTGTTCTGGATTTCCTTTAGTCGTTTCCGATATTTCTCCTTATCCTTCATTGTTCTTTCTAGGTCTTTGTTCAACGCCAATAACATTGTCCGTTGTTTGTCGACAAGTTTCCAAAGTTGCGCATTTTGAATAGCCGCGTGCTGCTTTTCCTTCAGCAAATGTATGATGACGGCCTCTGGTGACCCCGCAGCCGAAATGAGGTTGGCAATGTCTGCGGGCGTGACGTTGTTAGAATCCAGGGATGACTTGTGCGAATGGGAGGCGGAAGAAAGCGATGAGATGGCGGAATCGATCGAGGACGTCCGCGGCATCACCCTGTGACCCGTGCTCTCTGCCATTGCGGAGACATGAATGGAATTCGCAACTGGGGCTCTGGCGTGGCCGGGTCTCTGCGAGGGATTGACCCTGCTGGTCGCAGTGGTCGTAGAAGTCGAGGCCAGCGTCGACTGCTGCGGTGTCTCACCAAACGACCTCACCGCAGCGGCCGAATCCGACGGCGACGAGACGAAGAACGGCGATGAGATGCACTCTGCGATTCCCGTGGGCGGAGACGGGAACTCTGAATGGGCTATCAACCTCGTCGGCGATAGGGGCAGCGACAGACTCGCGGTGGTGGGCGGGAACGGCCTGGCAGCGTGTCGCGGCAGGTGCTGATACTGGTCGCCAGGACGCGAACGAAGACTCGATAAGAATGGAGCTCGCGATGGATCTGAGGAACTAACGGCAGGGGCTTGAGGATGCGCAAGAATGCGGGAGTGTTTGGGGATTGGAGTGGTTCCACCTGAGCCAGAGCGGGCGATCGCCGGATTGTGCGGTGGAGATGGTATGCCAGAGCCGTCGCCTTTGGCTAACGACGACGACGAAGAGTTGGAGAACGAAAGAGAACGAGTCGAATGCGAGGAATGCAAAGGGGAAGAAGGGACCATGCCAGGGAGTGAAGCAAGAGATTGGAGTTCCGCATCAGCGTGATGCCGCCGTGGATGCGACATGGCTCCCTAGCACAACCCTGCAGGGGAGAGGGGGTTGAGTTGGAGGTGGGAGACGAAGGGACTCTCTGTTTGATTAGCTGCGCTCGCCAGTCAGGTGGACTCAGGGGCTTCATCCCGGCGTGATTGGCCATCGTCGCTTTTTAGTCGGCTGGGCTCAACCGACGATGCAGATTCAATTCATACATCCTCGCATGTGGTTGAGAGCAGAGCATGGTCTACATCTTACGGAGTAATACTGCTGGGTGATTCTTGGTGGTTGACCGACAACTCCCAACGTGGTTGTTGACTCGTTACTCCGTAGTCCGCTGAGCGTGTCGCAGCATGAATTTCGGCCATCATGTAACTTGGCTGAGTAGCTAGCAGTCTGATTACGACTCCTCTGCTCCGTGCAAGCCCCCCGAGAAAGCTCCGACGTCGAACTCTAGTCGTTAGTTAGGTCTTGTCGACGTGACATGCTGGCCTCTTGAATCTCAGAATCTGTGACTTTCTGACGACAACTTTGTAGACTGAGCTTGATTCATAGGCAATTATTTCTACCTATCTGCAGGTGACTATTATACATACGGAATAGTTACATAATAGAAAGAAAGAAAGATACAATACATCGGCACTAAACCCTGATGCCTAGCTTTTGTTCCCCAGGATAGATGATGAAATAAATGAACACGTTCCAGACGCCGCCTCCTGGTCTTGCTTTCTTCATACGCCTTCTACTAGCCTATGCAATGTTGCCCGCCATTCCCATGAAAATCGCCTGGGCCGCAAGTTGGAGTGACCAAAGACCAACCTTCTTCAAACGGCGCTTTCGCGCCTGTTCGTCAACAACATCTCGTGCAAAAGCCTCGTAAGTCTGTTGAGGAATTATGTTAATTGACTGGTTAAACGCAAGCTAGGATGGAAGAAAAAACTTGCCTCTGCCGATAGGTCATCCATCAATCCACTGTCAAAGATCGTCCAGCTTCCATCAAAGTCGCTCACTCGCTTTACCAATCGACATTGGATGGGAATAAAAGTACGCTTGGAGTTGATGTACGCCACAATCGGCCGGATGAGCGCATTGTTGATATACGAAAGATCCCGCGTAAAAAGGGGAACCACCGCCCGTACATTATTCAGGTGGATTCGGAGGTCGGTGACCACAAACCGTTTGTCATTCTCGCTGCTCGTAACCAGTCGACCGGTTGCACCCGCTGTCGCCATGTCGGGCCCTAGGGAGTCTGACGCTGGTTGGTACCGATTCGATGTGACCGTAGCCTCTAAGCGGTCGTAGAAATCCGCCATGACTTTGGCCAAACTCTCGTCGTTTTCGGCGGGGAACATAATGTCGGCCACAATGTCAACGTTTCCTTCATGGATCCATGAAAATGGGCCCTGAACTCCGCGATTGAGGTGGTCGATGTTGAGCCCGTCAATACGGATTCGGCTATGTTTCTTCCAGGGACTAGGTTTTCCGTTTTCCTCCACTCCGTTATTCAACTGGGCGCCGGTGTAGCCGTGTGTCTGGCGAGGGTGTATCGTAAATAGAGAGTTATCAAACGACCCAGACATGATGTTTGCGGATAGAAAGTCGTAGAAAAGCCACTGACGTCGGAGCTGTGGCAGATGGCACGTAAATATACTCACTGGAAAAGGTCGAAAGTCATTAGGTTGGTAGACTGTCACTAAAACATCGTCCATTTTGAAAGAATCGATCTCAAAATCACCGGGGTTGTGCTCATGGCGATAGGACTTTGGATCTATGTTTTCGTCAGACCAGTAGACATGGGCCCGGTCGACCACGCCCCGGACTCCCTTGACCTCCACATCCCGCAAGAGTCCCTTGCCATTGAACCACTTCGTAAACGAGAGAGTGACATTCACAGTGTCAATCGTGACGTCGAACTGGGTATAATTTGTATCTTCATCTTCGCCGTTAGATTCACGTTGTTGCGTCGATGGGAGAACGCCATGAAGTGCCGCCGCTGCAGCAGTTTTCGACGACCCTTTGCTAACATTCCCCGCGCCTTGTCCTGGCCTCCTCGACACATAAACATTTTTAAAAGAAATAACGCCTGCCCCCCATTTTGGTACAATTGCCGATTCAAAAACCACCTTTACGCCGGAAGACTTTGTCAAAGTATTGCCAACCCATCTAGCTAACGTCTCTGTATTCATATATGTTAAACCTGGACATACTCTTCGCCACAAACGTAGAGGGACCTGCTCACCTTGTGCAAACACTGTATTAATAGCAAATATAATTAAAGAAAAGAATGTTGTTGTGCCGAGAAAGATCCATAGAACATGTCCTAGAAGAACCCAGGAAAAAAAGGCTCCAATTTCGTCAATATTAAATGGCCGCACGCTTCGTATCGAAAACCACTTGAATCTTATTTTGAGCCGTGACCAGAAACCAGTTGCAGCAGCTAATAGTTCTTCCCTTGTCGGGCTGCGCATGTGGGGGAGCCGATCGATCAAATATTTGGGGTGCGAACTCGAAACATGTTCTGGACCACTACCCGGTGTTGCTTGCGCCGGTCGAGCTTCTGGTTCTGAATGTGACTCTTCGTCACGCGTAGGCGAAAACCTAGGCGAGCCGTCTGGGACATTTTTGCCCGAGTCTCCCAGTCGTTGTCCGGAGGTGTGTACATTCCGTCTCCAAGAGTAGTATGCAGCTGTGTGGAGTCTCCGCCCACCGTCGAGTCCCTTCAATTCCTGTTTCGCTCCGAGTCCTAGCGAGGTTGCTTTTGCAGGGCCAAAACCGGTCGGGGTCGCGAGTCTGGTAAACGCTTGCCGGAAAACCGGATCATTAGCATTGAACCGCAAATAGTTCACGCGCGCATGCCGAGCCTCAGAGAGTCTTTGCGATTTGATCTCTTCCCGAGAGGAGTAATTGCGTCGTAGTAGGGACGGCAGCTGGGCCACGGAAGACCATGTCGTGTTCGATCGTTCGGCAATTGAAAAATCTGGGGCCGTAGATCTCCATATGGTACCGAACAGACTGCGTCCTATATGGCTGGACATAACTTTCGTGGCATCATGGATTACCAGCTCAAGTCAGATATCCCCCATAAGCTGATTGACCTTGACCTGAAATGATAGCGGTGGAAAATGATAAATCTTGATGCTTGTGATCATTACCTGCAACAACCTTGGAAGTCTGAAAGTTTGTTAGTTTTGCTCACTAGCAAGGGTGTGTTTGGCTGGTTTGCATCAAAATTTCCCACATCACAGAAATATTCCTCACGATAAGATCTCAAAAACAACTGATAAAGCCTTGCCAGCGCGGGATCGAGTGCTCAGTCGTTTCCACTCCCTGCTTCTTATTTACTTCAAAAGAGAGTGTATTGCAACGACGTTATTTCTAGGGAATTCAGCCCGAGTTGTCAATTATGCCAGCTCCGACAAGTCGCCTGGGCGCAGCTGATGAGGTGGAGGAGGGGACTTTCGCGTCATTACCAGAGCCAAACCCAAGTATGGCCCCTCGCATTAACATTGAGATCTGTACGAGTACTGACGGCCGTTTGCAGGCGAAGATGATGTGCTAATAGACTCCACTGCTCCGTTACCGGAGATCGCGACAACTTCCCAGGACGCGGATACCGAGATGCGCGTCGACGAGGAAGGAAGACCTCTATTTACACCGATAAAAGCGACAGACGGCTCTTATCGTATAGAGAGCCGGAAGGTACCTGTACCACCGCATCGCATGAGTCCGCTGAAAGCTGCATGGTCAAAAATATACCCCCCGCTAGTCGAGCACTTGAAGTTACAAGTTCGGATGAATATTAAAAGCAAAGCAGTCGAACTGCGAACCTCAAAACACACAACCGATACTGGCGCGCTACAAAAGGGAGAAGATTTTATTAAAGCCTTTACTCTGGGATTCGATGTGGACGACGCAATTGCCCTACTCAGATTGGATGACTTGTATATTGAAACCTTTGAAATAAAGGACGTCAAGACTTTGAATGGTGAGCATTTGGGACGAGCAATTGGTCGCATAGCTGGCAAGGATGGGAAAACCAAGTTTGCCATTGAAAATGCCAGCAGGACTCGGGTTGTCCTTGCAGACCAAAAGATTCATATCCTTGGAGGATTCCGAAACATTCGCATTGCGCGGGAGGCTATCGTTAGTTTGATTCTGGGAAGCCCTCCGGTCAGTTATCAAAGTAGTTATGCTCCCTGCTGTAGCGATTGTTTAGACTAATGGATATGTTCTTTTAGGGAAAGGTTTATGGAAATTTGCGAACCGTGGCTGCTCGGATGAAAGAGAGGTTTTGAAAGGTTGCAGTTTTTTGCGCAAAACTACTGGCGTTTCGGGGTACTCTTATGACATATGGGTTATATTGGGAACGAATTTGCATAGCACCTGGTTTTACACTAATGAATATTTGAACGCACGTTGCAAGATATCTCATGACATTCGGAAATACAGAGAATTGAATCGAACCCAGTTCCAAACCCCCCGACCAAGTGTAGCCATGACGCCGTAACTTGATTCATTCAGTCCTGCTTCAGGGGAGTAATGACCTCCTCTATTCCATCCGCGGTGATAATCATCATCTGAAGTCCATCGCCAACCTCAATATGTCTCTCCACCGCGCTCGTGAAAGCGTCACGAACAAGTTGCGAGGCAGTTTCTCGCGATAAAAGCTCCGGTGTCTTTGGAACCATTTCACTGCTCGGCCCATTACTTTCGACGTATTGGTTCTTAAGGTTCACCTGATTGTCCAAGAACGGCATAATCAGACTAGCTGCGGCACCTGCAGCACGACAGAACTCCCTTTCATAAGAACCGACAGGGTCGTAGCTGTAAAGGGCACCCTTGCCATCTTCATCCAAACCGCCTAATATGGCGTGTACGTAGTAGGGAAAGAAACGTTTCGAGTATAAAATAGTTGACAAGCGTTGAGCACATGCCTTCACAGACATACGCTTGCCGTGCTGATATTCGTACATCTTAACAATCGCATCGAGCCGCTCTTTTAGAGCTTGGCCATCGGCAGAGAATCCGACCACGGACAGAACAATATGCCCTCCTACTCCGGTGTCGTCTGCGCCGATCTTGAATACTTTCGGTGCAAACCGAGTGTTGATGTTGTATCCAGAAACCGATCGGGTGTCGCCAGCCAGAATTGCAAAATTGGGTCCTGTTATGCCCAGTGTAGAACCGCCATTGTCGGTGTAACTTGCAAACTATCAGCGACCAGGCAGGCAATAGAGCCCTCACGTCGGGGAATCTTACGGATAGAAGCCATGTTGCTTGTTAGGGGCCGACTCTTTGGAGAATGAGAAGCCAATGTTTTCCGAATATGCGGGATTTTCTAATAGGAGAGTCATGGTGAACGAAACGTTTCGGTGGCTTTCGGGCGGTCGTTAGGGTAGGTAGAAGCTTTGCTCACAATCTGGTGAGAGCTTAAGAAGAAGAGAGAGTAGCCACGTATATCATTAGCAAGGTACAGGATTAGAAGGACTAATTATTGAAACAAATGTTGTTGTTGGTGTTGAAGTTGTTGAATGGAGGGAGCTCTGGGTTCGTTGACTTGGACGTCAGCCAAAACAGCGAATGGACGCGAAGCTCCTGATGCCTTGAAGGCAACTTCGAGCGACAGAGCTCCATCGGCGGATTACGTAATATGTATGTACATACAGTACAGTACAGTAACTACTGGAACGTGAAAAGAGGCTCCACGAGAACGCATTTCTGGCACGGCGACACATATGGACGTGTATCTGATTAACCAGATACCATGCTTGGTTTGGGAGCTTACGAAATTAGCAGCGAAGATGAAGACAGAATTTCTCAGCCCGCTACCAACGTATGTGGTACCCACGAGTGACAGGATGTAGATACCTTCCATGAATGATACTTACATGTCTTTGATCAACAGACAAACCAAACTGCTCCTTCAAAGCCAGTAGGTGAGCGATTGAACAAATCTAGCACCTCATATACCCCATCGCTAACTGGGTCAAAAGACAGTAAAGACAGTCGGAACGAGCCGCTGACTGCACCCTCAATCGAAGACGTGAGCGGCCCTCTTGTCGGTCCATTTCAACCGGCCGGACCGTTGTATTCGATTGAAGACGCTTCCAGCATATCAAGAAAATCGTCTCCGTTTGCTTCACAGCGTTCATTAGTGCGAGATATGACACTTCCCCCGCATCCGAATCTCGACATTCCACCATCACCCCCAGGGTCACCTCCACCCAGCTCCAATCAGAAATTTACGCATTTCCTTTCCTTGAAAAAACAGGGCGTTCATTTTAACGGAAAGTTAGCATCCTCGTCATCTCTCAAAAACC
Source organism: Chrysosporium keratinophilum (assembly GCA_029850275.1). Taxonomy (NCBI): domain Eukaryota; kingdom Fungi; phylum Ascomycota; class Eurotiomycetes; order Onygenales; family Onygenaceae; genus Chrysosporium; species Chrysosporium keratinophilum. Next base: position 63,563 of record JARBIX010000002.1, read on the forward strand.
CCAGTCTTCTCTCAAGTCTGAGACAGCATGCTGGTCTCGAAGAGACATCACAGTACGCAACCTCACTGGGAGCAAACATATGGGACGCCACAAATCTTCCCCAATGGGGATATAAAGAAGAGCTGCAAAAATCACAGCAGGAGCTCCGCCGCAAAATTGAAGAGAAGAAAGGATACACACCACGGGATAATATAGAATTTGTCCAAGGGTCTCAAGACATCACCCGCCATGACAGTGTGGCGCCGAAAGTACTGAAGAGTAGCGCAGCTGAACGAGTGATGGCTGGGTTGAATCGAGAGGGACCTGGAATGCCAAGTCAAAATCGATGGGGAGAGCAAGATCGGAATCGACATAGGACTAGATAACGTTCTTGGATACATATTTTGTAACTTCGGTCACTCATGACAAGCAAAATCTCAAGACGAACGTGTCTAAGCTTGCATACTTGAAGCTGCAGGTTAAAACCCATAGCTAGCAGGTGTTTCAAAGTCCACACTGCTTGGTTTCCGTGAAATTTTGCAGCGGTACAGATAATTGACACGGAATACTCCATAATCCCTTGATAGATATTATACTGTACTGTACAATACAGGAGTGTACTCCGTACAGTACGGAGTACTATACACACATACATACATGTATGTACAGCCACCTACAGGTAGTGAGTAGTCAGTGCCGCTTTTACACCAAAATCGGCCGTTTTCGGGCGTGTATTCCTGCGTACCTCTACATGTAACGAAAGTCGAGCTTTGTATATGTTAAATTGTTCACTCTATTAACCAACATATCCGAGTGACATTTCATACATAAAGGTTCTGCTTGCATGGTTGCGATTTGAAAATCGACTTTTCGTATTTTTTGATTTTCCCATACAAATTGGGGCTTTTTGGCCCTTTTTTGACCATGTCGATTTTCGAATTACGACAACGTCTCAACGCTAGAAGCTGTTGATTTGTGATTCATATATGTTGGTCGCCTGATAGAGTTTTATGTATTCTTGAAACGTTGAAGGCGATTATATGTAGAAGTACGCGGTAATACATGCCCGAAAACGGCTGATTTTGGTGTAAAAGCGGCACTGACTACTCACTACCTGTAGGTGGCTGTACATACTCTATTTATAGGTTTTATTCCGTACTGTAAGGTTGTATATTTGGTATATTACATACACACATATGTACTGTACTGTACAGTACCCTACAGGTAGTGAGTAGTCAGCGGCCTTTTTACACCAAAAATAGCGATTTTCGACCAAGTATTCTCGCGTACTTCTACATGTAATCGCACTTTCAACTTGTATTATTTAGAGAACTTCATATGGCCACAAACATACCTCAGTCACAACTTGCCCGCTTCAATAGTTGAGACGTGGCTGCGGTCCGAAGTCAAAACTGCTCAAAAAAGCGCCAAGAAATGCGAATTTGTATGGGAAAATCGAAAATTACAGCCGGAGTCAACTTCAACGCGCTGCATCACAAACCACAACATTTTGCAAGAGAAGTTACTCAGATATGTTAAATGCCAAATAAATTTATCTAGCATATACGAATCAGAGGCCTGGTTACATGTTGAGGTACGCGGCAATACTTGCTCAAAGGTGGTCAGTTTTGGTGTAAAAAGGCCGCTGACTACTCACTTCCTGTAGGGTACTGTACATATTATACAGTACATACTTACCTGTCGTAATCTAAATTACGTTAGCGGTCTAGGTGTCCATTGGTTACGTAATTAACAAGTTACAAGTTATAGAGCTCCAGCTCCCCAGCTCAAGTCGTGCTCCAGGCAGATGGGGATGACCACCACTCCAAACTGACCAAAGCTCTCCCATTCAACACGAGATCCCGATTTACCAGTTAGCAGCTAAAGGACCATTTAGTCTCTACTAGGACTTTTTTGCTAAGATTATCCTACTTATATCTCATTCCTCCTTAATTCAAGAGAATCCGTTCTTTGCACGCAACATGAACCACTTCCCAGAAGCTTGGGGACGAGTTGAGTTTCTCCATTTGATCCCTTTGCGGTTGCAACTATATGAAGCTAACTAAGTAATTGCCGTAGCCCAGGAACGATGTCTACGGCGCCTATGATCACTCTCATCTTCGGAGTATGGGGCCTCAAACCCATACACAATCGCCTATTGTTACCGGCACCTCAGTTGTAGCGGTCAAGTTCAACGGTGGTGTCGTAATGGCAGCAGACAACCTTGGTCGGTATTCTTTCAAACGAGAAGCCCATTCCTCCTCAATTCTTTGCTGTACACACGTCTACAAGAATATCTCAACTGATTATCAAACTCCGATGTAGCCTCCTATGGCTCTTTGGCTCGGTTTCAGGACGTGAAGCGCCTGCGCACGTTCGACAACTCCTCTGTCGTCGGTTTTGGCGGTGACGTTTCTGATATGCAGTATCTTGACCGCGTCCTAAGTTATCTTGACATAAGGGAAAACTACTCCTCATATGGTCAACACACTCTAAACGCGAAAAACCTACATACATACCTTTCGAAGATGCTGTACCGTCGCCGTTCCGAGTTCAACCCGTTGTGGAATCACATCCTCGTGGCTGGGTTCGATCAGGATGGAAAGCCGTTCTTGAGCTCGGCCGATCTATTGGGTACAACCTTTTCCGCGACTTCGCTGGCTACTGGGTTTGCTGCGCACTTGGCGATCCCCGTCTTGCGGAGATTATTCCCAGATGATATGCCCGTCGAAAACATCACCAAGGAGCAAGCCGTGAAGGCGCTACAGGAATGCATGAAGGTTTTGTACTATCGCGATGCGCGAAGTTTGGACAAGTATTCCATTGCGATTATCACGAAAGATGGAGTGGAGTTGAAGGAGGATGAGCAATTGGAACAACAAAGCTGGGGATTTGCAAGGGGAATCAAAGGCTATGGTGCACAAGTTGAATAAATACCCAGAGACCTGAAACCCTTAATCATCTACCAATTTTTTCGGTAGTTGCTAGGCTAATTGAAACGATACCACTGATATCCGCTGCTCTTTTACCACAAGTATCACTGGCCAAACACGTAATATATCTCATGCGTCAAGAATTGGGTGATATTCAAGTGAATATCAGTTGAGAAATTGAAGATACGAGCTTCAAATAGTAGGTGATAAAAAACATATTTAGAATATTTACAATTTGGCCTGAGGCTGGCTAAAGACAACTTTGTTGCTACAGGTCCCGACACCTTCAAGTGAGACTTCGACGCGATCCCCATGTTTTAACCAAAGCGGCGGTTGCCTGCCCATACCAACCCCTTGAGGTCTAAAGTAAAGGTCAGTCTTAACTTTGTATCTAATCGGTGGCAGGTATAACTCACGTTCCGGTGAAAATCAGGTCACCTGGCAGAAGCGTAGTTCCTTGGGACAGGAACGAAATAGTTTTGGCGACATGGAATATCATGTCCCTTGTGTTTGAATTCTGCATAACCTCTGCATTGAGTTTCGTGGATATCCTCAGCGCATTCGGGTCCCGGATTAAACTTGCAGATACAATCCCGGGGCCGAACGGGGCCCAGCCATCGAAACCTTTCCCAAGACCCCATTGTCCGGCTCCTTTTTTGAGTTGCCAGTCTCTGTGAGAGACATCGTTGCCAACTGCATAACCGAGAACATAATTGAAAGCCTGGGATTCAGGGACGTTGTATGCCTCCTTTCCAATGACAATCACCAATTCGCACTCATAGTCGAGGCCTTCGCCCTCTTGTGCAATCGCAGGAACAGGTATGTCATCCGTCGGGCCCGCAGCAGCAGTCACGGGCTTGAAAAAGAGGACAGGGTATGTAGGAATTGGCATTTTTGACTCTTTGGCATGCTGGGCGTAATTGAGCCCCAGACAGCGAATTGTTCGAATGTCCTTGCGAGCAAGCGGCGTCAAGAGCTTCTTCACATCCGCAATTTGCTCAGTGACCTGATGCTGGCCGAACACGTCACCTCTGATGATGCGTGCTGTGGTCGTTCTGGCAAGGTCAGATACACCTGCGGGGAGAATCGCGTCTCCGTAATAAACCTTCCCGTCCTTTGCGAGGAAACGAATCAAGCGCTATGACATGCAACAATCAGCCCTCTGTTCTTTCTTCCAATCGTACTTACAAAGGGCAGAAGTAACCTTATCATGTATTGCGACTTGTGAGGGGACGCATCATTGCGGTAGATATAGCATGCTATTCAGCAGATACGGAGTAAAGAGCTCTACTTACAGAAAACGAAGCCATTTGGCCAATTGTTGAGTGATCTATCCCTTTTCTTGTGAGAGCGAAATGTTTTTGAGGAGGAGCTGAGGTGGCGTCTCTCTGCGCGCTTTGATATAGATATTTTACATCCTCTACTTACTGTATAGGGAGGAGGAATCAATGAAGAAGGAGCCCGTCGGAGTCCAGGCACACGGAGCTTCCAAGGTTACATAATTCGGCCGGGAGATCGGGAGTTGGGTTGACCAGCTCTCAATCGACTGACTAGTAACTAGTTAACTAGTCAACCGGCATGAAGGTCCAACAAACTGACGATGTTTGACGAACTAAGATTAGTTACGTCCGTCTCCAGGCCTTTGGCCGCTCCAACATTTCAACTCCCGCCAATACTCCGTACTTCGGACCTCATTGTATAATTATTTACCTACTGATAGTGGTTCGCACTTTGATTTCTGATCATAGGAAGTGTGATCCTAAATATCCTTTTCTTTCTGTTTTCTTGGAGATTTCGCACGCTTCTTCGAAAACGCACCTGAAAATCTTCAACCTGAGAAGCTCCACTGCTAAGTTACGGAGCATTCTGTACGAAGTACAGCATTCTCAGGCATATCACGTTTCCAGAGCGAAAAACTCTGCCCTATGCAGTCGGCGGCGGTATGATAAGCGCTTGGGTACCTGGCCCTTCTCCAAGTTTAATGCCCATGTGAACTACAGTAACTTCACCGAGATAGGAACCGTCATCATTTATCCCCAGAGCAATGCCCGACGAAGTGAGAATAATTCTTATCCTGATGACTCTGGGCAGTGACTGCGATGGGTCAACCGTCAATGTCGAACCTCTTCTATTTTCTTGAATCATTCTAACGACGCTGGTAGCTTTCTGGGATGTGTGCACCAAACCAACTCACGAACTTGGCTCTTTCCACAATTAGGGGTCCTAGGGGCTCCCTAATTGCTTACTTGTTGCCCTCTCCTCAATACTACAGCCTTCCGTTGGGGGTTAAACACTGGAACGACCTTCGTCGGCCAGTAAGCACGAACCTGTAGGTTAGCCTATAGGTTCCAGGCATTGAGCAAACTTAGCTACCTGCCACAACATGTTTTGGACCTGATTGTCCTAATATAGGCTCAAAATCAACTTATTGGCCTGATACGATCCGTAAGCCTTCGTGTTTTGCTATAGAACTGTTCTCATCATAGCGGTCGGCTTCTTACGCTCAATGGAGACTCTCCATTTGTCCTCGTTGCTTTTCTAGTCTTCAAACATTTGTACTTTCTGGTCAGCCTCCCGGTGGCTATTATCAGAGGCGTGGTTGGGGACTGTATTGGTCACAATGCTTCTACCTAGGATGACACAAGATCCAATTTCCTTGATGCTATCCCGAAAGAAGCTGGGGCGAACGTTGCGGGCGTCCAAAGTTGGATAGATGCTTTGCCCAGGTGGAAGTGGACGGAAGCAAAATAATGGGTAGCTTGGATACTTTTCCCACTCCTTGCGTCACCGTCATCAATGACTTGGTTGACGGGAACATCGTATTAAAGATTGCTGGCTGTCTCTGAAATCTGCCAACTCCACTGCAATCATAATACGACCAGACAAGGGACAGGATGAAGCCCTCTTCTGTGAATTTTGCTATCCTACTGTCCTGCTTCCGTTCTGCTTTTGCAGCTCCGGCAGGCAGTGTTTCCGCGACTGCTGTGGCGCCTATCCGAAGCGACCCGGTGTCAATAAGTCATGGACCATTTAGTGGGACACCGACAACGACTGATGCGTTGAGCAATAGCGTGCTAGCCTCGAGCATTGTACCGCTCCCACCGAACCCTACAGCGACCACTTATCCTAGTGACGGACGCCTCCATGACCCTCAACCCGCCCCCTACACTCCCGCCGGCGGCATAGGAACCAACGGAACAGAGCCGGTTTACAACGTTAGGAGCGACTTCGATTACCAGTCGCTGGTATGATATCTGTTCGTCCTAAGTATGTACGTACTTATGCTGACTGTGGCCAGGCACTCGCATTGTATCAGGAGTGGATTGAGCTAGACCTGTTTCATCATGGGCTTGCTAGATTTTCGGAGCAAGAATTTACTGCGGCTGGGCTGACCGCCGAAGACCGATATCTGATTCAATTCATGGCTGAACAGGAGATCGGGCATGCCACCGTCATCAGTAATATGCTGGGAGCGCAAGCGCCGATGCCCTGTGCCTACAATTATCCTTTCAACACGGTTCGCGAGTTCGTGGACTTTTGCCAGAAGCTCACTCGGTTTTCGGAATCCAGCGTGTATGGCTTTCTTGAGCATCTGGATTCCCGAGAGGCGGCTACCATTCTGCTTCAGTCAATTAGTACTGAAGCCCGCCAGCAGATGATTTTCCGACAATTTGACGGGCTTTTCCCAATGCCCGTTTGGTTTGAAGTCGGAGTTCCCCAGTCTTGGGCTTGGACCTTGCTAGCGCCTTATATTAGCTGGTGTCCAGCAAATCAAACAAGACTCGCCTGGCAGAATTTTCCTGCCCTCTGGATTCTCAATCAACCGAATCCGGCGAGGGTAAACGGGTCAGCCGGGTTCAACGAAACGCTGACTGCAGGTATGAACACATTAAGCAATGCTAACCTCACGGGACCCGAAGCTTGTCTCAACGCAACTAACAAATCCGCCAATTGCGCACCCGCAATTACACAAAATCGAACTGTGCCGCTCTCCTGGCCTGGTCGAGAGATTCGGTTAATGTGGGACACTCCTGGAAAGCCCGTTGGTCCTAATAACAGCTACGTAACGTCAACTCAAGCTGGACCGGCCAAGTTCGTCGCATGGGTGACCCAGCTTAATGTCACCTACTCGCCGTTGACGCTTCAATCCAATTCGAGCAGCAACGCGACCAACGCGACGACTCATATTGGAACAACTATTCAGCCTAACGTTGAAACCTTTGCTGGGGATCCCGCTATTAACGGGACCATGTTTATTGCGATCACAGATGCTGATCCATTCCTGACGCCATTCAACGTTACCATGATCAATCCACATGTTGTCGCCGGCCCGGCTTTATATCAAGCTGGCTAAGATCTGTGGGAAATTGAAACCCCCCTTAAAATGTTGTTGGCGAGGTTTCAGCAGAATGGTTTTTTTGCCCTGAGTTCCGTTTTTACTTTGCTTTGGATTGAGTACTGGGGGAATATTGCTGAATTAATTCAGACCTTAATATATAGACCGCAAGCTTGGTTTATTGTCTAACACTCCTTTCATGTAGTAACTAGGTAGTGAGAACAGACTCCTCTCCCCAAACATGGGATTGTGCGTGTTCATGCTGTATCTGGAATCGACGAATCCGCTCGGATATAGTTTGGAGATTATTAGGGATGATTAGTTTCAGCACTGGGCTATAACGTGAGAAAGCAATGATCAATTGTTTTTCGAGGCGCCAAAAGGTGATCGAGTCTTGCCTTCATCGCTCTACACCGATTCAAAAGAATACATATCTAATTGCACTCCAGTGTGGAATTGTTTAAAGCTCTATCATGTGTAGTTCAATCAGGTCGGGGCATAACCAGATCTGATGTTGGAGAATTCGCTTCTTGAATCATGACAGTGCAATTGCCTTCTAGCAGAGATGATAGGCGTATGGACGGGGAATCTGACCGCTCAGCCCCTACATCCTTGAAGCGAAAAGATTGCTGCACCTGAAAACGACTCGGTCCAGATTTTATCAGACACATGGCTTAGACTAGCCATCTCAGCACCCTGAGTTCCTCCACCGTTACCACTATTAGCGTAGGCATAGTACGTGACAAAGGCGTCGGGTTGATACTATCGTTTCGTTCTTCCGTATCGAGCTGCCATGCCGGTCTGGCATCGTTGGAGTACCTTGTTCCGTATGAGGTTCAAATGGTAACCAGCAAGGTCTTGTAAATGTTCCCCATCCTTCTGTGAATCTAAGCGAAGTAGACTGAACACTCCTCGCTAGAAAACCCCCGAGAATAGGTGGTGGGAGCATCAGCCTCTTTTTGAGAATATAGCCATTCAAACTTGTGTAGGGAAGTGCCGTAGCTGGTAGCTCCCATGACCCCTTGGACTGACCTCATCGTCAGTCCATACGTCTAATCTTCCATCTGAGTTATGTATCCGTTTCGTTCCCGTCGCGAGGTTCTTCACCGGCTAATATTTCGAATACCTGGTGAAGAATACGTTTCGAGCTGTTTGCGTCCTCGACGTAACAAGAATTCAACTGTAGCAAAATCCTTTCTGTTCAGATCTCGGTTCTTTCGAAATTCCTGGCTATTGAGATAGCGTCAATCAGACGCTGAACTTCTTGTTTGCGGTGATTATGTAGTTACCGAGCATATTCTTTGAAATTCGCTTGCGACTCCTAAGATATGTTGTGTTTAGTATTATGTACTGTACACTTCAGCTAGGGACCCGAAACGGAGGATGCTCTCCCATCTTTGTACAGTACAGTACAACATACCGCAGGCTTTTTCCTAACTTCCCTTAGGCATTGGCGATATAAAGCAAGAACTTGACGCTGCAAGCCTGATAACCTCATAGCTCAGATCTCGTCGGGAAAATTTCTCTTGAAATGCAAAAATACAACCTGAGTTTCCTCCGACGAGAGTCTTGAATGTCGTGGTTACGGACATCCCGAGACTCCAAAAGGTGGAGGATTAAGCCGAGTTATACACAGTAGTTAAACAGTATAGCTTCTTACAGTCCGCTCAATCGCAATCTTCCATTGGCCGAGTCAATTATTTAAACTTCAAAGCTAACCCATCTTATAATGAACTAGCTTTGTAGGCACCTAGCTTAACCTTGGCAACCTTCCAATCCTCCATGTGTTCAAGTCAAGGGGCAACCTTGCAGCAATGGCAAAGATGCGTACGGAGTAGATGGCTAGTTATCCTCAGTCGCTCAGCGAGACCTATCTGTCCTACAGGCAGCAATTTGCATACATAGCCCTTCACATTTTAGAGAAGTCCTCAATTGCACTTGTCAGGATGGATTTACTTGAACTTATTCAAGGGAAAGTGAGTTGGGAGCCGTTTCGCCTTAGAAAAGGGGATTGTCCTTTGTCCAGGAATAGGTGATGATGGAAGAAGCTTTGTAGGATTAACATGCATATTTGAGGTTTTCGATATTCAACTGTTCCCAAAGGCGTCTCGGCATTGCCTTGTTTGGAAAACGATACGATCTCCCCCATCGTGCAACACCGGATTCATTAGAATCAGTGGAAATGGCGATCCTGTCAGATCGAACAGCCCAAACCCACAGTAATTTGCTACATGGCGGGTATATCGACATATTTTCATCGAGGTGTAAACCTATTATTCGGCAATTCATGGCGTGTGGCCGACGGTTCTTTCTGCATTCGTTTTTGTCCTCCGATATAGAAATCGTGTGCATCTCCGGAGATGATCAAAACGGGCCGATCACTTGCACTTTTATCGAAGCGCTTGAGAATTTTGATTTCCAAGCATTGCGCTCAATGAACTACTCTTCATCCGACGATGCTTCCATCGAGACATCACTTTCATCCTCTTCCATTGGCGCTTCTCCTTCGCTTTCTTCTTCCCTGGGCCTTTTTACTCCCTGCGTCGCTGGTAGCTTCGACGTATCGACGTTCCGCGTCTCGGTAGTTATGACCGCAGAAGGAGGAGCGTTGAAGATCGACTTTTGCAGGTCAGTAGAGACGCCGGGTTGTTCTGTTGTGTTTGGAGGAGCATAGGTTCCGCGGAGTTTTGCGATAATGTCTGAGCTTCCTTTGGCATAGACAATTTTCTACACGTGCCACCGTAAGCGATAACTTCCACAAATAAAAGATCTGGTAAAGGCAAATGGGTAAAAGGGAGCACTCACCATCTCCTTCCCGAAAAAGTTGAACCCTTGCAAAGCTCTCATGGCCTGTGTGCTGGTTTGAATGTCCCTGAAGACGATGTGCGCCTGGCCCCGCATCTTTTCCGTTTTCATAGCCACAACATCGAGTACTGTACCATATGTAGAGAATAAGGTATAGAGCGCAAGCCTTACATCAGGCTTCTTCAATTTGTCTGGGAGATTCGAGCAATATAGCCTTTAGAACGGTTAGCAAGTTGTGGAGACGGGGCGAGAAGCTGACGGGAGCATCTTACGTTTGATTTGGAACCCCAACATTTGTCGAAGCGGGTTTGGCGGCCATTATCAAGTTGGTTTAGGTATAGTCGCCAGAAAGGCCCTGTATATTTAGACCCTTGCTGGGTTCACATCTTTTCTTCAAGGACGCGATTGAACGGCGCGGTGCAAAGCAATCGGTCACGTGATGGAATCATGACGACGCTGGGATCACCATCGCCAGACGAAGTCCTCGTTGGAGTTGAGTGGCAGAGAAGACATTACCGATTTCTCCAATAACGACCAACGACCATTCGACATTACATAACCGACCTTGCGGCGGTAGTAGAGAGCTCCTCCTATCGCGGAATCACCAGCAATGGCCTCCCCCGAAGTACACCATCTATTTCACCGCCCGATCGCGGACCATTCCTTTTCGGCAGACAGACAGACGCTCGCCGTGGCCAAGGAGAATGCCGTGGATCTTTACCAGAAATCTGGCGGCAAATTTGTTTTGACCGATGAACTGAAGGGTCATGATAAGACAGTAACTAGTGTGGATATCGCTCCGCGCAGTGGAAAGATCGTAACCTGCTCTCAAGGTGACCCCGCGCTCTTTTGCTGGTAACCCCGCGAAACTGGTCAAAGGCATATTGCTGACAAAGTGGTATGGTGTAGACAGAAATGCATATGTCTGGGAGCACACATCATCAGGCTGGAAACCTACACTCGTATTGCTTAGAATCAATAGAGCGGCCACGTTTGTCCGTTGGTCTCCGTCCGAGCAGAAGTTCGCTGTTGGATCCGGAGCTCGCGTCATTGCTATATGCTATTTCGAAGAAGAGAACGATTGGTGGATTTCAAAGCACTTGAAGAAACCTATCCGCAGTACGATTACTACTTTGGGATGGCATCCCAACTCGGTCCTTTTAGCCGCGGGGTCGACAGATTCCCATGCGCGGGTGTTTTCAAGTTTCATTAAAGGCATCGATGAGCGGCCGGCACCAACAGCGTGGGGAGAGCGTCTTCCATTTAACACCGTATGCGGGGAGTTTTTGAACGACTCCGCTGGTTGGGTGAACGGTTGTGCTTTCTCTCCGAGCGGTGATGCTCTCGCTTTTACATGTCAAGATAGCAGTGTCACTGTTGTCTACCCAAGTGCACCAGATCAGCCACCGCGAGCCATGTTAAACATTAGCACCCGGTTGCTGCCGTTCATGTCTCTGATCTGGAATGGAGAAAATGAGATCATTGCGGCAGGTCACGTAAGTAGCGACGCCCCCTGTTACCCTGGTTTATCTAATTCGGTTTTAGGACTGCGAGGTGTATCGTCTCGGCGGCGACGAACAAGGCTGGCAACTGACCGGATCTATGGAGACAAAGGCCAAAGCCAACATCGGTGCAGCCCGCGAAGAATCGGCTCTGAACAAGTTCCGACAAATGGACTTGAAAGGTAGTACCAAGGATGATTCAAGGTTGCAAAGTTTGCATCAGAATACCATCAACACTGTCCGTGTTTACGAGGAGACTGGAGGAGCAGTGAAGAAATTCAGCAGTACGTAATGGCTATTCATAGTTGGCTACGCAATATCTTTTACTGACGTTTTAACAGCTAGTGGTGTTGACGGAAGGATTGTGATCTGGCAGGCTTGAAGGCTTACTTGATTGTACATAGTAGCCGCCGTACTTTTGACGTTAGATAGAATGCATACCATAATTGATTCTTGTCCTGGTTATTTCCATCCTGTGAGCATGATTACGGAGTATTGTGCACAACGATACATGGGCTAACCAAGTTAACCTAACATTATCTTATCTTATCTCATCTGATTAGATTCCTTCTTGGCAGCTTGACATCACGAGGACCGTGCTGGATGATCCACTGAGAAGCTGTGTCCAAAACATTGTAAAAGTCCGGCTACGAATTCAGTCCTCCTTTGTATTGTACAATATTCAGGACCCCGAACCATTTTTTGTGATGGTTATGAATGGCAATTTTTGGATTTCCCATCCTAAAGTGAGGTTGCTCTGACGCTTTTCCAGCTTGCTCCTACATTCCAGCCATCACGCATGAATTCACTTTCTTTCACGGGTTCCATACTGGCATTCTGTCGTTTCCTTCAGACGACGGTGCTAGTACTAGTACTGCTCCTGTCATTTGCTCAGCCATACCCAAGGGGCGATGGGCGAGTTTCACAGGAGCTATTTGACTCCCTCGAGGAGCTTGCGCGGATCGTGGACATAACCTATTGCGTGGGCACAACGGGAATATACAAGCCGTTCCGGTGTGCCGGCAGATGCAAGGAGTTTGAAGGGTTTGAGCTGGTCAAGGTAGGTCACCCCTAGCTCGACCCAATCGTTCTTTTCTTCTTGTCTCACAACTGAACTAACTTATGAAAACCGTGTAGACCTGGCACACTGGCCCGCTTCTCTCGGATTCGTGCGGCTACCTTGCCCTCTCGCATCCACCGTGGCCAAAGCGGATTATAGTTGCTTTTCGGGGGACATACTCTATCACAAACACCATCGTCGACCTCTCTGCGATCCCGCAGGTTTATGTTCCGTACCCGGAGCCAGATGGTGGCGGTACAGGGGGAGAGTGCACGAACTGCACCGTGCACGCTGGATTTATTGCATCATGGACGAGTGCTCGAGCAGCAATATTGGAGCCTCTTGCCGACACCATTGCCAGGTATCCTGATTACCAATTAGTCGTCGTTGGGCACTCACTCGGTGGTGCGGTGGCTGCGATTGCGGGATTGGAGTTTCATGTACGTGGCTGGAACCCACAAGTAACCACGTTTGGAGAACCGATAATTGGAAATGATAAGCTTGCGCAATATCTGGACAGTCGATTTTCTCTTCCGACGGATACCGAGTCGACAACCGCAGGGGGGTATGACAAGCCGTACTCGTCATCCTTTCGTCGTGTGACACACATAAACGACCCTGTCCCTCTCCTACCTCTATCGGAATGGGGTTATTCTCCACATGCCGGGGAGATATTCATTTCGAAACCTGACTTGCCACCCTATCTTGACGATCTTCGTCTCTGCACCGGCGACGAAGATCCAAATTGCAGCGCGCAGGGCGAAAACAGAGAACGGACACTAATGGTCGACAAACTACAACCGTCATCTACCTCAGACTATGCTTTTCGCATACAGGGGCCGGAAGAGGAGAAAGAGCAGATGAAAGACTATCAAGACCTATCTGCAATGTCACTACCCGCCAGGTATAAACTTTGGGAACTGTTCTTTGCCCACAGAGACTATTTTTGGAGAGTAGGCGTTTGCCTTCCCAAGCCAGAGGATTGGATTCCTGGATGGGATGGTCCCAAGTCACGGTGGAAATGGAGATGGGGGTGGCCAGGGCGAGGGAGAACGAGATGCCATGGCTGTTGATCTCACGTTTTCCCACCGAGTTTTCTGGCGTTTAGCGTTCATGATGCAGCTTTATTCGAATTTCGAGCTACTAAATAGTCAGTGGTTTCTGTTATATTGACGACTAACGACATTGTACGACTACTAGGGATTTATACAATTTTCGGGTTTGATGGAATGATACTACTCGGTATCACTTCTAGACTATCTTGATCATCTTGGAGAATGAATTCATACCAATTGAATGTTGTCTGTCATCCGCTATATCCGTCCAATATAAAAAAAGAGCAACGAAAAGAAAAGCCAAGGGTCCCGGATGTGACTACTAAATACTACTATAGAAGACAAAAGGAAATGCATAATTTCATATCCAAAGACCACCTCATTCTCGCAAACTCCAAGGAATTTCATATGCCACACAGTAGCTTTCTGTCAATAAACACCCCTTTACCTTCCCAGCTCCAAACTCGGCACGATAACAGGCCCGTATTTGATAACATTTCCAAACGCCCCCTCTCCTTGCACCAAGAAGTCCACTGCAAGACTCAACTTCGGGAACGCACCAGGCGCATTTCCTGGAGTCTGCGGCACAGGTGACATCCCCGAATACGCAGCGTTCACAGAATCGGGATCGTATCCCACGATGGCGACGTAGTTCCTGCGGCCCATGAGTTTGCGATGTTCCCGTTGTTGGCCGGCAACATCGGTCTGGAAGATTTCCATCATGTCTTCTTTGGTATCGCTGGGTTGGGAGGGCGTGGATCGTTGGCCGTTGGGAGGGATGTAGAGCGGCTTGCTGTTGCCGTGGAGAAGTTTGAGGATGTACGAGGCTGGTGGGGCGTTGACGACAGACGAGGAGATGATTTGATACATGGTCTTGTGGTCGGTGGGGTGGGAAGGGTCGTGGACTAGACCGGCGCCGCAGCAGTTGACAGAGCCGGAGAGGAAGGTCATGCGGATGCTGCGCTGGTGGGCGATGCCCTGGAGTGTGCGGATGAGGTAGGTCCTCTCGAGATCCTAATTGCATGTTAATATTGAGAGATATAGGCACGGTTGTTTGTTCCTGAGAACTAACCTTTGATTCATGCGTCCATTGGTCTTTCAACTCGTCGAGGAGGTCAATATCTCCGAATGGATTCAGAACATTACCCATTAAGCCTGATTTCCCAACCGCCCTCTTCACCGAGTTGAACCCGGACCCAACAGCCTCTTTAGCGCCGACTACGCCGGCAACAGAGCTTGTCACTTTGCCTAACATGTTATAAGCACCCGTAACCGCCTTCTTACCAGTCGCAACAGTCTGCGCTAGGTGTTCGGCTGTGTCGAGACGCGGGTATATGAGAGGCACTGAAATCATCCAGAGGCAATGTTGGACACTTGGGGGTAACATGGCAATTTTAGGGAAGATTCCCTGATATGTAGGGCCTGCCATGACCTGATGTGGGTTTCTTTCTGACCGACAATCAATACCAACAACAGTGATTGCTGGACCTAGGTGCTTGACGAAATGCCATCCGGTCCCTGTGATGGTAAAAAGGTCATTATGATCGCTGACATGCCGTAGGACTTCTAGTGTCGTATGGTGCTGGAAAAGCAGGTACATTTCGATACCGATTCGGCCGATGTTCTTGAACATGTTCGAAAACTGCATGTGGTCCGGGTATGAGCCGAACCCGTCAAATCTATTTTATGTCAGCGTGCGCAGGAGAAACAAAGATCATTCAGAGTTGATACATACATATCATGGTCATCCACCTGTAACACATGCGGAATTTGAGCAAAAGCCTCACGCAGATGAGGCTGATCAAAATGGCTCGTGTAGTAGTGGAAATAAGCATGAGTAACGTCCTCTTCCAGCGCAGCAGTCCATGCAGTGTTTTTTCTTGCCTCCTTACCACTGATCGCCAGCCATTGTTTCAGGGACGGAAGTTCTTTCCAAAGACGATCGGCGTTGATTTGACCACCCAGTCCCAACTGAGCATGGAAGCCTCCACACTCAACATGCTTTTGCATGATGTCCTTCCACATGTACCCAACACCACCGAGTTTAGCCCGCTCATTGGCATTGACGTTCATTGAAAAATCATTGCCGGATGTTGAAATGAAGCGCCAATTCGTTTCGTGGCGTCCTGCGACAAGAAACTCGTAACGCGTGCATCCTAAATGAGATGTTATTGCATATGTCCATTTTGCAGAAGTAGTATCCTCCATTGGCAAATCAACGTCGTATCTATAAAAAGTCCACCGTTGATGCGCAGCGATGCTTACGGGTGATAACTGGCGCGGGTTTGGTGAAAGGTCAACACTCTTATGGATGTGGATCGTTGGCGGCTGAGGAGCATCAGTGACTAAGAGGACGGAACCGAGCCATTGTCCACGTTCCATATCCATGTTTTTGTAGCGCAGATACGGACCAAAGTAAACCCCATTTGTCGGGGTGACCTTGTAGAGCTCTATCCCACTGGACGGAGGAGGGCCGATGTAGCCGCTGTTAAAGCTCATAACACTCGGCTCGTATCCAGGACTCATGGGCATTCCAGGTGAGGGCAGTGGGTGTCCGAACGCGGAGATTCCAGGGGATGGCATCGGCTTTCCAAACGTCGATAAACCCGGAGAGGATAGGCCGTGAGCAGTAAAATTACTCTGTGCAGGGGATAGAGGCGTATCGTTGAGGTTGAGTGGTGTCGGGCCTTTGGGAAATTCCCACTGTGTCGATTGTGTCGCCAGGTGAATATAGTAGTACTGTCCCGACTTGGGATCCAAGTGCGCAATCCAGCCTTCGGGCAAAGGTGGAGGCGACGCAGGACCAGGGGTCGGCGGTGGAAACGACTGCACTCCGTTCTGGCCAAATTGAGGGGCAGGAGTGCCAGTCTGCTGCTGGCGCGGATCATTCGCAAATGCAGGATGTCCCTGAGACGAAGGCTGGGAAACAGGCTGGCCACCGATTGCACCTGAAATTCCACCAATTGGCGTTGGCTGCGCTGGTTGTCCAGCACCCGTTTTTTCATGAGGATATCCATAAGGAGTGATGCCAGCAAGGCTCGAATATGCTGGAGGTGGAGATGCCGTCATATTGAGCCGTTGTAACTCATCCTCCAATCCGTTAGTGGGTGCACTAGGATACTGCATCTGGTTACCCACTGGTGGTTGCTGGTGTAACTGCTGGGGCGGCTGTTGAGGGTTGACCCCACCAGGTGCCTGTGCACCTCCAGGGGCACCCACCGCGGTTGCGCCCTGATACACTTGAGGTGGGCCATGTGGTTGGGAGCCCGGTTGCTCTGTGGGTGTCCAAGGTCGCGGCAGTGGTTGCTGTTGCGGATGTAGCTGAGATTGTAAGTGTGGCTGTGGCTGTGACTGCGCCTGCGCCTGCCCCTGTGGCGGTGTTTGAGTCTGCGTCTGAGTGGGCGTTGGGTATCTATTGGGCTGCTGGGCGGCATATTGGTTTGCACGCTGCTGCGCGGCGAAATTGTGTGCATTTAGATTGTTCAGTGTAGAGGTGCCCGCGATTCCAGAAGCAGCGTACCGCGCCTCAATGTCAGAAGCCGGGGGTTGGCCGGGCGGGATGATTGGAGTCTCAGGGGGTGGAGGAGAGCCGCGTTGGGCTTTGGTCGTCGATGTGGATGCTGTCGAGCTTAGGCGATTGATCATTGAAGTGTTTCCAGGCTGTAAATTCGAACTGCCCGTTGGGGGCCAGTACTGCTGGTGGAAGTCGGGAAACGGATGGACCCCGGACGAGCCCTTTCGCTTCGGATCAGGCCCCTGTTGACCTGTTGGTTCGCGCTGAGGAAGCTGTTGAAACAGTCCGTCGTGATCTGGGGTTTCGGGGACAGGCGAATCCGGAAGTGATTTTGGGATCGCGCCCCTGCGCTCGGCCAGCGTTGGCTGTGACTGTTTCGAATCTCGACGAGGCCGCAGGGCCTCTGGAATCTCTTTGGTAGACGCCTGAGGTGAAGCTGGTGAGCCATTTCCGGTAGAATTCCTAGACATCGGAGCAGGAGTGTTATCGGGATAAGGGGGTCGTGACGATGAGGTATTCGGGTCCTTTGCCGGCTGCGGACGAGGGCGATCGTCTGGGTAGGGGAGCGGAGACGCAGACTGTGTACGGCTTGCCGCGTTCGAAGAGACGCGCTGACGAGCTCCGGCAGCCGCACGGGGTGGTGAAGGAGAGTCTCTCTTGACAATCCTTAGAGGAGAGACGGTCGGCGGGACACGATCGGACGGCGAGGAGAGGAACATTTCGTCCTCTGGCTTGCCGCTGCGGCCATTGCTGGTCATGATGGCAGACAGGGCTGTTCTGGTCGCCCACGCCCTCTAATTCGCATACAGCGGACTCCTGTCCCCCTCTTCACTGAGATAGATCCCAGAGTCAAGCGGTGTTGGATGGCAAGGCTCTGAGAAGAGCTTACTGCGGGGCACTTTCAGAGCGGGCGACAGCCGGGTGGAAGACGGCCAGCAGCGAAGTCGAATTCTGCTCTTCAATAGCCAACTCTACAAGAAGTAGATTCATAAGACAGTCGATGAAGAGAGAGAGGATGGCGGTTGACCTGGTCTCGTCCCCGCGAGCAGAATGTCACGATGCCGCCATGAGATCACCCAGCATGACCTCTTCTCACCGGCCAAGCCGCCAACGTGACTCGCTTCGGCGCTTGCATCTTCGACCTTGCAGCGTGTGGCTTTGGGCCCCGTCGCGGCGCTTACACGACAGGCCTGCGACCGGTTGACCACGCTGATTTGCCGGCGTGCGGTACCAGCCCAGTGCGTTCTTCAGCCATGTTGCTCGACGTGCGGTGTGATTGGAGGTGCTTATCCCGGTCGTGGTGCCCAAAGGCGATGAGGCCTGGCATGTCGTGAGAATGATGGGCTGGAACTATCGGCCAAATGAGATTAATATCATTGTTCAGTCAGGAAGATGGATCGTCTCCATCTTGCGACAGACAGAATAGTATCGGCGCGACGAACAATGTCTTGGTGAAGCGACGAGACGCTGGTTGTGGATTCTATTTTTAGCTTCTCCCGAACTTTGGCTTTGATGCTCATCTAGTTAACGATCACAACGTCTTCGCTCGTTCAGTCGTCGCATCCTCGGCAAACATAGGACATGCATTAATAACTGCTGTGGCTATTGTACATACATACATGAATTGCAGGCAACAATCAATCCGATAACCCTTTTCAACCCCTGAGGCCGATTTCACTGACTGAGAAGTTACGCCGTCATTCCCTGGACCTTCTCAGTAACCTTGCCCAATATCATCTTGACCTGCCCCGATCTCTCCGTCGCATTCCATCCCCCAAGCATATCCTTCCACTCCTGATGAAAATCGAGTTTGCCCTTTTCGCACACTGCCACAAACGACTCTGCGGCTTCGGCCCGTTTGATCCTTGCCGCTTCAAGCACCGCTTCCAGGTCGCGGAACAACAGCCGGCTGGCCAAGGTTGAAAACGCATTGGAGCATTCCTTGATGGAATCGGCTGGCAATTCTGAGAGTCGCTTGAATAATCCTTTCAGCCCTTCGTACAGAACATTATGGGTAGCTTTTCCACCGCTCATCACTGCCGTCTCGATGGTAGGCAAAGATTGGGAGATCTCTTCGCCCAAGACTGACGTTGCACATTAGTGTTCTGATCAAACGCCGAGTTGGGCCACTGGTCTTACCTGTATAAGGTGCCGATGGATCCAAACACTTGAGCAAGCACTTGACAGAAGCAACAAAGGTTTCTTCCTCAATCCTGTATTAAACTTAGTCTCTCTCATACTGGTAATAGAATGGACGAGCTCCTTACTTTGAAAGTTTTGCTTTGGAATGAGAATCGATATCCTTCTTCTCCTCCGAAGCGTCGGCATATTCATCCACAGCCCGAGACACGATTTTGATCGCATCAGGCGCCAACCTCCAACCACCCATGAGCGCCGCCAGGTTCCCTAGACATCTAAACGCATCTGGACGATAAGACGGATTGTTACGCTTGGCTTCTCGGACCGCAATGACCTATCAATGATATCAGTATCAAACTCCACCTAAGAAATCGGCATGGCTGACCTTCATCTGGCTCTCGATGTCCCCAAGCTCCTTCAAACACGGCTTGATACCCTTCGCAAACTCCACCATAGCCCGCAGAATCTTGTCCTTCGCATCCCAGGTTTTCGCACTTAGGGCTTTCTCTAGACATGGCCAAACCGCTTTCGCCAAAGTCACATCAATCGTCTTACCGAGGGACTCGACAATTTTCGCAGTAGCAAACGCAGCTCCGTGCTTAATAGCCCACTTTGGCGAGTCAAGCTGAACAAAGACTATTTCCAGAATTTCTTTCAAATATAACAGCACCGTTCGAGAGCCGCTCACATTGTCATTCCATGCCTTGCTGAAGAAATCTCTCACTTCCCTATCGGTGTCGTTCATTCCAACAAACACCAATGGCAGAAAAGTCGCAAAGACCTTGTTGACTCGGTCATTGGCAAATTTGGACATGGAAAACAAAATCTCCCCAGCCACTGCGCGATGTGTCGTATCCTCCGAATCAAAATATGTTTTCTGGGCAAACGCGATCGACCTCAACATCTCTTCATCACTCCCTAACCGTGTCAAGTACCCAATGGCGTTGCTGTATGACGCGCTCACGGTCTCGTTTCGGTCCATGACATGCTTCCTCATCAGCCGAATGAAACGATCCGCATATGGTTGGAACAGTATCGGTTTTGAGCTTAAAGCCGCCAGAGCCCGGCTACAGCCCACCTTGGCCGGGAATCCAACTGCAGTCCGAATCACATTTTCCAATCTCGCTGTAGCCTCTTTCATGCTATCTTCGTTGAGCGTGTCGAGCAGATGTAGCTCAATCGATTCCATCAGAGGAGACTTGCGAATAGCTGAGAGCCTCACGTTATCGATTTGCTGGCCCGTTAGTCCGTACTTGTCTGCGTTCAAGTGCACGTAATTAACCTCTTGCGGTTCTAAGGAGCTCAGAGCGAAAAGGAATTTTTCCAAAATGATCGGAGCATACGGTTGTATTTCTTCTCCAGGACTCTTCTTGACGATCTTAGACAACGTGAGCATGGAATACCTTTGAACCTCATGGACATTCGACTCCATGCCGATGTTGAGCAGAAACGGAACAATGTGCTTGAGCATCAATTGAGCCTTTTTTGAATTTGCCCCTTCCTCCAGTGCTCGCAAGAGAATGTTGCTGAGAGTCTGGCATAATTTGAAGGCTTCTTCTCGAACTGACAGCTTGATATCATCCAGAAGCTTGAATGATCTGATTAGTATATGCTCGAGAAACCGTTCATACTTCTGAATGGGCCGTCCTTGGACTAGTTCCCCAATAGCTCTACAGCAAGCCTGTCTGGCTCTCCACTCTCTTCCAATGAGCATATGCGTCAACAAATCATCTATGATTGCATTAAAGTGAGCATTGATAACCGCATTCGAGTCCCTGACCAGCGCATTCCAAATGTCATTCATGGACTTTTGCACATTAGGATTCGGATCAAACCGGTAGCGGTAAAGCTTGGGATATATCTTGGAATTCTGGGCGAGGTACCCATTGACGCTTGAATCCGACAAGACGTTGCTCAGTCCGAACCGACCAAAAGCCGCGCGGCTGGACCAAACGCTGTTGTTAGAGGCCAACGACATCAAGCGATAGACGAGGCTTGGGTCGCCCACTTCCGAAGCTAGCCCAACGATATCCTTGTAAGTTGTCACAGATCCGTCGCCGGTGGGCAGCGCGCCGGGTTCGAATAATCGTGTGTCGTTGGATACCTTTCCACCTCCCAGATTAGAACCTTCGGCAGTAAAAGATCGTATCAGGTCGCGGACCAAGTCGTCTTTGAGCTGACGGCTCCCCATTTCGTAGACGATGCTTAAACCACGAGAGGCAGTTTCTTGTACCATTTCATCGCGGTCCGAGAGCAGCCAGATGAACACTGACTGGCACTCTCGAAGGCGATCTTGCACCTGTTGGCAGTGGCCACAATATTGGACCAAACTTAAAAGCCAAACGGCTGACGCTTTCCTCAACGATGGCTTGGACGCTTTGCAGTCAGTGAGGATTTTGTCCAGCATATTTGCTAGGACATTGGCCGGGATGTTTGACTGAGGTCGCTCAGAATCGACATCAAACGCTGTTAGCAGAGATCTTGAAGACCAGCCAACAGCAGCAACACTCAACGCTTCGCCGACCGTAAGTTGAATCTCTAGACCACGAGCCTCGTGTAGGTCGTACATGGACTTTAGTAGGCGATCGAAGAGATCAGAGGGACCTTCGTGGGAAAGGGCCAACGAAAGACGCCCCAAAGCCAATATAGCCGGGTCTTTTCCCTTCTTCGCTTCCACTAGGATCTTTTCCATAAATGCCTCCAATGTAGTTCTTTCGGCGCGAAACTCAGTAGTCAAAAGTTCACCAAGGCCCATCTCGCCAATGCACACTATGGCTGTATCTCGTAGAACCCAGTCCCTAGGATCACTCACAACCTCAAGCAGAAGTTTATTAAACAGCTGGACATGAACAACCGGCAACCACCCCTTTCGTTTTCGGAAAGATACCCGAGTCACAAAATACATCAGCTTGAGGATGTTTCCGCGTACTTCATCCACTCCCTTCCCAACAGCGGTGCGCCATTGCAAGGCTTTTTGCAACTGATTCTCAAGTGAATTCAGTATTTCTTCCCGCGTAATGCACATGAACGACTCAAGCATCCCAAAGGCATGTGCGAACGCATCCTGATCCTTAAAGAGAGCAGTCTCTGCACCTCTGCTTGGAGCTGCGTTAAAAAGCGAACTAAAACCCCTGAAGACGTCATTTGGTGCGAGGGAGGCGATTTCCACAAAATGCATGACTGTTCGTCCGAGTGGCTTTGATGAATCGAATATTCCTGTTTTAAGACAGGCACTCAAAAACTGCTGGGTCATCACGGTTTGGCACTGTTTCAAATATCTTCGCACGGCTTCGCGTGCTGTTTCGCTCGTGGATATCATTGTATCTAGTCGCTCTTCCCATTGCGGCCGGTCAATATCGAACGGGATTTTTGATAAGGAGAATGCTTTGCAGAGTAGGATGTTTCGAAGAAACGTCATGGTCGGGGGGTATGCATTGGCGTAAGAGTCCGTAAATATTAGGGGCAGTGGGTTCGTGCCTTCATCCTCAGACCGTTTCACAAATAAGCAATTCATCATCTCCGAAACCCTCGGTAATTGATAAAACTTCTCTGCCTGGGATGCGGACGGACCCTCGAAAGTAGTGGCGCTGAGAGGATTCACGATTCGAAACCAATATGGGTCGAGCCCCTTTCGCCCTTCTTCCACAATGTCAATCTCCTGATCCGGGTCCGCAGCAAGAGCCATGATGTTGATCAAGCGGCCTTCAACATTGCTAAACGGAATGCATCTATTCGCAAGGCGGAGTGTCGTGAATTTTGTACTTCGAACAATCTGTAACCCTGTTCGTTTATCCTTCTCGCCCGGTTTTGTACCCATGTAGTATATCAAGAGCCGCTGAAGCCGCGTGATTATATTGTCTCCATACTTCCCGGCCGCTGAATTCATCAGACTGCCTAACGCCTGGTCAATGCTGGTAGGTATCTCGTCGCTCGAAACATCGGAGCTTAGGGAAATGAGCAGCCAATCGATGAGCTTGTAACTGAGTTCGCCGCCCTCCTCGGAAGCGTGGTCGATCTTTGATGCGAGGATGCCGATAGTTTCATAATTCAGGCCTCTCACTTTCTGCTGGGCCGTGGTGCCTTTGACGAGCATGCTGGATTGGCCTTGATACGCCGTTAGGAAATCCTGCAGCGTCTTGATGATCCTTGGAGCCAAAGAAGAAACCGCCGGTCCCATTCGAGCAAACCAATTCATAAAGTTGAAAAACTGAGTTCTGAGTTTCATGCTTTCCAGGCCCTCATGGGAGGCACCGAGCGAAAAGTACGTCTTAGCGCTTAGCATGTAGTCGATATGGTCAGTTGCCGCTGCAGCCTTAGCTGACTTGCACAAGTAGCCCAAGATCTTGATTTGGAGCGCAGGACGAGCACGGCTCACAGGCTCCGGCTCCGTTGTGCCTGAAAGCAGAGTAAACAGTTCATCGACAACTTGATCACTTTCCAAATCAGGATGAAGTCGCTTCAGAATATCATCGCCAAGTGTAGAAATATTCCGATTTGCATCTGCACTTGCAATCACTGCCGGGATGAAACGTTCGCTGTCGTTGAAAGCACCGCATGCAAAAAATTTGAGCGCAGCGATTTTAGATTCAGCAAGATTCAACCCCCCGGGTGCTGAAGAATTCCAAGTTTCCTCAAAGGGTGCATGTTTGTTCAGAAATTTGTACTCTGCCGCTGAGAGGCAGGGACAGGTGTCTCCATTGCCGGCAGGGACCAACAAGATCAGCTTCCCGAACCACTTGGATAGGAAGAGGGCATCTTCGTCAGAGATACCCAGCTTTTGGCGAAATGACAGGTCTTCTTCACTGCCCTTTACTGGAAGCTTGAGAGCTGTCAAAGACCTTAGAACCAAATTGAAGGCGCTGGCAGCATCGCCGGTATCGACTTGAAGTTTTGAGACCCGTTGAATCAGCTCAGGAAGCAGCTCTGCTCGGCGCGCCGGGTCAAGTCGATCCAGGGCCAGTTTGATATAAATCAGATCAAAATGTCTGACAAGAGGAGAATCGGCATCTCTGAATTGCTTGAGCAGAGCTGGGAGCGGGAGCTCGATGGTGAGGGGCGTGATACGCGTGTTGATATGCTGACAGAGCGTGATGATCTTATTGCGCACCGTGACATGCTCTGACGCCAGTTTCAAAAGCAACGGGGCCAGGTATGTTTGAAGTAAAGGTTGGAGTTTCTCGTCAGAGTCTGCGAGAGCAATCCGGAGCTCGACTTTTGAGATCAGGGATAGCTCTCGATCCTCTGTGCTGGTTGGCTGACCAGCCATTGTTGCGGGGTGAACTGATGAGAGGTGATGATGAGGTGAAGGAGAGAGAGTGATGATGTTCGTTCTCAGAAAAACATCACATCTGGAAAGAAATAGAATAACTCCAGGCACGAAACTGAACGCGTCAGGAACGATATCAATGTTTATTTTTCATTTGTGTTCCAGGCAGGAACATGCTGGCGAATGCCGAAGCACACCATACATAACAAACACCCGTGGGGGGGCAAGCACGCAAGGTCACGGGGGCCATCATCGTACATTCCCCCTTACTACTAGCTCAGCCCATATCATTCACACTATGGTGTTGTTGAAGACCAACGATTCCAATAATTTAATTTAGCTATAGAAGATGGAACTGTTTATTAGCTAGCAGTGTGAAACTGTAGCTGCACTGTAGGTGCTCAGGTAACAAAACTTGATGCATATGCTATTTTGGTGGAAGAGGTTAACAACACTCGCTCAACGCTATCAGAAAAGGAAAATATTTATAAGCCGGCGACAGCCCCCAGAGCCTCCTATGCCCAGTGTCTATGATCCAGGGAAGTCCAAAATATTCGACTTCCATCTAACATGCCTCAACATCGCGTCCCCTGCTAAAAGTCTACAGGCCTTTGCTCCTTATACCGTCCCTGATCATTAAGTTCATTCTCTTGCCCATTCTGACTGTACTGAGAAGTGCCTGCCCAATCCGATCGGAATCCACCATTGGCGACTGGCCCGCGATAGCGATTGGCCGTATCGCCCATCGAATCCGTGGTCAGCGGCTGTTCGTAAGATACTCCAGGTGAAATCTGCTGGGTGGCAGGATAGCCGAAAGAGGCCATTTCTGGCATTCGCTCGCCTTGTGGGATATGCCATCGCGTGCGGATGGCGGGCGCAAGATCCATGACAAAGGAGAGGATGTAGAACGTGAATATAAACGCGATAACTGTTGAAGTCGTCAGCCATGTGTCACAAGTACAAACACAAAACCAAAGGGGAAGGTGTGATATACCCCATTCTAGAACAGCGGCTTGGTCTTTCCTCCCTCTGCCTCTGCCCGTGACACCAAAGGCGATGGCGAGGGCTAACTCGATTAGAATGAAGGCGAGCTTGACCCAAAAGCTGATAGCAAGGATGCGGTGTTGGCGATAGTGAATTCCAAGACGCATGTATTCTAAACAAACAAATATAGCGCTGAGCAGATAGCCGCCCCTGAGAGATAAATCGTAGTATTAGTCCCTGAATCAAGTTTGCAACAGCATCCGTGGCATCCTTACATAAATAAAACGAGAAATCCGTTATGCTGATGATTATGCCGCAAAGTGTCGAATATCGAAAGGAGAATCAAGCCCACAGCGCCAAATATTGAGAATATAATGGCTAAGATCGATAACCACTTGTCCAGTTTTCCCCGATTCCGCAGCAGTCGTCCTTTGTGTCGCAGCCAGCGCTCTGACAGAAATCCAAGGTCAAAGAATACGCCAGTAATGACACATCCGGTAATGAACAGTGGCTTAAGTCCTTGAGCACCAACATCAGAGATATACCTAGAATTATATCAGCCAGCGTCCCCAAAGCTGTCGGGCAGGTTATAGAGTACGTACGCAATCTTCTGACCTGGCTCCATGCTCGCGTATACAGGATATCCTTGTGCCGACCAGACGATTAGGAGGGTTAGAATGGTGGCTAGCCATTCCGTATAGCTGTCAGTTGACATTCGTTCATGATAATGAAGACCAAAGCTTGACGTACCGAGCCACATCCCAGATGCTATCACGGGAAACACCCAGTATGATATTAACCACATCGTTGCGAGAGAGCTTAAAAATATATGGACGCCGCTCGAGCTTCAACGTATTTGATTGTGTTAGATGCGTAATGGACAAAGTTTGCGCCTTTTCCAAAGCTCGATTTAAACAATCGATGGGAGGGCGCTCGCTGCTGAGAAGCTCGGAACCCTCGATACCAGCAATGCGATAAGCCGCTTCGCCAATCTTAAAACCTTTGGCCGGGGAGAGTGTTTGGATGCCTAAAGTCCTTGTACAGTCTATCACTAAGCTTGACGAAGAGACAAGGGCGTCCAACGGTGACGATATCCGTAAACAAAGCGAACGACTGGATGGGAAGAGTCAATCGGACGGTCAAGAGACCACCACAAAGCCCCGTGCTAAATGGCAGGAAAATAGAACAAAACGCAGCAAGGGGGTATATAGCTACCACAGAAATTGGAGTCAGATCATGGATTGAAACCAGCCGGTCTGGATGCGAGTGACAAGAAACCGACTAGGTTCCCAACGACGTCATCGGGTTTGTCGGGAGATGAGCCACACGGCACTCTGGATCAGCATACTCCCGATGTGCAAATCTTTTGAGACCGGAATCGAACCGACCCTTGAACGCCCTCATCCTCGTCCTGGGTTGGAGGTTCAACCATGTCCTCCAGGAGAAGTCAAATTACTCCGTACAGTACTTTCTTGAAGAATAACCACGCCAGTGGCGCCGCGTCCCTTGAGCTTCGATCAGCCACCAGCGGCCCACTACCAACCACTATCATCCATACGCCAAGAGTCCCGCGATCAAGGAGCACAGAAAGCCATTATTAGGAGCTTGTTACAATGATATGCACTCCAAACGGTGCGATAAAAAAATTACGCTCCTTGGTCTAATGCACAGAAGGATAACAGTGGTCATAAGTTTGTTTTCCACAGGCCAGAGAGCTCTTCCGATTATAAGTCTTGAAATAAAAGGTTCTAAAAGAAGCTATACTAAAACAACATCTAACGGAGTGAAAAGAAGCAAGGCAAGAGAAGAAATAAAATAAAGAGAGAAAAAGGGCATGAATCAGACAACCCGCCGTTCGCAACGTGGCATAAAAATGAAAAAGTAAAGCAAAAGCAAAACCGATCCTGATCTATGGACCTCCCTAGCAAACTCCCACAAATAAAGCCCAAACAGTAAGAAAAGGTACCACAGGACACAATGGGGACAGAGGAGCTTCGACATCAAAGAATACACATCATTTGCGTGTTCGCCTGCCGCGGGTTGAGGTTTTATTGGGCGTTCCATTCGTCTGGCGGCCGTTGGTCGTGACCGGCTCTTTGGGCATGTTCAGCTGCACTCCGTTGTCACTACTGCTAGTACCGCTCCCAGAACTGATACGCCGGGGGGAGATGGTACCGGGTGCTGGCTGTAAGGTCACATTGCTCGGAGCCGTTGCGCGGTCGGGGTAAGAGTCGCGCGACGAAGGCCGATACACAGGCTGATACATGGCATCAGGGGCCGTAGACAACGCATAAGTGGAACTGGCAGGTACAGGATAGCGCGGATCAAAGGTTATGACCTGCGCAGGGACATATGATGCATACGTGGCGGGCGGTAAGGGCATGGCGTTTGACGGCCGTCTCGATCCGGGTATCCATTGCGGGTCATCCGGAAGAGGGCGTGAAAAAGGCTGGGCTTTGCCCGATGACGAAGGGCGATTGGTGAAGGATGTATCATCTTGGAACTGATAGGCACCAGGAATGCGAGGTGACATGTTTGGTTGCATGCGCAACGTTTGGACGGAAGGGGTCCTAGGACGGGATTGGGGCATTTGAAGGGCAGATGTATAGTGCCCCGAAGGCGCGTCAACTGCGGCGGGGTATGCTGTCTCGGGAGGCCACTTCGCATTGAGCCTGGAAGGCATGTTTTTACCCTTGGCACGGCTCGCTCTATTGCGTTTCGACGCGTTGATGGCCTCACTTTGAACCCGGCGTCTTTCTAATGCATCAAGTTCACGCTGCGAGAGTTTGACTTTGGATTGTCCCATAATCTGAGCGTTCCTGATCCGGTCCAAGGCCTTTTCCACTAGGCGATCTTCTTTGTCTTTCATCGCAAGTTGAATGGCATATGCGAGGGTGCTGTCTTGGTACGCTTCGTCAAGTGCGTATTCGTCATGTTCGTCGTCCGAGCTGTCCAGGTCACTTTCGGTCGGTTCTTCATTCATGGCGTCGGCTGGGTCGATTGATCGGAGCTGATCTCTTTGCTGCCAGCCACGATTCGTTCTTGGGTCTAGGGGCACCCCTTCGTCACCATCACTGTCGCCATCACGGGTCAAATCCTCCACACGCGACACATCCCACCGTTTCTTACCACCCCTTGTGCTCCTCCCCATTCGTGCCCCTGGTGGTCTTCCCCATTGGGGCATATCATAAGGAGTTCGCGGCCGACCACCTAGACCGCCTCCTCGGAAAAAGCATTCTCGATTGGTTTATCCATAAACGCAGCATGTCCCAAGACCGTTACTCCTGTAGCGCCAATCAGCCACAAAGCGGCGCCGATTGGAGAGGCCCAGAGGCCGAGAGGAACAGCGATGATCAGGAGGGCCGTGTAGAGTTGCGACGTTGTGGCCCTGAAGACGCCGATGTCGAGATCACGACCCTCAAGCCTGCCGATTCCGTATGTGCCACCGATGACAAGAAGAATGACAAACAACAGGAGGAGATTCGTTAGCAGACTGTAGATGCTGAGCATGACAAAGACGACGATGTAGTTGCTAGAGAAGTAGCTCAGGTTGTAGTTCAAGCGGCTCTGCACTTCACCGAAATTGGCGGGTTTGGACACTCTCTTGAAATCAAAGAATTCGGAAATGGGCTTGAGATTGGCAAAGCGGGAACCAAAGGACTGCGAGCGAACAGCGCTGAATCTCTCGCCCAAGCTGAAGCGCGATGTCAAGGCATCAAGCGGGATCTGGAAGGCAGCCATCTTGCGTAGTTATGACGGTTTCTGACAACGAGCAGTCGAAACCAAGAGTAGAAAGGGAGGTTTGTTAGGATATCTGCCAGCAATCAACCAGGGAGGCAGTCAGTAAAACAAATCCCAGTTGTGTTTTGAGCAGCCTAGAGCAGCCGCGAATTGCAACTTTAAGTCGACGGGGGGCACAGCCAACTGACCTTTTTGTGAAAGACACGATTCAGGCAGCAGATTTCTGCTCTGACAGCTGTCAACGGCTCAGGAATACGAGTGATGGGGTTTTCCTCAAAGACTGAATGGATTGCTGTTCTTTAAATTTGGGGACAACAATCGACAATTCCCTTTCCCCTTACCACTAGCTCCTAATGCGGTCTAGCGTTCAGGGCGGCGGGTAGAGCTAGTTGTGCTTATGTAACGAGGGGGAGTTGATTCTCGTCGTCGTGAGGATAACGAGTCAACGGGCTTCAATTGAAAATGATCGAAGCAGTGATAGATCGTAGCTGAGTAGACTGTGGTCGAGGGGGCATCCTGAAGAGGACAGCCCGCCTCAATGAACTCTCATTTCCCCCAAGATGCTTGTTGACTGAAGTGTTGATTAAATTCTCTCTGAAGAAGATGAAAGTGAAGGAGGAAAAGGATCAGGACTGAGCAGAGATTTTACTGAGAGGAAGAGGGGTAAGAAAGCTACGGCGCAGAGTTGGAACTGCAGGAGGCTCTGCTTTGTTGTTGTTTGTCTTGTCTGCATGCAGTCTCCATCGCATCCTCTCCATCACGGCCCAATTGCTCTATCAACTCAACTTGCTGTGCAGACATTCTTCTGTCGGTCGGAGCCTGAGGCATCGCTGGGATTCTCCACGGATCCTAGTCCCGTTGTCCAGCCGTCGATCTGGGCGCTGTGATTGGGCCACGTTGTGGTACTTTGTCCGTTGAAGAAAAGTTACCCACACGACACCCGTTCCTTTCTTCCCAATCGTATCGAGCTTGCTGCACTGTTGCTGGTGCTGGTGCTTTTTTTGTTATCGACTTTCTTGTTCTTCGGAACGCCATACTGTGTTGGAACTCTGTCCGCGTTGGGCTATAGGATACTGTCCCCTGGCTTAAAATGAGGCAGACGGCCCTCTTCCGAGTGCTGCTCCTCCTTACGGGCTTCCTCGCCTTTGCTGCTGCGTGGACAAAAGAAGGTACCGACCCGGGCGTCCGCGTATTCAATTTGCAGCCCTGGCCAGGCCCAATGCTGACCGATGACTTGATGACCAGACCATGAGATCTTTCGCCTTCGTGAGGAGATCATAGCGACAGAAGGGGTCAATGTCACTTTCTACGGTACAAAGTCGTCACCCTCTGATCCTCGAGCAATGAGACCTAATACTTCCTAGATTTTTTGGGCATAAAACCCAATGCCCGCCAGGCCGACCTCAGCAAGGCTTACCGACAAAAGTCCAAACAGCTTCATCCAGATAAAGCGAAGCGTGCCTTTATCGCCTCCCGCGCGAAACCTCCCCGGACTCCATCGGGCAAGAAGAAGCCAGGTGTCCATGTCAGCAAGCCACCATCCGAGCGCGAGGTCCAGCAGGTCGTTAAGCAGGCCACTGAACGGTTTGCTCGGTTGGGTATAATCCACGATATCCTCAAGGGCCCGCAAAGAGAGCGATATGACTATTTCCTGAACAATGGGTTCCCCAAGTGGAAGGGCACTGGGTACTACTATTCACGCTTCCGCCCAGGATTGGGTTCTGTCATGATTGGCCTCTTCCTCACCTTCGGTGGAGCTGCCCACTACCTTGCTCTCATCCTCAGCTGGAGGAGACAAATCGAATTTGTCGATAGATACATTCGACATGCTCGCCGTGCTGCGTGGGGAGATGAGCTGGGGATCAAGGGGGTTGGAAACTTGAACAACTATGACGATAAAGCGTCCAGTACCGCCACTCCTGAGGATGAAGAACCCATTTTCATTAACCGAAGGCAAAAGCGAATGATGGAGAAGGAGAACCGCAAGGAGGGCAAGAAGGCGAAGAAGGACGGCTCTTCTGGTACCGCCACGCCCACCGGAATTGTCACCTCTGTCGGCGATCGTAAGAAGGTTGTTGCGGAGAACGGCAAGGTGCTGATCGTCGACGCCATCGGAAATGTGTACCTGGAGGAAGAAACTGAGGATGGCGAGAAAGAAGAATTCCTCCTTGATGTCAATGAAATCCAACGACCAACCATTCGGGACACGATGGCATATAAACTTCCAGTGTGGTTCTACCACAAGCTTGTTGGGCGATTCTTGGACGACTCCGCATCCCAACCCGAGACCGTTGTTGAGGACGACGTTATTGCTCCGGAGCAAGACGTTGACACTACACCCGTGCCTGAAGCGCCGTTAAGAAAATCGGGGAGGAAACGAGGGAAAAGAACTTGACCCGGATGATGTACTGATACTTATGTAGATTACCCCTTGTTAACTTTATTCAATCAAAATTCAGTCTGTCAAATGCGAACGAAAATGCCTTTTATTCAATCAGAAATTCGCTTCTGACACCGCCCGGATGCTTTGTTGCATTACTCTGAGAACTACGTAGGCGACATGTTGTCCTCGAGCTCCACATACTACTGCAACCGGTAAGGTACCAACACTGAGACCGATCATGCACGTCATTCTTCGGATCCATTCAGATGCATTGACACACCGCGAATCCTCTGAGCTGTTCAAAAATTTGACGTCCAAGTGGCTGGGAAGCTCCGTTTCTGCCTATATAGATAGAGTAACAGGAGAGGCAACCCCGAACACTTGATTTTGCAATAACAATAACATATGTTGTTATCCATCAGCTACTTGCCTCCGCATTGACGAATGTTGATTCACGGCATTGAATTGCAATAAAAAGGTCAAGGATGAAGAAAAAAATCTTCTGATATGATACCGCGCACATTCTATCATTAACTCATAAAACTCGTTCTAGGGTGAATTCGCAGAGATTCGTTATATCGTCCGAGATCGCGGCAGCAGCCTCAGAAATTGATATCAAGCCGTAGAGGCTATCTCGCCAGTCGATCGCACCGCCGTGCATTATCCTTTCTTTCGTTCGTTCGTCCTATCCTCCGAAACCAAAGAATCCTCCCATCCCATCCAAACCGAAAGATATATATATATACCCCAGAAGACCAAAGAAAGAGATATCAGAGAAACATCTTCGCAACCGTCATCAACCCATTCAAACTCTCTCCAATCCCACTCCCACCACCATCGAACCCCCCACCACCACCACCACCACCCCGCGATCTCGAAGTCGAACTCCCACCACCACCCATCAAACTCTTCGGCACCCTCACCCCCACCGCCCCCAACAACTTCTGCAACACCCCACCCGTAATCAACGGCATAATCACCATCAAAAACACCTTCACCGGATGCTTCTTCGCATAATGCACCATCCGCCTAAACAGCCGCTTAATCTTATGCACAATGCGCGCGACGAACCCGGAACGCGGCTTTGCGCGACGGGACGATGACCCACTACCACCGACGCCGCTGGCGGAATGAATCGAGGAGACGGAGGAGCGGTTGGCGTAGCTGCCGAGACTGAAGATGGAGGGCGCGCTGGTGGAGTGTCGGGAGTGGTGGTGGGAGGAGGAGCTGACGGTGGAATGGCGGTCTCTGGAGCGGTGACGGCGGCGGCTACCGCTGGTGCTGCTGCTGCTGCCGGCGAAGGGGTAGAGCCAGTTCATCTTCCCTTTTCTCGATGAGAGAGAGGGCAGGAGGGAGGGTTCGTGGTTCGTTGGTACTCTGGTATTTACTCCGCACTCCGAGGTGGATTCCGATTAGAGAAAACTGCAGCGGGGAGCTGTTGCTGTGCTTTGTTCGGAGGAGACCACTGTCTAGCACTACACCAGAGGCAGTTCAATTGTAATCGTGCCTAAAGTCCCAATGCTGCCAGCACACGCAAGTATGGGGGAGAGGCGCGCAAAACAGACTGGCAAGTCTCCTCTGCTCGAAGAAGCGGTGGCTGGGAGGGCTGAACCGTGGGGACTGCGTGTGGGTCCTCCCGCTACGCTCTGATTGGATGGAGCTTTGGAGCTTGCCCCTTATCCACGTGACATTGTATCCTTACATAATCTGTAACTGCCAAGAGATTACATAATGAGCGAAAGCGTGCCCATTGGAACAACGTCATCGCATGCCAGGCGGCCAAAAAGGCGTTTTCACGGTTCAGGGACAGCGAGGCTGGAGAATCTTTCAGACAGACAGATCTCAAGTTCAGAATATATCATATATTTCTCATTTCATCCGATATCCATACTCAAATATCAAGTACCTCTAAGCGAAAAGCTTGTCATAGAACAAGATGTCCGGTAAGCACCCTGTCTTCTTGCTCTTGGGCCGACAGGCAGCTAACAAACCGCTTTTTGCAGATACCCCAGTAGACTACTGTACGTTTCTCAGAATACTGATCCCGTCGCTGACTCGAACGTGTGGCTGATAATGAGCCCTCAGACAAGACTTTGGAGATAGACCCCTCCGCGACTCCACAGCAGATCCGCGATGCCTATAAACGGTGAGGCACTCCTATCCATCATAGCCTATCTCTCCGGTTAGCTGTTCAACTTACTGACTCTTGACAACACAGCGCCGCCCTCAAACACCACCCAGACCGTGTCCCCGCAAACTCCCCCGAGCGAGCCACTCGCACAAAGCGCTTCCAACAAATAAACGACGCGTACTACATCCTCTCCGATCCGCGCAGACGTCGCGAATACGATGATGCACGTCGCGCCTCTGCGGAATCCTCCTGGTCTCATGCCCATCCACCTCCGCAATCTGAGTCGTTCGCGAACGACCAGTTCGGTTCCATGTTTGAAGAAATGCTTCGTGAGGAGGGCATGCCGGCCAATGCGGCCGAGGCAGCGGAGGGTTATTTCTGGTCCGTCGTTGGTGGGTTGAGCGGCGGTGCGATTGGGTTTATCGTTGCAAACTTCCCGGGAGCGTTGGCGGGCGCGGTGGCGGGGAATCGACTGGGTGCTGTCAGAGATAAGAAGGGGAAGAGTGTGTATGAGGTCTTCCAGGAACTGCCTCAGGAGGATAAGGCGAAGCTATTGAGTCGTTTGGCCGCAAAGGTTTTGCAGTCCGCTGTCTCATAGTTGCGTGTCTGTGTCAGTACTATTGGGGTTTTCAGGTGGGAGCTCGGTTGGGTCAGGGTTGGAGGTCAGGATCGAAGGGCGTTTTGTTAGGAGCTCGGTTGGGGTTGATTGATCATTCTGTTAGCTGGCAAATGCAATTTTTCAGACCAATTTTTTCAGAGTTTGAAATTTCATTCCTTTCCATTTTCGCTTCATGTTGTGATCGCTTTGCAGGAGATCGGGTGAAGGCCCATGTCCCCTGCTCATGTGGTATACATACATACATGCTGTAGACAGATTGATCATCCGCGAATGTGCATGACCAGAGTGATTGCAAGCGGTTGCGGCTGTGACACACTTCAAAAATCGCTCTTCTTCTTGGGCACTGGTTGAGTCATCCTTTTGCATCTGGATATCGTTCATGTAGTATTTGACATTGTCCCTGACTGCTGCATTTTCGTGCTCAAGTCTGTTTTTGGATCTTCCTCAGTATGACATTGGATAAACAACGGGGAAAATCGGAGAGTCGGAAGTAAGACGGACGAATATTCCCCCACAAGCCGAAATGGTCACCAACTGCTTCGGGACGCAGTCCTATTGGCCAAACTTCAAATTTCTTTGTTTCGGAGAGGCTGAAGCATGAAGACGAGAGTCACAGCTGAGGCTTGAGTCGCGAGAGAGAGTTGAGATGCAACAGTAGTCTAAAGTGACATCATCCTGTTCATGTCATGAAGCATAGAATGTTGCTGCGCAGGCCTCTTGCGCCTACACGACGCCTAGACCAAACAAACGTGGCTGTCGAGACACTGTGTGCATTCACGACAACGAGAGCCTTGCTCGTGTGCGAAAATATTTGTGAAGATTATTTCGCCATATCTTCGCCCGGCAGAAGCTTGGCCATCCGGGATCCTGTGACCGAGAAAGCAGCTTCACTTCGCGTGTTGCGATGATGCCTATTTTGGATCCCTGCCGGGCCTTTTTGTGCAGTCACAAAATCAGGCAGAGATATTTCGAGCCTCAAGATCGACAAGGAACAGTGCATGTTTCTGGGGGCTCTGTGCAACACATCAAGTCAGCGAGAAGCGCCCAGAGCCAGAGGAGAGGACTGCGGGATTACGCGGTTTGATGTGATACGTCGTGTCTTCTGCCTTCTGACATCTTCACTCTTGTCTTTTGTCCTCTGGCTCGTGGTTGTATGTTGTTGAACATGCCCCCGTAGAACTGTGCACAGGTATGTTCATGTGCGGTATCCAGATTTCTAGATTCAAGTTGATCGGAGTGTTTGGAGCCAAAAAATTTGAAACCCAGACTCCCAATCCGGTAAGCAGCCCGAGAGCCAAGTCCCGCGATATGTCCTGTCTCTCAATTCTCGCTTGCTTGACTGACTCCGGGGTTTCGAGGACACAACACAACCGTCTGGACAACCGTTTCCTTCAGCTCTTAGCATGGGAGGCCGAACATGCGTATTCAGAGAAACGATTCGCTCTGACAATGGAGGACATCAGGCAGAGGCCTTTGTGCCCTCTCCTTGGTTGCTAGTCCGGAGTACTTCAACCGATGTAGATTCGCTAATCAACTGGTTAGTTAATTAACAACTCTGACTGAGCCATGCTGGTGGCGTCGACTAACTCGGAGCCAGACCACCAGAGTTGATGCAAGCAGCAACACGAGGGAGGGCTGAAGCCTCCTTGACCACCGACCAAACATTCTGGAACCTGGATCGACATAATAGAAGTGAGCATGATCTTGCAAAATCATAGCTCCTATCCCGCACGGATGCCAAAGACACCGAGATCCCGACCAGTGAACGAGTTGTCCAATCCCTGTATGTGTCACTGGGGTCTTTTCATGGGAGCGAGATTGATTCACCCTTGCCGATAGATCCAAACACAAGCGGGAGCTAAAGACGCTGGATGACGCTCCTTCACCAGAAGAGGCTTTTTTTCGAATTATTTATGCAACCGTTCGTTCGGGGGTGACTTCAATTTCGTTCCCGCCTATTTTTTTTTCCTTTTGACATGACTCGTTTGGCGACACCTTGTCACATCGAACATTGTTCATCTCTGGGTGGTTTAAAGCTCTGTCCTGGCCACAGAGAGAGCGGTGTGGTCGCTTTCCATTTATACCCCCTCATCGCTCCATGAGTTTTGAAGCACAAATCTCAGAAAATACTCTTGTCCAATTATCTACTGAGTACTTTCAAGAGTAGTCCCAAGTACAGAGGATCTTGCCTTGCTGGCTGCAGTGCGGCTCTCTTTCCAAACCTGATGTCAGTTGCTTGTCGAACGCGGTTGCGATGTTTTGACAAATGCTTATTTACACTCTTGCCTTGTTTAGTGTTTGCTGTTGATATTACCAGCAACCATGAAGTCGTGGACCAGCAGGCTCACCAACAGAGCTGGAGAGTCTTCCAAACCGTCTGAATCTGTCACCACCACTGTTGTGCCAAGCGAAAACCCATCCTTCACAGAGAAAACAGTCCCTCTCGATAGTATGGATCAAGACAACTCGCAGGTCTCCGAGAAATCAACCGAAGTCGTCGCACCACAGAAACCCGAGGAAGCAGGGGCTGTGACACAAGAGGATGGCTACGATGAAACCTCGGAATACGTTACCGGAATTCCCCTTTTGATTATCGTGACCGGATTGTGCCTTGCCGTTCTTCTTGTCGCGTTGGTCAGTTCTCTCGTCCCGTTCTCAGTTGACAATACTGATTGCAATTCTAGGATAATACCATCATTGCGACAGCCATTCCAAGAATCACGGATCATTTCCATGCCCTCGACGATGTTGGCTGGTACGGCAGCTCATATCTCCTTACCACTTGCGCTTTCCAGTTAACCTTTGGCAAAATCTACACCTTTTTTCCTGTCAAATGGGTGTTTTTGTTGGCGATCGGCATTTTTGAAGTCGGCTCCGTTGTCTGCGGAGCAGCACCGAACTCCGAGGCCCTCATTATTGGCCGTGCTGTTGCTGGTATTGGCGCAGCGGGCATTTTCTCCGGGGCATTGGTGATTATCGCTTACACAGTTCCCCTGGAAAAGAGGCCAATCTGTGAGTTTTTTATGCCCCCTTTGAATGATATTCACAGGTTGCTCACATATTGTTGATTGTTAGACAACGGTGTGTTCGGCTCTATGTACGGCATTGCTTCCGTGGTAGGCCCCTTGATGGGAGGTGCCTTCACAGACCATATTTCTTGGAGGTGGTGCTTCTATATCAACCTTCCCATCGGTGCTGTGACGATTGGGGCCATCCTCTTCTTCCTCAAGCCGCCTAGACAAAGGATTGATAGCTCGTTGACCTGGAAAAGCCGTAT
The DNA here is from genome assembly GCA_029850275.1 of Chrysosporium keratinophilum. NCBI lineage: Eukaryota > Fungi > Ascomycota > Eurotiomycetes > Onygenales > Onygenaceae > Chrysosporium > Chrysosporium keratinophilum. The sequence continues at coordinate 101,287 of JARBIX010000002.1, forward strand.
CCTCCAGCTGGACCCGATAGGCTCTCTGGTTTTCATGCCTGGTGTGGTCTGCCTTCTCCTGGCCCTCCAGTGGGGTGGGACTAAATATGCCTGGGGCAATTGGCGCATTATCATTCTCTTCATCTTCTTTGCCATTTTGATCAGCATATTTGTTGGAATCCAGATTTACAAGGGGGATAACGCGACCGTTCCTCCACGCATTCTCAAACAGCGCAGCATTGCCTCCGGCGCGTTCTTCGTCTTTACTCTGGGCTCGTCTTTTTTCATCATCGTTTTCTATCTTCCTCTCTGGTTTCAGGCCATCAAGGGAGCCTCTGCTACGAAGTCCGGAATCATGGCCATCCCCTTGGTCCTGGCTCTGGTTATTTTTTCGATGGTTGCCGGAATTGCAATCTCTATGTTTGGATATTATACGCCCTTGGCATATCTGTGCACGATTTTATCCGCCGTTGGGGCTGGGATGCTGACCACGTTGACTACTTCGAGTGGCGCCGATGAATGGATTGGCTATCAAGTCATCTACGGAACGGGCCTAGGGCTGGGATTTCAACTGGCGCTTATGGCAGCCCAAACGGTGCTGAAGCTGGAGGATGTCGCAGTGGGAACCGTCATCATGATGTTTGCGCAAACCTTTGGCGGAGCGTTATTTGTTTCGGTTGCGCAGAACGTTTTCAGTAACCGTCTTGTGAAAGGTGTGATGGAAGCAGCCCCTGGCCTTGATCCGTCGATTGTGCTGCAAGTTGGCGCGACGCAGCTCAGGGAATTGGTGCCGCCAGAATTTCTGGATAACGTCCAAGAGGCGTACAACCAGGCTCTCACTCAGACCTGGTATGTGTCTGTGGCCATGTCCACGTTGGGGATCATCGGTGCCCTTGGTTTGGAATGGAAGAGCGTCAAAGGGAAGAACCTCCAGACGGCTGCTGTTTAGGTGCATTTATAATTTCGTTTCATCAATTCTTCGCATCTGATACCCCCTCCACTCATCTTGCATTTGTTTTTGATGACATCCTTTTTCCGATATGGATGTTAGGGATATATTACATGAGCATGTACTGTACAGTATTCTTTTCTCTTTTTTTTTCCCAGGTGGATTTCCAGGAGCAGCTACTCCGTATAGAGCACCGGCATCTTTTCATTTTTGCATTAAAAGTACAGGGAAGATGGATGGGATAGCATATTTTGTTTACGTTGATGACGCGGTGGAGTTGCTGCGTCCAGCTGCTGATAAAGGCAAGTTTTTCATGTATATTATGAGCCTCTCTTCTCTCGACGAAACGGCAATGTCAGTTGGAGAAATGGACAGTACAAATATCAATTTTTACTGAAAGAATTGAAACTTGAGACCTGAGACCTGAGAGCATCCCATGGACGAGCTTCACGATGTCACCAAAAGAGCTGCAATGGTCTGCCCCAATTGATCTGGGCCATCAGCGAGAACTCATTACTAGCACCGTATCTCAATGTCAGGTCATGATCTCGGAATGTGAGAGTCAGCCAGCATTTCAGCGTGGACTTGCTCCCTATACTGTCGAAATCGTTTGTCATGGAACTGTGACCGTTCGAATGCGCAATGTAGGTCATGAGAGCCCTTTTGGTGGGAACATCGATTTCTGTTTCGTTCCGTCGGTACTTAACCGTACAAAATCCACATTACTCATTGATGACCATTCCCCATTCCAAGCCTTTAGCCTCCTCAAATTATCTTCCGATGCTAGGTCTGGTACCCAGAATCCTGTAGAAAACTCCTTTGCTTCGATTTCTTCCCGTTGGCTTAGTGTTTCTTCACGTTTGTTTAGCGGACGGCCTTTCCTCCGCTCTTGTCGTAGCTGGGTGAGCTCTGATGTGTAGCGCGCCAAATACCTATGTTGGAAGCGTCAGCATTTTCCGTATGTCGACGGATGTGAGATTGCTGACTTTGTAACCAATTTGGCTACATTCTCTTCAGAAAGAGGGGTGGCAAGCTCCTGCGTAGCATTTTGGAAGAAATTCACTCTATCCACTATCGCAATAATTCTCATTAGCTAAGATACCCAGTCAGATTGGAATTACAATCAGTCAATCCTCACAGTATATCTGTCTTCCTTTGACATGCTCTGCGGCGAGCCGCGCGAGCTTTCCCTCCCTCGCGCTCGCTCGTCGGAGGCGTTTCGAGTCTCTGCTGTTAGCGTGAAGCGCATCGAGCGCACCTCGCTTCTTAGAGATTTGTTTTTGAACTTTCTGTAAATTTCTGGGCATTTTCGCTGTTTCTTGATAGAGGGTGAGGCTGGGTTCTCGAACTCGACGGAAAAAAAAGCGAAATCCCAATTACTTACTCGGGGTTTCGCTCATGGTGATAATGGTAGGCCGTAGTTGCCTGGTTACTGGTACAGTACATACATAATAGCTCTACTCCGTAGACAGCTACCAAGCGATGTGCTGACCACCAAGGTCGAGGGGCGAGGGGGAGAGGTTCCCTACCTAACTTCCCCCCTGGCCCGCTCTCACCGCCCGCCGGGACTGGATCGAGGGGTCCCACACAGCTGGACCAGAGGCCAACTCATCACTCTTCTTCTTCTTTCTCCTCTTCGTCTGTGAGATTCGCTTCTGCCCCTCCTTCACTTGCATCCGTCCCTCTTTCTGAATATTGAATCTACCTCCGTCCTCCTGCTGCTTCTTAGGATACCCTTTTTTCTTTCTGCTTGCTTAGACTTGACGATACCCCGCAGACCGTCTCCGTTACACTCGCAGCAACAATGGCAACTGAAGCAGCAAGCGTGTACCCCTCCCTCGAGAACCGTCCCGTTAAGAATACAATCTGCCTCTTCGATGTCGATGATACCTTGACGCCCGCGAGACGGGTAAGTTAAGGCATCCAGCTGCCGTCCTTACCGAAGCTAAGACTAACTGCTGGAC